>NW_019775576.1:131862-192439 GCF_001039355.2 Lingula anatina
AAAAAAAAAAAAAAAAAAAAAAAATTCAAATAGCTCGCTGAGAAAAGTAGCTAGCTATGAATCCTGCTTATACCGCTTTAATAGCACCATAAAATCATTCAAATTACTGAGAAAATAGTCATCAACTGTCGGAGATTTTCTTCACCTTTCCTGGTTCTAATTTCACAAAGAATCTTAAATCCGTAATTGACTATGATGTATGTATGTATGTGTTCATGAGATTGCTGTAACACATGATAGAGAAAGATATGTGCATGAGTCAAGGTAATGTTGGTAATGAAGATATTAGCCAGGGAGCCGACGTAATTTTTTTTTTTTTTTTTTTTTTTTTGAAACCGGCGTTCAGGCTTCTACGTTGCAAAAATCGACTAAACATATGTATTCCTAAAATAATCATTCGTGGGATTCGTGGTCTGTGTGAAATAAGGGCATAAGTAGTATCAAATAACAAAAGAGTTACATCACGATGAGTTCAAGAACAACAGGATGTAAAATTTAGTTGAGACGGGGAGGATATCCGATCCAGGAGAAACGTACAATACCTTCGATTTTTTTTTTAATGTGGCAACAAAGTCAATTATAATATAAGAAGAAGAAGAAAAAGAAAAAAAAAGATCTTTGTTTGCTGTGATAGTCTCAAAAAGACAACAACAGCATGTGAACACCATCATCATCTTATAATTAGTATTATTCTGACCCGTAGCCATCAATTTCAAAAGGGGGGTTCTTTTTCTTAAAAAGGGGACCTTTTACAATGAAACCTTAATGTACTTAGGTAAAATTTTACCCAGAGGGGACCTTTTCCCGGCAAAAGAGGGGGGTTCTTTCGAAACCCCGAACACCTCCTGGTTACGGGGCTGATGTTATAATTATTATTATTATAATTATTATTATGATCGTGGGGGGGAGGGGGGTTCATGGGTGAACACTTGTTTTTTAAAGACGTTACAGCCTAGAACATGACTCTAATACATCCGTTGTCGGTTTCAAGTTACGCACGCCTGCAGGATATTACCTAAACTTGTATATAGACAAACCAACTGTTACAAAACTGTTACAAAACTGATAGCATCTCCCCTTCGCCCTTTTTTTACCTGTGCCTGTCGTCGTCGGCGTCGTCTTCGCCGTGCACTTTCGATGTTATATAAATAAAATAAAATCCATTTTTCCTTTTGTATTCAAACTTACAGAAATGATGAATAATCAGAAAATAAAGGGCAAGTTCGAATATCAGCCTGATCAGACCATTTTCCAAAAATAATGCTTTTTTCTTTTTTATTCATAATTTTTATGCACCGTCATACAAATAAAATAAAAATCGTTTCACTTTTTGTATTCTAACTTACAGAACTGATGAATGTTCATAAAATACAGGTCAAGTTTGAATATCAGCCTGATCGGACCATCTTCCAAAAGATATGCTTTAAAAAAAATTTATCCACCGTTTTACAAATGAAATAAAAACCATGTCATATTTTGCTTTAAAACTTGCAGGACTGATTCTAAAGTCTGATATATAGATCAAGGTCGAAAATATAATGCTGGTTTTTTGTATATAAATGGGGTTTGCTCAGATTCAATTCTTAGGCATGTGAACAGTCTCAGTATTGAACTTATTATATTTGTAAAAGTGCTCGTTGACATTTTCTGCATTTAATATTTTTGTAAATTGCTGGCATAAAATGATGGTAAATCAGTTATCGTGTATTGTGTAATAAAGTGTCAAAAATGGAAATAAACTCATATCAGCACAATTTGTCAGATTCAATCCCTATATTCAGAATCTCAGAATGGAGCAAACTGGAAATTTAAAATGTTTTATTCATATTTTCCTATCCTAACAATTTTATAGTATATCATTTAAAAATGAAAGTAAATTGGTTATTGTGTATTATGTAATATGTGTTGAAAAGGAAAACAGCTCATTTCAGTAGTTATGTTAATATTGGCATTTTAAATGTGTGACTTTGAATTTTCATGGGCCTTAATACCTCTGCTAGCCACATTTCCTAGATACATGTATCTATGTTACCTGCAGTGCACAATTTAAAATTGATGGTGATTATAAGCTGTTAAGCATTAGGTAACATTGCATCAAATTTGACAAAAAATATTTTGTGTAATGCCACTCGGGTGCTCTAACAGGGAAAATGTGTTACTTATTATTTTTAACTTACAAGAATCATTAACGTGCAGATTAAATTGGCAAACCAGCTTGATTGGATTATTTTTCTCTGTTGTTGTCTGTACATTTGACAGCTTTGCTGCCTTTCTTACACGCCGTGTAGAATATAGACGTCAGCCAAAGTGACAGGAATGGTAGTCCGATAGAAACTTTGCTTTGTACTATACTAACCATGGCACCACTTAGGCTAACCCTTGCCTGACCCTAGACTTCCGTTCTTTGGCATGGGCTACAATGTACCATGCCTTAGGCTGTCACACCTTTTATTATGATTGGGTTTATGTTTTTCTCAGAATCTTCGAAAAAAAATCAGTGAACTTGCCATCTCTGCTTATTTCCTCGTTCTGAATGTTTTCCCGTTCACCCATTCATCCAGATTTTTTTCTATGATAACACACATACTTGTGTTAATACTAATAGTTTCAGAATACAAATACATTGTAGCCCTAAGTATTTCCTGGTTGAATGTTTACCTGCTCGTCCAAATAACGCTTCCTGAGATAACACGTAGATAAGACACATTCCTGTGTTCATTATATTGGTCTCAACTACCATTAAAACAGGCAAGGAAGCTCTTACGTCACTACACAAAAGGGGAATCCCCTTTTCTGTCTCGGCCGAAACGTGCTGTTAGGAACTCGCCGCACGTCATCGAATAAACGCAAAGGGGGCAAATGGTTTCCGCCGCCGGCTCTTTGAGTGGTGGTTTTAATTACACATACCTGTGGTATATTGTTAGGTGACCATGATAAGAAGGGAACGCCGACAGGGAACCCATAATTAAAAGTCCCACTTGTTGACCCCGTAGTGTGACTTATACATTCGTTTCCTACGATCATACGTGCGCTGAGTGTTCAGGGCAAGAAAAGCGATGGGCCACCAGTGTCGGGTTTAGCTTAGGAAGTGTATTGGGGGGTGGGGGGGGGGGGTGGGGGGAAGATGGCAGCTCACTCCAGCCAAACGCTTAGCAACAAAAGAAAGATAAAAAACAAACAAACAAATCTATACAAATGTATTGTCCGAAACGACATGCACACCGCATTGTGTCGAAACTTAAAGTATCGGAGCCGTAGTAGGTCCACTGAAAGGCTCGAGTGTGCAGGTAGATTTCCGATCAGAAATCGATTTCTTAAAAAGAAGTTTGCGGCCTAGTCGCGTTGACCCAAGGAATACAATGCGATTTGACGCAAAGGGCAATCCTTTAGGATGTCTTTTCATCTGTCTGCTCTAGGTTTATGTTAACCTCATCTCTTTGGGACGATGGCATGGGAGATCTGTTAGGGACGGGGATGAAACCCGCCCCCTCCTGCTAGCCCTTTCTAACCGGCATTCTAGCATAAAGCTCATACATGCAGTAGTCACACGGAGTGTTGACAAAAAGTAACAAGGTGGTATAAACAGACGGATGAATAACATTACACGGCACTTCCGTTTATGAAAAAAGAAAATAAGATCACGAATAAAGATGTGTTTAATGCTGACGTAAAATGACATGATTTTTGTTGATAGAGCTGAATTGAGCTAAATAACAAAGGTGGGTCCGTTTTACATACAAGGAATGCTTATTTCGCAATGACTTGATATTGAATGGAAAGTACGAGTAAGTTTTAAAAATAGCCCAGGAGGTAAATAAGCCCATGCGTATCAAAGCTTGTTTCCATGTTTTTTCAAAACAAACAATTGGTCATCGGAACAATAGTATTCAAATGAGATTGTACTTAAATAAAGGGTAGTCAGATATCGTGCTCATTTCAAATAAGTCGTCAGTGTGACATTTTGATGACGTACTGTAATTCTCTATTTTTAGAATCTAGCGGAACGCTTCACGTCCGAACATTTGGAAGGCGAAATTAGGAAAAGCAGGTAAACACGTATATGTATTACATTCATTATATTTGTAATTATAGTATTTTTCATTATCTGTCTTACTATCTATAAATTTATTTTTAGCTTAATGATAAATTACCAAGATCTTTAGTTTTAAATCTTCCGCTATTTTGCCTTAATTTAGAGAAGTATGCGTACCACGCACTTTTAGTTGACAAGATCTGCTAGAAGATAAATTTGGGGTACATGTATTTGCGAAGGATATGCTGAACATGAACATTAAATGCCTCCACTCCTTTTAGGTGCTACAAGTTCACAGTCTTACATAGGGCCTATATTAGTATTTTTTCAAATCTGGGGTTTATTATGAATTTTCGTCCTCTGCGTGATCTATGGTATAGAATGAAAGACGCTGTGATTTGAAACGTGTCTGACGGGATGGATGTTCGTAATTTAGGAATGATTACATTATTATAGTAAATTATTACTAGGCAACAAAATAATTTACCATGTAAATCGCTTTAAGCTAATCTTGCAGGTGTCATGTTCTCCTCTAAACTGTCGAGTTTCCTCATTTGCCTTAAATACTGCGACGGTATTGAAATATATAGTAATAACAACCCGTCGACATAGTTAAGCTTTTATAATTACTATTATTTTCATGAAATATTTGCAATTACATCGTTGATCGGTCAAAGTTGTTTAATCTAAGAGAGCTGTTATATTCAGAACTTATGGTCCGTTTCACTGCCGAGGTGTGTGTACAATGTACAGCAGTTCTGTGCGCTGTGTGTAAATGCAGCTACCGTATGCATGCCTGCACGTAGCATCCTTTGATGTAGAGAGACGGCGTACAGGTTTCTGGCGCGTGTCGTCTTTGGCCGGTGTGACAGGAATGGAAGTCCGCTAGGAACCGTGCTCCCTTTCCCATTACTTTGTACAGACGGCATTCGTCTCACATACAAACTCCGATTGTCCGACTAACCCTAACCCGTACTAATCACATGGGACCCCCGATTTCCATTCCCCGACTTCTATTCCTGTCACACCGGCAGCAAGGGTTTGTATGGAAGTGTATTGAGTGGGAGTGGGTGGTGAAGTGTCCCACGTGGTGAACGTCAACGTTTATCAAAGACATATCTAAAACGACAGTCCTGTTCTTTTGGGTGTTAATATTTTGCAATACATGATTTGAATTAAAACCAGTTTTGGTAACAATTAAGGGGAAAAGAAGTCCAGTCGTTCTGTATGCATCATAAAGTTCAGGAAGATCGGTTATGAGCTTGACTGCAGATCTACTCTTCTTCCTCGAGTTCTGTCATCGATACAAAAGACATAATACAGTATAGCCTGGTGGAATGTCAGTAGACTAAAATATATCTATCGGAATCTAGCCGCGGAGAAATGCCGACCATTCCTAACCCGAGAGTCACGTATTTAAATCGATGCGCGGTGTTTACCGAACCGCGTCAACGCTCGCTTCCAAATATGGATCATCACTACGCTCGCGCCCGGAGTTCATTGAGAAAAAGTTATGAATGGCGTGCCTCGTTGTGTAATCCAGCCAGCTGGAGTACGCGAGAGGCCGCCGATGGCTCTACCGCCCCGGATACTGACTCAAGAGGACACAGTGCCACGCGCGCCTAAGAATGTTGCGGAAGACCACAAATACGACGGATTAATTTATCTAAAGTTAATCGAATAATATAAGTCATGATTGCCTGCAGGTGCACAGTGTGTAAACTCCTCTGTTTGGGTTATTTTAGTGAAACCGCAATGTTGTTAATATAAACGTAAGAGACATAATATACAAGAGAAACAATGAAGAGTGGAACAGAGTGATAACTTAGTGATAGAAATACTTCATCAAAATAAACGACAGATACACATAAAACGTTCGACAAATATAATATAATTAAACTCTTCTTTAAAAGAAGACAACGGTAGAAAGATTCTGCTTGGTTTTTATATTCATCTACGGATCAACTCACTCATCAATATGTCTATTGATCATTTAAGTAAATAATCATCTGTTGAATTAGATATAGGAACTCGAGGCACTTGCCACGGCGGAATATATGTATAAATGCGTCAGGTAGAAAGATTCTGTATTTGTAAAAATACGCCAGACAATGTGGCTGATCAAATTACCCATTAATTTACCCATTCATCCGTTCTCAGATTTTTTGATAGGGTGGGTGGAGGAAGTATTATACCATTTCAGGTCGTCCTGACCTGGAAAAAAAAGAGTGAAGTTTCTACTGGCGTGAGATCATGGAACCGCCCATGTGAATTGCATAATGAGAGTGACAATAACAATGAAAAGTTCAGTGGCATCTTGGACGAAAGGAACGTATTATTCTTCCAAGGTTATGCGAATGCCCGATATTATTGTTGGATTCTTTACAGGGTATAAGTGGCATGGCAAAGACATGTTTGGTGTCTCGCCATCTAGGCCTATCTTTCTGCTTGTAAAACTTCGAAGATAGCATTACGCTTTTGAAACGAAAAACGGAAACCGGTTTGCGTCTAAAACGCGCCACATGGCAACAAATCCCCTGTACATCAAATAAATGAATAGATTTATAAATTCGTAAAGAAATGAACACATAAATGATAAACCCGACAATTAAATTATCGACTTTCAAGTGCACTGAGGGTGTCTACGAAAATTGGCTAATCAAATTGATTAGCCATGGCTAAAAGTAGATATTAATTTAAATTGGTCCGAACGGAATTCATTTTTTTGTCTGTATAAAAACGACTTAACTTTTTTTGCAATCTGGTACACGAAATCTACATAATACTCTCGTGTCATCGGCCAAAAACGAGGAAATTGAAAAAAGATCAACAGCATAGATTATATGTTATTACTGTATGCACCTGTTGCTTGCTTAGAAACTTGGTGATGGAATAGCAATATGGAAAGGTATTAAATAAGCATTCAGAGTTGCTAATGGACCCAAATGAACGACTACCCTCCCCCCCCCCCCCCACACACACACACACACACAAACACACATATATTACACTTCTACCTGGTTACATCTTTGACTTTACGAGGATTTTCTTTACGGTCTTTACCCCATGGTATGTTTATGAGCGCCCGATATGTAGGCATTGAACTCGCAGTTATTGTATAAGGGCGAAATCGTCTGGAAAATGCATTTATTGAAAATTTAGGCTATCATTTGTCTAGCAATTGAGAGAGAGAGAGAGAGAGAGAGAGAGAGAGAGAGAGACGAGGGAGAGAGAGAGAGAGAGAGGCATGCCTGACAAGGTCCAATCTGAGCCAGGAAGATGATTGGTGACGGTAAGGTGACAGGCCTGAAAACCAAAGCCAAGAGGGTCATCGTATCATCAACCTGTTGGTATCGATCGGTCGTTTTTCCCGACCGCGAGGATCGGGACCACGTCGTTACCTGCTGATACACATGTACATGTTCACACGTGCGCGTGTCGTTTGACACAGATCTTTTCAACTTGGATCTTCATGACTCACATCTTTCCTAAATGACGTTTTATGCGTAATTGAGCTACCCTAATGACAATGTTAAAGAGAATCTCACAAATGGCTTCCCGTCGTAAGGATGTCCCCGTCGTTATCTTAATATGATAATTATAACACCTGAGCGTGTTCCACAAGGTAGAGACTTTTTGATACAATCTATATATAGGTTTGAGTCACCCGCACCAAAAGGTGTCAGGCACTATTTAGCTTAGACCCCGCAGTACCTGGCAGTTTGTCAAAATCGGTTCTAACTGTCCCTCTAATTGCTAGCCACTCCCCTCAAAGGGGCATCGACGAATGACCTATGTGGTCACAAAATTAACCAGGAAGACGACAGTTAAAAGGCAACAGACGATCCCAAAGAAATTCATTTGAGATTCGAAAGAACAAGTCAGCGGTATTGACACAGAACTTCTGCAACCGGCTATTTCATAAAGACAACTCAGAGTGCAGTAAAGGTTCGAATATTTAAAGGTAAAAATATGTATGTCTCGACACTTTTAAGATTAATTAAAATTATTTTAGGTATTAATTTTATTACGTAAAAAGGCATTACAAATGTATATTGATTCAACGTTAAATTTAGATTCCTAACGTTTGATGTCGTGTTAGAAAGAATGTGGAAATGTTTGCGATAGAATGGTCGATATACATTGGTAAACATGCCGTCAGAAGGATGATAAAATGGTAGTTTTGGATTAGGTATTGTGACGCAATCTCTGATCTGATCTGATTTCGTTCTGTACTCTGCGCTTTAGTGTCCTATGTGGACTGTCTTGACAACTAGCGCCTGTCTATGCGGGCAGCCCACCTTTGGACGAATAAACGGTTAAAGATAAGATGGGATTTCCGAAGCAATATATTGCCCGAAAATGTAATAATTTCGCAAGTTATTACAAGTAAAAATTCGTAACATGCCTACTAGTTAAGAATTCTGTGAATCTCCCTGAGCACCGACGCAGAGTTTTATCTGTCACAGGTTTACACACTCAGGAACTCGTTGTGTTGGCCTTATCCAAATTTTACAATGCAGTCAGTGCAGTAACGTCGTAGTCTACGTAGTTTAGGTCGATTCGGTAATGCTCTTTATTGTGTAATATAAATGCCCCCTTCTAGCTGCTATAGGTGTAGTTATGAGGCATGCTGGGGTGTCAAAAGTTATTTGGAGATATCGGATTACTGTTTTTTAATCGTTCTGACCTACGTATGAAGTGTTATACGTAAGTCTCTCTCTCTCTCTCTCTCTCTCTCTCTCTCTCTCTCTCACACACACATATATACTAAGTTGCCTATTAAGATAAAACCAGTGCCACTATAACCAAGCCTACTGACATGTATATGGAACGGTACAGTGTCTATTCTATCCCTTTTTACCATTCTTCCCTCTCCTCTCCTTCTCTCTCTCCTATCTTTATTTTTCCCCTTTCCTCTCTCTCTCTTTTTTACTCACATTCCTCCTTGCCTCCGATTGTGAATACAAGTCTTATTATTCTAGCCACTACGTAGAAAATATATACAAACACAAGAATTGAACGAGTATCGCTGACATTAGCCGCTATCCACACCACCTGGCAATTAGCTGTTCTTTTTATATCTTTCTGTCTGGCAAAGTGCATATTTCTACTAACAATTTCATCAGGTGAAAACTGATATAGCTTTATTTGTAAATTCGTGCAAGTGAAGGCGCGCTCAATTATCATTTAGTCTTACATTTTACGTAAATTGATATCTTTTATCTCCTCCGATTTTTGCGGCTATTGATCATTCCTTTGTTCCACAAAGATATAAATAGTGTTTCCTTTGCTGGATTACTGAATTTACTTACCTACTGATTTATTGAATTCTGGCATTAATTGTTATAGTGCTTATCATCACCATAACTACGGTCAACAAATCAAGCACGAAACAACGGGAAAAAATGAGACGGGTTCAAATGTATGGGAATTCAATCATTCTTCCGCCTACCCATCTGTTAAACACTGAAATCAACTCCAATGATCACTTCTCATTGCATCAGCTGACGCCTAAGTCAACTTGGGTGCAAAGTGATACGAAAATCCAACAAAATCGATTTCGCGGGGGTGGGGATGAAAAGTGTACGAAGCGAATGTGCAAAATTTTTGTACCTGAAACCTCGGGCACATCTAGCTGATCAACTGTTTTTTTTTTCATCCTGGATTTTAGAGATTGCTGAAAAAGCATTCTTATAATAAGAATGCTGAAAAAGCATTCTTATTATAAACGTGTTTCTGCTGCTTGGAAATATATATATTAGAAACTCAGGGTAGCTCTGTCATACCCCGTTAGGCAAAACATCTTTGTTGTGTGCCCAGGGGAGAAAAAAAGCACTTTCTGAAAATGGAATCACAAGACTGTCTATAGCATTCGATTCCGAGGAAACGATTTTCTCACCAAAACTGCGCATGTTCTAGCTGAAGCCCCAGGGCGGATTTACATTAATGTTAGGCCCACCCCTTTCTGTTGCTTTCTCTAATAGCGGGTCGCCTAATTAATCTGAATTCGAACAGGCTGGGTCGTCCATGTAGACAACCCAATACGCTCTCCAGGGGCGGATCCAGAGATATTTTATAACAATCTTCCAATCTGTGTTGATCCATCCACCACTTTTGACCATCTTCCGACAGAAAAAAAATTAGATGCCCAAAATAAGATGCCCGTCAATGTAAACTTGAAACATTCTGACCGTCTCTTGGAAGACAAAAAGTGCGGCTTCTTTCCGCCTGTGCTCTCTGAGGGTCCCAGAAAGTATTTTTTTTTGACACTAGATGTTCTCAGATATTTCTCCTGCTTATGATGGGCTAATCTGAATCTAGTTATTAAATTTATATATTTCGACAAATAAATAAATAAATAAATAAATAAATAAATAAATAAAAATAGACAAATGGTAGGTTATAGACCTTTTCTACATGTTTTAGCACCAGGTAAGATAAACATAAAATGCACGCGTTATTAATAAATCCTGCATATTCGCTGACATTGGCTTTTACTGTGATGCTCTCACTTAGACGAGAAAGTTTCAATAATTCCTCCAAATGCACAGCGGTTAACCAATGAGAGGATTCCAGGTATTAACTATCCCTTGATTAATTCTATGTGTCGCGATCGTATTTCTTGAATCTCGTGGCTTTTGGTCACGTTTTTAATACCGATAATATCTCGGAAGGCACAGCAGTCAACTAATGAGGAGATTTTAGGTATTAACTATCCCTTGATTAAGTCTCGTGAGTCGCAAACGTGTTTCTTGAATCTCGTGACTTGTGATCACGTTTCGCTAGCAATCAAAGTAACGCGTGCGGTCTTCACTGTCAGCTATTTTGAAACTCCTGGCTAACCTGCTAATCAAGAACTTGAGGCAAACAAAACATCTCCACATACCACATTAAACATTGTAGTCGTGCACAATTATTGTCACCGTGGTCAACACTTGTCCTCTTTGTCTTCCTTGTTGTCTTGAAATTAAACCGTTTGCTCACGAAGCGAACAAGCAGAACGTACACGAACAAAATGCCCACCATCTCAGTGTGTGCTTCTATGTTTAAACAATGTGTAAGCATTTTTTTTAAAGGGAAGCTGTTTGCCAATGATCTAGATGTGACTCTATGATTATATTGTGGTCTCGTGTTATTCTGTTGTAGCCTAGTGTTAGTGTACCATAGCCTAGTGTTAGTGTACCATAGTCTAGTGTTATCTCATCGCATTTGTCAAACTCTATTACTTCAATTTTACCTATACGTCCTGGTGCAAAAGTTACAATAAGCATTTATTCATATCTTGGACATATTTGTAATTTTGCTCATGTTCATATTAGGCAGTAGATCTCGGCTTCCAAGGTAAAAAATTAACACAAATGTAACTCCGAAGGCACGTTCCTCGGTTTAAACGTGCTTCTCCATCTCCAAATACGCTATGCCATTATGTGAAAAATCAGAAATAGAAAGTTCAATTATAGGGTGTTTTCTTCCATGGCTAAACCATACACGTATTGAATTCCCATTATGAGACAAAAGTATAGATAATGGGTAGCAATTATGTAATGCTCGGAACGAAGCTTATCAACACTTATTGTGGAGATATCCATGATAAACTGTGACCTGCAGAAGCATTTGTTACTGGAAAATAGGACATGTGGCACTGCCATTGCGACTTTTTTCTTTCTGAATTAAGGAGCTTTATGCAGTAGCCCTCAAAGGGCGTGCTAAAACATAAGATTATACAAGGCATCAGCACTGGAGGTGCAATAAATCGCAAAATGCTCCCAGCTGTAGTTTTCCATTGATACGACTATTAAATCCACTCTGTATACAATATGCAAAACTTTGTAAAATTTTATATAATTTTTGATGATTTTAATGCTTAAAGTAATAGAAATATCCATATATTTTTACGGTCAGCCGATTAAGACTTATTAATCGTACGCGCTTTTACAAAACTAGCTATCTTATTCATCAGCTAAAAGAAAATAAAAGCCTATAAGTTTTAATACCTTCATAAACAGAGTTTTCTTTTGTGCGGTCATCCTTTAATACTCTGGTCACTATTCATGAACCGCTGTCCGGAAGTCGGCTACCGTTAATATCCATTCTCTGTTTGATTAGGAATTTAGAGTGGCATTTTAACTTTGTGAAACCGCTTTTGATTCCATTATCAAACATATTGTATGCTACTTGTCACAAACATACATGTGAAACTTTCTTTGTGCGTCGTGGTTTGGTCAGGTATGCCAGTGATTGACTGTGAAAAGGGGTCTATCAATTGATTGTCCCCAAACCGCAAAGGATCAGTGAGATCGAGAGACTGATAAGTCTGAAGGAGCGCTGCTTTTGCCTGTTTTGTTTCCCGCCTTCGCATTTAACACCTGTATATTACTCTATTAAAATTTTGACAATCGATGACTTTTTCTGTAACTTCCGGAGTAGTTGTGGCACAACAAAGGTAGGTAATAATAGACGGAAATACCGAACGCTATCGGAGGAAATTCTTGATTGGTTCGGAGTCCACAGCCGTCGAAAGGCAGACATGTGTAAAGAAAACAAATTATATTTATCTTAGTTAGCATCAATCGTTTTAAAGAATTCTTGAAGAGTTGGCGAATATCAGAAGAGCGTCCTTCGCATACAAAAAAATCCAAGGTAATCAGAAGCTTTATATTAGATATTTTTACGAAGGTTTTAGTAAATATTGAAATAATATGTGTAGATCAAGCAACGTATTCATGTTATTACGAGAATAAAAAGATGAAATGAGAGCACTGAAGATTCAATTATCTAAAAAAAAAGCTTGGTACAAACTGCATTTTGCACACGGTAGTTTTTATCAAATTCTTATATAATATTTGTTTTTATTCCATCGTGTGTCCCGTTCGTTTTTAAATGTTAGCAAAATTTGTATTTGTATTTACCTAAACAGTTAAATGGGTGGTTTGATTCAGTTTAAAATTCTTTAACGAATACGATCACCGTTAAATAATATGTACTTCAATAGGCCATGTAAAAAATCGGTTGGCCAATGTGGAAAACACGTTTGCATACAATGTTTTGTATGATTGGGAATTCTTATCTCATCATTGATAAAAAATAATGATAAAAACATGGCCAAAATTTAGTTTTTATCTTCATATTTCTGTCCAACAATCCGAAGCTTAGGCCTACACACTTAAGTTTTTCAGTTGATTTTGTTGCTAGCTATATTTCACGTTGAAGACCACGCGTTTTCCCTGAAATGCGGTTACGCTTAATGGTTGTTTTATTTCAAAGTATCATTTTGATCTTCAAAAAAGGAAATCCTTAATAAAAGACTTGAATGTAATTTAAATATCACATTCGGATCGAAAACAGATTCAAGGATAAAATGATCACCTTAAATTTAATCAACTTGGTGCGTCAACGGATTCTCATAAATACACAGACTTAGACTGCATTCCCACAGATTTAGATCGATCCATCTGGACCGACCTAACTCCCTGGGGGTTCACGCTACATTGCTGTCAGTCGAGCGCGCACGGAAGTTAATTACCCCCTTACAGCTTTTGGTAGGCGGGGCAGACATTTAAGCCGGCTAAGCTGACAGTAATCTAGTGAGACTCCCCACGGGGATAGATCGATCTAAAATCTGTGGGAATGCAGTCATAAGCTAGCCCATGTAGATGCCGTATTCTAAATAAGAAGATGGTGAATTTTCCTTCAGCCTTGAGTAACCACAGTGGGATTTACAACCATATCACCACCGGACCCCGGGGGAGGGGGGATGGTGGGAGGGTATCGTAATGTTTCTATGCTTACCTTCGCTGGACAAATGTAAATTAGACCCCATTCCCACAAACACACCATCGGTCTACGTCGATCGACCCAACTCCGAGGGGTCTCCTGCTAAGTGCAGTCAGCTTAACCGAATGCCGCACCTCTTGTTTCTAACGTGTTTGTATAATCTCCAGTTTTTTTTTCTGTATTCTACTTAACGCCAGAAGAAGGCGTGTTTTAAGATATGTTAAACTTCTGGGACTTGGCGACAGTCCCCGCACGGTTGGGTCAACCCACGTAAGCCGATGTGTCTATGGGAATTGTCCCTTAGGGTGTAAAGACAAGGATAAACAGCATGAAAGTGTTCGTAGGCTTTCGCACAGGTAAAATAACATTTGACAAAGTTGATAATTATTTCATGGAGTAAGTAATAATTCTTGCTAGTCTATAAAGGGGACAAAAAGAGGATTTTCATTGTATTTAGTAAATAACGAGTTGTGAAATAGTAAAAGTTGTATCGTTAAAGGTAGTATCGCAACAGTTTGGAAGGGGTTTTTAACTTAATTTTTGATCTAAGCACGAAATAACAACGTGTTTCCAACAGAAAGGGTTAGAAAATGGAATAAGTAATAAGCAAAAGGAACTTAGAAAGACTTAATTGGACGCCTTAGACATATATTGTTTGGTACATGTATATTTATTTCAGTAAAACATATTTAGATCATATAAGAGTTTACAATCTCTCTCTCTCTCTCTCTCTCTCTCTCTCTCTCTCTCTCTCTGTATGCGTGCTCTCTGTCTCTCAGTGTGCGTATACACGTGTATGTGTTCGCACACATTGCGTATACTTATGGCATAGGTGCCGCCCATGTGCATCAACGTTTATATAACGTTACAATCATCCGTAAAATGGCCATGACGGAGAGCGGGTTGCTGTGTCATATCTGATACGTTCCGCCCCTATGTGCGACATTTTATTTTCATTATATTAAGATTGACGTTGCTACGTCAGTTCTGTGCTATTTTAGTATTAAATGATCACGCAGACGAACGGAAATGTGGGTACGGGACAATAAATTGGGTGAGGTGATTATAAGCCACTTGACAATTACAGACACCTGTATCCCTAAATGCATTAATTGACAAAGTGGATGGTACTGTTTATCCCACCTGTTAATTGATCATTTGATACTTTCATTTATAAGTGGAGTTTGCTGACGTGTAGCTCTGATGCCAGCTTGGACCACAACTTCAAATCTGCTGATCAGGCTAGTGAACTTGTGACCTTGAAAGTGACCTTGAACTGGTCAGCGAAATGAATTTAAAGACACGCGACATTAGATGTAGAAAACTATGGGTGGGTGGGAGGGGGTGGGGGTGGGGGTCGACATCTCTGTTCCCTCGAATTTCAAGTAAAATATCTCCATCATCCCAATAACATCTCGTCTCTCCTTCATCCTCTCCACCTTGCGTCGATGGGTATTGTGAGAGGAAGAGACCGAGTGGGTGTTGTTCGGTATCACGATCAGTTTCAACTATGTGAGACGGGTGTATTCATTTTGAAATGCATTCAGTTGAATGTACAGGCTGACTTAGAGCCGGTTCTTTTAACCCATCTCGACCAGGCTTCGACGATGACGATGATGATGGTTGACCGATACCAGCATTTCCTCACTTTCCATTGGCAATCAGTTTCAAAGCGTAGCAAAATGAGTATTATCTGAGGTCGAGTTTAGACCCAGTATGCCGTTTAGAATATAAAGATTGTGGTTATATGTTTCCTTATATGTTTCCATGAAATTGGCTTTATGACCCTTAGGTCTGTGGTGGAGGGTAATGTAGTACAGCTAGTGAGTTTTTGAACAGTTTTACCTCAGTAGAAATATATAGATGCAGAAAAATGGGAGAAAGGGAGGTCGAAGAGATTTATCAGCGCACCAAAGATGGAGAAGCTTCTATTTGACAAAAATGTAATCCATATGCTTAAACTGAGAAGAAAAAAGCACAATGAATATTATTCCATATTTCCTAGTTGCGCTTTACCCATTAAGGAACTTACTATACAAACAGTGTTAGTGCGTTGGAGTGCAGCATGCATTAGGAGCATCGAATTCAATATGTTGCCAACCGCATTCTATTGGGTATTAGCAATAATCTATTGGGTATTTTAATCTATCATTAATTGCCCTTATTGTCCTTGCATTTTCATTCTGAAGCGTTTTTTTGCCTCCCACGCCCTCCTAGAAGACAAGCAGTTAAAGCGCTATACGGGTTTTAATCACATTTATGTACCCTCGAGGGCATCTTCCGAGAAAGACGCGTAAGGTCAAATTACTTTGCCAGGGCCACTTGTCTCCGTGACCATGTTCTTTCTTTTCATAAATTCAATTTTGAAATGATTTGGGAAATCAGTCCTATTGTTATAACTAATGACAGCAGATATGTGGACTGTAGTAAGAAGGTACGGTGGTTTTTGTCGATTTCAGAAAAATCGTTGATAAAGAATGTAGGGAATTGAAATAGTTTTTATTGAAACTGAATTTTTTTTTTGCCTGATTACCAAAGTAATTTGTTTTACTGTCATTTTGAAACCTGCTAGTTTCAATGTATATGTATATGTGACTACATGCATGTACGTATATATATGTAAATGCATGTCAATAAATGGTAAGTGATCGTTACAAGCAGGTTTCTAATAAATCAGCATGAAAATTAAGATATATTTGCATAAAGCCAGGTGTAAATAAGATAAAATGACCCAGTTGGGTTAAAAATTGTATAAGTATAAATTTTATAAATGGCCTAGTTGGGTAAAAATTAGAGACCCTTTATTTAGTTATTTCATTTTATTATTAGTATTAGACTTATCTTTTTTATTTTGTTAAGGGTACTCTTCGGAAAGGTGCACAGGGGAAAGGGATCCACACCTTCCTATATCTCCCCCTCTCTCTCGATCTCTCTCTCTGATTGACAGCAAATCATTTCGCTGCATTGAATCCGTTCACAATCATTTTACACCCATTACTTCAGTTCAAGCGGATGGTGACTTTCGTCTGTAAATCACCGTGAAAATCACTTAAACTAATTCACAGTCGCACAACCGGAAGCGTTTAGCTAGATAATTACGAGACCACCTGTGCGTACCTGCAATCTCTCTCTCCATTCACCCCCCCCCCCCCCCACTCTCTCTCTCTCTCTCTCTCTTTATTCCGTGGTGCTGCGATAACACTCCGCTCGCCAAGCTCACAATTTTTTTTCAGATGCGTGCCAATACTTGGGTCTGGGAAGGGCCTCCGTCTGACCACTCTTTGATGTTGTCTAGTACGTTCCTCTGTCTGCTTTTGAAATTTTTTAGTATGTGAGATGGATATGATGATCCTCTGAAGTTTAGTGGTTACCGATGCCACATTATTCAGTGATTAGTGTGAGGGTGCGCTCCTGCGTGAGCGTGCTATTGAGTGAGTCAAAACGTGTTGCATGCGCTTGCATGTTTCTTATGCCATGCATTAACTCGTTTTGATAAACGTGTTCGTGTGCGTTTTTGGGTGCTGCACGGCTGAGAAATAGGCAAACGTGCACATTTTTACGCATGTGACAAAGTAGATGGTGACACATGCTTCCATCATCAATATATAATTATTTAGAACTTGTTTGAGGTTATTATTTAATTTTTTAACTCCACGCGTTTTCGTAATTTCCTTCTATACAACGAAAGTTACTGAACGCCAATTTCCATTAAATGCCATATCCTGCTCTTCCCGACTCCCTTTAACACATCTCTAGGAATTTACACCATCGCTTTTTTTTACATCTGCTAAGTGGGGAGCTCTTTGTATTGCCTTCATAGCAATTACATCAATAGACCTACTCTAACAAGCGTTAAATAGTGGAGGAAGTAAAAGACAGATTGTGTTTGAGGTAGATAAACACTCAGGGATCAATTAATACAGTATAGCAACGTACGGCAAAACCCTAGCTACCGGGCGATAGGAAAAATGTCGGACTAATGAAAAGGAGGGGTTTGTCAATGAAACGGGTTACCGTGGAGTGAAACGTTAATTAAGGTTCGATCGTCACTTCTTGATTGTATTGAAGTGTTGATTGTTATATTTCTGGTAAGCTCCATATCGATGTGTCTACAAGGAAGCGGGAATTATCCCCAGCTTCTGACTCGATGTCCTTGTTTCCGCAAAGATAGTATTATTGGAGCGTGTTATTAGTGGTGGCTGTATTTAAGTAAATGAAAAGGCGGAGAAACAGGTGTTTTACGCACGGGAATGCATCGAGCATGTGTTGCTTATTCAAATCAGTGGAAATAAAACAGAAGCAAGCTTGGTATGAGTGGCATGAGTTTTTTTGTTCATTTCCTTATAAACATTTGCGCATTTTTTTGCCATATGTGAAATATTATCTAAGGTATATTTATCTTAGTAAGGTATATTTAAATTCTGTTGATGTTTTATGTTTATTGCGGACAGGATGCATGAGAGAGATAACTTTTCCTGTATGCAATTCGTTACTTTATATCATTTTTCAACTTCTCTCTACCCCCCTCTCTCTATCTGTCTTGTTTTCCATCCCTCTTTCTCAGCGTTTTCAGTCATATTCACGCACACACCTAGCTCTCTCTCTCTCTCTCTCTCTCTCTCTCTCCTTTTCCCTCCATATTCACAACATTACAAATACACTCTTTCTCATACCCTCTCTCCCTCTCTCTTTTCTCTCTATTTCTCTCACTCTCTCTCTCTGTCTCTCCTTCTCTCTCTCTACACACACACACACTTACACACTTTGCCTCTAAATGCGCCAGCACGAAAAAAAGAGCATGTTCTTACAACCAGGGACTGCGTTCACTAATGAAATCAGAGTGCCCACTTGTAAACCGTAGACGAGTGACTAAACCGTCTTACTCTGTTACTCTGCAAACTCAGAGTTCTCCTGGTGGAACTCAGCCGTTAGGTCAGTCACCGTTCTCGACCAACCAGATGACGACGTCGACACCGCCACTGTCGATCCGACCCGTATCTAGTATGACGTCAACGTGTTAGCTTTCAAGTACTTCCGCTGAGCCTCAAGGAAACATTAGAAGCGAGTGTATAACAAGTGTCAATCAATAGTATGTGGGTGGGGCTTTATAGCTTTGAGTCTCAGCCGCTTGTCTATAAATATATGGGCTCGTGGCTGGAAGCAGTCAGTAATACTCTGAGAGGAGCAAGAGGGAACACAGAGAGGAACTTATACAGGGCTAAACAGTAGCTCGATACTTTGACGACTTGATTCATCTTTCATTAAGACATTCCGGCTGAAGATTTTTAAAAAAAGTTAGTATCAATTCACGGCTCGTAAGTCTCTAATTCAGTTTACCTTTCAATACCTGCAGTGATTTCACGCAGTGACTTCACAGCGAAATTATAATTTTTTTTCGTCCGTTAGCGAAGAGACGCAATATTGAAATAATGGGAACTCAGCATACCTGTGGTTGTCCAAAGCTCGACCTACCTTTCAAATGAGGCAGCGTCCATGAGGGTTTAATGCTACTCGAACGCTGTGGGATCGCACTATAACAAACCGTTTCAGCTGTCACAACTAGTTATTACATTCTCGTGTCTATTTCATATGTCTTTTTTTTTCATTGCAGAACCAGCACATAATGGCAGTAATATTTCATCTACTCAACAGCGTTGATCACAGCAGTGTACTGCTCCTTGTGTCCTGCCTATTACTGGCGGGTATACAACTTTTGCAGCGTTACAGTTTTTCAAGCTGGAAACAGTTTTTCTTTACTAGACGGGTAAGTGTAACTACTGCTACTTTTTTTCATTTTTAACGTTTTTGTGAAGATGTTTTTTCTTGTAATTTTGAAATATATTAGGATGGGGATAACAACTGTAAAGCGCGTTAATACCTGATTATCTAAGAATTGAAATGTTTGTAACATTGATCTCAGATATTGAAATTACCAACCGACGTATTTTTAATGGGGAAAAAGTATACGTGTGTGTTTGATTTTGTAAGTACCAAGGACATAAGATAGGACCAATAAGTTATGATTAAATCTAGCGATTTAACCTTGGCGTTTAATTCTACTGTAATTGGTAGCGATTCGTGTAATACGAAGGACAGTGGAATGCAACCTTGTTTATTTGACACGAATGTCTTATTAATCCGTTTTCCTTTGGTCTTCCTCAGACCGAAACCGAATATGACACAGAATGTATTATTATTATTATTATTGTGTAATCTTTGGTTTTGGTTTTATGTTAGATGACAAATGACTCTGTTTTTCACTTACAGAAAAACCAACTTCCACCGTTCATCTCGGCATCACTTCCATTCTTTGGCCACGCATTCGCGTATGGTAAAAATCCTAAAGAATTCCTGCTCAACGCATACAGAAAGGTGAGCTTTTTTTCTTGACTTTTTACCTACTGTTGTACAGTCTGATATCAGTTTGGAACATGATATTCTGGGACTGTAGTTAGTTAGTTAGGTAGGTAGACGGTAAGCATTGAAGTAAGCAGGAGTAAAGTGTTGGTCAATTCTGATAGTTATAAATATTATATAGCATTTTTTTGTTATATTCATATTGAGATAGTGACTTGACATTGACTTGGCACATTCACTCATGACCTCACCGTCAATCGTTTCATTTTTTCAATGCAACGTGATTTAGTATTTTACGCGTATTAAAAAAAGAAGGAACAAGGCAGTTTCCGATATGACAAAATGGCTCAAATCATCATAAGCAACACCGTTTAGCTTTTGAAAGTATTGAATGCGTATGACGCACAGCTTAAAACATATGAGAAGAAAGAGAAATAAGTTTGTATATGTAAGCATGCCTACATCCGATACCACCATACGAGCGGTAAAATAAAACCATACAAAGCTATAATTGTAGAGAATAAAGCTCAACGTGGGTGGAACGAGACAAATTACACATATCATATACAGATATTGTGATCTATGTATTGATGCCATTCATGAGGGCGGTATATTGCATGGATTCTGGTAATCTGCATCTACGATAAAGCCGCTTATCAAGGAAAATTGAAATGGAGGGATTAACTATTAACATAAAAATAGCGCATTCTGTGAAGAAGTATGTTGTGTTAGGAAAACAACGTTTACATGACCAATAAACGTAATGGTAACGTTACAAAACGTACTGTGTTTGGTGAGTTACTCCTTCACAGTGCTTGAAATTAAGTTAATGCCTTGCCCTTCTTTTCAGTATGGCCCAGCGTTTAGGTTCACGATGATGGGCAAAACATTCACGTTTTTGGTTGGTCCAGAAGCGTCAAGGGAATTTTATTACAGCCCGAACGACCAGCTAAACGGAGAAGAAATGAACTCGAAAATTACGACTCCCATTCTCGGCAAAGACACAGCATATGATGTTCCTCATTCGGTAAGACGCATTTTATTGACATTTCATTTTTCTGCTGTAACACCAAATCATCTTGATGTCGTATTTTAACTGCTGATTGGTAAAACAAATTGAACGATCCAGTTCACTGATTAAAACCAGGTTTTAAATTTCTTTCTTGCTTGTATGTGTGAAATTCGTTTCACGTGTTGACCCCGATTCTCCCGGCTAACGTTAGATTGTACTTATCATGTTGGACTCAGTTTTTTCATTTCTTGTACTACCTATCCTGTCACACCGGTACCCAAACCAAAATTAAAAATGTTTAATTTTTTTTTTCTTTAAAGGTAATGTTGGAACAGTTTCGTCTAATTAGAAAGTCAGGCCTCACCCGGAACAGAATGGAAGAGTATGCCTCTGTCATTGAGGACGAAGTTACCCAATATCTGGAGGAGAAGTGGGGAGAGACAGGAAGTATTGGTAAGTGTTTACTGTTTGAAAACAGATAATTTTGGTTGGCTTTATGGTGGCATGTACAACGCTTGCTTTCAATGTTTTGGATGAAGGGGGATGCTAATTCTGCAAGATATATCTGTTTATATCCCCAACATTTGAAGGGAATCTTATCAAACAGAATATACTGACTCCAGATATATTTAAGTTTCCACAAAGCAAATTTTTACTTTCAATCATTAAAAATGTTAAAAGAATGCAGATCTCTAGAAAAACCTATGAACTCTTTCTATTTTTTTGGCTTAGCGTGTTAAGCCACGCCCACTTGTTGTGTGACTGACATTACCCATCAACGTCTAACAAACCAATAATGGGTTTTCTTCCACAATTATCTTGGCAGTGGCAAAGGGAGTCGATATTTATAGTGGCCCTTGTAGATCTAAACAGTTCAGAATTCGGATATGATGACAAAGATTTGGCCTTACAATGTCGAGGTTGTGTCAATTAAGACAACAGGTTATATAAATGTATGCTCAAAGCACGTGGAACACGCGTTTCAATACGTAAGCCCAGGGGGCGTTCTGGCATCATGTTCCGACCTCCGTAGTTAATGATCAATAGATAACGAGGTGATAAGGTCTGTGGTGATTATAATTCGCTCACTGTCCAACACTTCTTATTGATTTTGCATCTTTTAGTTAAAAAAAATGCCGTTGGTTAACTGATGTATTTGTTTTTCTTGTTGACATCGTTGGTTTTTTGCACTTTTTTGTGTCCTTGTATTTTTTTTTTTTATTCTTGTCTATTCGATGTTCTTTTAGGTATTTGCATTTGCTTATTAGTCCAATTTCTTTTGGTGTTTTTCAAGCTTGATTTTGAATAGTTTTCAACTTTTATAGAAAGGAATTATTGCCTTATGTTTCTTTACCATATTTTGCATTGCTGTTATTTGACATTTATAATTTTGACTTGTAAGTGCATTGTTGAAACCATTTTTGTATTCTAAATGATTTTCGTGATTTATTCTTGCTCCTTATGTTGATTTTTGTTAAATTTAACGTTGTTTCTTTAATGAGTCCTTCTTTTCCTTTTTTTGTTGACTCGAATAATTCATATCAAATTTGATCGACATTCCCTTTTTTTCCAGACATTCTTCACACATTCCGTGAACTGTGCGTTCGTTGCGGGCCGAAATGCCTCCTGGGAACGGATGTGACGAAAGCGGTTAACCTCGACCTCTATCATGACCTCATCTCAGGGTTTCATCCCCTTGTTATGACCATTCCCAGTTTTATGCAATCAGCTGTCTTTTAGTAAGTTATATGACCTTTTACCTCATATCACAACTAACGGTGATTGCCTCGGACATGAGTCTGTTATTTATTTATTTATTTATTTATTTATTTATTTATTTATTTATTGATCGTTTGCATTTTTTTGTTTGTTGGCCATAACTTCCTATTTTCCCTTTCCCTCCATACCGTCTCTTAGTTACTGGTCCATATTTCCAAGAATAAAAAACTTTAGCCCCTCCTGCCGATTAAAAAGCAACTCTACTGCATGTCTTAGTTACCTCTGTTAGCATGCCATTATTCCCTTGTTTTCGTATAGTATTTGCTTAATCGCATCAATTCAAGTAATTACGTTAAAGCGTCAATACTATTGAAGGTCAAGGGAATAATTGTAATGTTTTTTTTTCGTGCCATACAAGTAATTGTGTGAAACCATTAATCTGTTGAGCTGACCGACATATGTTTCCTCCACGTGCTTGTACAAAGTTATATATGCAACGGATAGCATGATAATGACAAATGCTTGATAATGAGAATAATTTACTTAAGGTTGGAACATGTTTGAGTCAATTACCTTCCTCAGTTGGCCAGTTTTAGCCTAAGAGATCTGGCGAAATGGCGGTGAAGTTAAGCAAAGTGAAGACTTTTTTGTTGTATTATTTCTGAGAAAATTTTGAAGTTATTTTTGGTGCCAGGAAAGAAAATATTATTATGAAACAGGTTTATGAAAATAAAGAAGGCTTATTTGTCCCATTTTGCTTTACAGTAAACGCGACAGGGCCAACGCTAAGATTCGAAAGATATTCCAAGAAATCATCAACAAAAGACGCGAAGAACCGACAAGAGAAGATGACACCTTACAGCGTCTAATGGAATCTAAGAACAAGTAAGTTCAGTCGCATTAAGAAAATTAAGGCAAATTTTTATATTAGTATCATTTGAATCACATTTCAAGAAGGATCAATTGAAAAATGTTTTCTGAAATAAATATACCCATTATTATTATTATTATTATTATTATTATTATTATTATTATTATTATTGTTCATTCTGGGTCTGTGGAATAAGTTCTGGGTATTTTTCCTGGCTCAGGTTTGAATTTGAAATGTAAAACAAGAATAAAATCAGTGAATCCTTATGTTTCTTTTTATTTCCAGACACGGGCAGCCACTAACTGACACAGAATTAATCGGAATAATGACTGCATTGATGACACTGGGAACAGAAGAACCTTCAATTACAAGCACATGGTTTGGGCTTTTTTTGGCTAAACACCAGGATGTACAGGTAAGGAATGATCAGAGGACTGCTTTTTTAATGGAATTTCGTCATGTTTTACTGATGAAAAACGTTTTGATAAAAGTGTTTTTATTACTTCTCTTGCCTTGTATGTCAAATACAGGATCCCCGCAGAAAATGTATCTAAAGCACATGTGGCATTTTATTTAGTGCTATATAGTATAAATAAATAAATGTATTTTCATAAACACATAACAATAAACGAATGGTAGAGTTATTTCAGAAGTTTTTAGTAATATGTACACGTTGAGTCGTTTCCATTTCGTTTGTTATATTCACATAATAAATACGAGAACATCCTTTTCTCTATCAGGAACAAATATACCAAGAGCAGATGGAAGATGCTAGTGGATTAGATTATAAAGTCCTAGAAAAATACCCCGCCTTGGAGAGGGGCCTGAAAGAGACTTTAAGGTTGCGACCACCGGCATTCACCTTCATCCGGAAATGCCGTAAAGATAAGGTAAGAAACAGTCTCTTACATAAGAAACATTTTCACCTGCGATGCAGCCTAGCAAGTCTATAGGTCCTAGGACACAATATATGTACATTGCGTCCTAGGTAGGTCAGAGGTCAGGTAGATTTCATCATCAACATAATAGCCTAATCTTCTTTTTCTTCTGTTTTTCTTCTTTTCAAAATTTTGCAAACTAAGTCCGTGACAGGTTCTGTTCCGTTCAGACCTTGACGTGTTTCAAACAGGCGAACACTTATGCTAACAACTTTTTTCGTAGCCTGACATAACTCTTAATGGTTAAGGTGACTCTCCAGTTCAGTGTGAACTTCCTCATTGCGAAAATTTATCAAAGTTGAGACATCGATTTTGATCGGGGACACGTCCTTAATCTCTTTCAAAATGCTATTACAGCTTGCTATTACATGTCTTACGTTTATTATTATTCTTAACATTATGCTTATACTATTCTTCTTCTCCAGGACGTTTTAGATTACACTTTGACTCCCGGCACCATGACGTGCATTTCCATCATCGTCAACCAGACTTTGCCTGAAATTTGGGGAGAGGATGCGGAGGACTTTAAGCCTGACAGGTACAGACATGTCTTTGTCTCCTTGCCCTATGTGCACTCTGAAATGTAGTCCTATTCATATCAGTTTAAGAGAAAAGGGTCTCAATTGTAATAACAGGAATAACACATTTTGAATGACCTCTCTTTCATGTTTTCCCTGTTTATTTTAATAATTAAGGAAACAGTGGACGGGTGTTGTGGGGGTGGGGGGTGGGGTGGGGGTGGGGGGGGGCTACCAAGCATGTATTTACTGAAGTTCAGGTTTCAAGCTGTATCTGTTTTGTTAAACTTTTACTTTAGAAACTCCTAACAGCTTTTTAATACAAAGTTTATGTCGTTAGAAGATGAAACAAAAAAACTTATATTGTATATGTGCAATGTATCACTCATCAAATATTAGGATACTAAATTGTCCACATTTGCCTATTTTCAGATTCATTGACTTTGGAAACAACCCCAGACAACAAGCCTCATACACACCATTCGGCGCAGGGACACACAAATGCCTTGGTCCTAACTTCGCCATGTTGGAAATGAAGACAATCTGGGCGACCATCTTAAGAAAATACAAACTTGAACTTCCTTCTGAGCGTTTTCCAGTGGAGGATCGTACGACGCTATTTCTCATCCCAGACGATAAGAAAGTCATATATAAGAAGAGATGATTGGTTGAGGCTTCCGCTTGCCAGAGAAATGTACCAATCATAGCAACTTTTACATCTGCTCTGCGGGGTCCGAACTTTCACATTGCGTGATATGGTTTCGTTGATCAGTTGATCGAACAAGTGGAACCACTTGAAGCCCCACACAAGGAAGTTATGAGAAAGATTTAAATTATTTTTGTATGTCTCTTTTTTGTATACACATATTTATTAAGTTATTTATTTTAGATTGGCGTAACGTGACCGTCCAGATATTAATTTAGCTAGATCACTTAGATTAGTAAGTCTTAGACGATGGTTATTTTAAATCTCTTCCCAGGGACCCTCATCAATCTTTTTCACTTATCTTCTCTCCCTTCTTTATTTTCCTTGCTTGAGCAAATTTTATCTCACGCCTATCATTGAATTTATGAGATCTTTTTTTATATCTTTACTGTCGGTTTCTCCAATGTGGATTATAAAGGTCTCGATGGCTGTAGGATTAGACATTGAAACTGTCGTAGAGACTTGATAGCCAGAGTGATACAGTACATTTCATAGATTAGACATTAGTCACACTTTTGACGGGATCGAGAGGATGTTTTGGTATCAGATTCCCAAAATGAGTTAAAGACGTAGTAAATGCGTCACTCCCTCAATGAAGCGCGTTTTCGCGGCAAGATGTCTTTCCTGTATAGTTGTACTAGCTTGCCATGTGGAGATAATCATGTCGTATTCACCTGCACCCAGCTCTTACTGCACGGGAATAAAACAGGTGGTGGGGTTTAAGCACTGAGTCAGCTAAGCCTTGTCATTGTTTACACACGTTGTAGACCACTGATTACCCTGAATTTGATGGTATCGAAATGTTGGAAGTGTTGGTTCTTATTTCATGCACGCTGAAGCATGTTACATTCAGATTTTAAGGGTGTTTGTAGGTTAGGGGATAACAGATCAGAAGGCTGTGGATATGGGGGTTGGGTTACTAGTTTGAACTTTACATATTAATCTGTGTTCTTTCAAACGATTCGGTGCCTGATTAGACTGATTAATTTTACTACAACAGAAATATTACTGTGTGTGGTAATTTTGTGGCACCGTCACATTTGTGATAGTATTTTAATTTGAAGTCGTAGTACTGCATATTGTGTTTATGGTAATATGGGCATTAAGCACTATTTGTCTAGCCGAGGTTCAAGACTTAGTTAAAGTGTTATTAGAGTAATAATCCCCAACCTCCCGCCCTCTTTCAGTGGGATGACGTAATCATGTACGTCATGACGAATTGCTCATAGTCAGGCGGAAAATGCATTTAATCGTTGGCTCTCCAATATTTATTTTCCCGTTTTATCATTAAGCGATAATTGATCGCAGGAAGGGCATAGTAGGAGTATTGTTTATCCACCTGGTTCTCATTCTGAGTCAGATTTTTACGCGCGTTACTCCTTGCCCGGCCCTGGAGTAAGATTGTGTCCCGTCTCATCCCGTGTCTCTGCTACCGCATTTGGCGAGATTTATCTCGCTTTTTCTATATGTACTGGCCCCAGTTGCATAATAATGAAACCTATGTAATATGAAGTCGTTGTGGGTA
The DNA here is from genome assembly GCF_001039355.2 of Lingula anatina. The sequence continues at coordinate 159,319 of NW_019775576.1, forward strand.
TTCAACGGAATCTTATTACATGTGAGATTATATTTTCAATGTTTATGAATGGTAAATATCCTTATCACAGAGGAGTTGTTTGTAAAGATGGTGTAATGACCAGAGACAGTTCATCAGAGTAATTGTTATTGTATATATAACGTTATCACGTTGGTGTATTTATTGAAGCACCATGTAGAATCTCAAAGCATACGTCTAAATATTTATTATATGTAAAACTACTAATGTAATGTTTATTTATTATTATTACTATTTATTGATGACAGATGCTTGGCAAAAGAATAAATGAAATGTTAAATTAAACCCTTTTTATTTGTATATTCCTCTGTTTTTAATCGGGCATCTGATTAAGCAATAAAAATATTGTGACATTCGCTACATTAGTACTTACCGACATGCGAATGTAAGATTTTGATTTTTTTTTTTTTTTGAAAGGGGGGGAGGAGGAATGAGGCAAAACTTTAAATATAAATAGTAGACGAAAACACATTTCTTTAGGACGAAGGTCAGAAAGACTTGCTTGGTGTTGTTGTTTCGCTTGTTAAATGGTGTATTGCAAAGGAGAATACGGCGGGGGAAGGGGGGGCACCATAAAGATATAACGCGCTAAATATATACTCCCCTACCAAAAAGTGTTAACCCTTCCACAATTATGTACATTACTACAAAACTTTTTATTTTACTATTACATGACAACTAGGCAACCGATCATTGTATGAATTAGGGATGTTAGAAGTCGAACATTGATCTACCTAACTAACCAATGAAATGCCCCCAAACCAATTATTTTTTGACATGCGGCTCCTAAGTGAGAAGAATAATTTTTTTATACCAATCGGTTGACATAGGAGGGAGTTTTGATCCGCCGAATTGCCAGGTTTGGTTTTCCCATGAGAACCATTCAGAGGTATAAACAACATCATTACCAAACAGGCACATGGGTAAATTTACCTGAGTAAGGCCGACCGAAGGAATTCACACCCAGAAAAGAGAGAATGTTAATAAGCCGCCTCCAAGAAAACGTTTCATAACATTTTGGAACTTGACTGCAACATTTCACAAGAACAGGGCACACAGGTGTTTCTGTGAAGGCGTTAGCACAATTCATCGTTATTTTGGCAATATTTCTGTTAGGAGACCAGTGATCACTGCCAGGAACCGTCTACGTCGAATCAGATGGTATACTGGAACTCTGGAATGGACATCAGGCAATAACTGGGCATTGATACTGTTTTTAAATGACGACAGAATCATTGGACGCATAAGGGTTTGGAAAACAGCTGGTAAGAAGTAGCTTTCCAATTTTCTGCCTCTGATTGACAGGACGCACCCCACTTAAGCCATGCATGGGGTGTATTGGCCACTGTATTGCATCCAAGCACTGGAAAAAACTTAAGGAATCCTGTTGATCACCCATTTATGTTTCAGCATGATAATGCTACTCTACGTACAGCCAATGCAACAATAGGCTGGCTATGTACGGACCAGATCCAGACCCTCCAATTGACGGCTCAATCCCTAGATCAGAACCTCATTAAGAATGTGTAAGATATCCTTGGAAATGGATAACTCAGAGATAACTCTGCAAACAAAAATGATCTCATACTATCTTTGCACCGTATGTGGAAAGCCATCACTGCGCAAACGTTACAGAACTTTTTGACTCCAAACAGAGACGCGACAGGTGCGCCCTCCAATCCAGAAGATACTGTACAAAATACTAGAATGCGGCTTTGATTTTTTACTATGGTTTTCTTATTCATTGGTTGTATAATCAGTTAATTTTTGCGAAAAAATTACTTTAAAAAGTTGAATAAAGAACGCTGTTTCATGACATAATTTTTTGTATCACTTTACGCATTGCGTTAGAGGTGACACTTTTTTTTGGTATAGGGGTATAAATTTACTTAAATTACTCTTAAAAGCAACTTCAGTGTAACTGGTTTTTAAAATATCCCAAAGTCATATTTTCTATTGTACGCATCCTGCAAAGCTTCTTTTCTTCCCAATTCAAAACTTTAAATCGATAAAGCCCTTCAAATGGAAGATAATATACAGGAAGAAATGGCGGTGTTATTGACAGGCCAGTCATTTTAGAACTATATTTCTAATTAGAAATGGTTTACAACATCGAATCCAAGTGAAAGGATTGTCGAGCAATGATTCGATAGTGGGCGAAAATTGTTTCTAAATGAAATTTGGAAAATAGGAAGGTAAGAAAACATTAAACAGGAAACTGGTTTAAACCAATTCACCCTAGATGTGGTAATTGTGTTTTGATGGGAAGGACCAAATGGCAAAATGCATAAAATGAGTCCGAGATCCAACCGCCATTCATAAATAAACATTAATCTACTATTTTTGCCATACCCTACCCTGGTGGATAATATTTTAAATCCATTGATATGAGGGGAATTTGTATCTTTTTTCAACTCTTTGTGAAGATTTAGATTGTATCTGAAAATGAGGATAAATTAGACACAGCACAATAGGTTCATCTAACACAATGCCATCAGGTACTAGTACCCTAAAGTTAAACTCGGAGGGCAGATATTTTTCACGATGTAGTACACAAAACATCGACTGATTAGCTATTTTAGTACTTTGTAATTTGTGGTGTACTGAATTATTACAAACAAACAAACAAACAAACGAATGAATAAACAAACAAACAAACAAACAAACAAATAAATAAATAAATAAATAAATAAATAAATAAATAAATAAATAAATAAATAAATAAATAAATACTCTGCAGACAAGCTGCACACTTCACCAAACCCATCGGGAATATTATTTGGGAAACCGCAAATGATGAATTTTAGAATTAATTAAAAAAATAAAAAGCAAGTTATCAAAAATGTTATTTATTCTCCGAGAATCAAGAGGCGGTGTATGCATCCTTAACGTGTGTTTATAACCCAACACTTCGTCGTCTCGCAAATATTGGTTGAGAGTTGCCTAAGGGAAAGAAAAAAATTGAGCCGAGCTCAGTGACAAAATGCAAAACAAAGATGATCGAACTAATAAATAAATTTATCATAATATGGATTTTGATCCATAAATTTTCAATTAACTTTGAAATAAAAAAATTATATGAAAACAATTAAACAATTGATAAAATTAGATTTTAAAAATTATCTACTTTGATATTCTACCAAAAAATAAATAAAATTAAATCTAAGGGGGCCCCAATATCTTGAATCAGGTAAGTTATGGGAAACTGTCCGGAGGAAAAGAGATCCATCATATATCATTATAATACACAGATAAAGATGATAGCAGGGTCAACCATGTTCATAAAAATAAATATATATATTCATCTGAATCTTAAGTATTGTGTAAAACTTTTATTTGTCTTTAAAGTGAAAATTAAAGGGTCAGTGACCGCATCTAAAATTTGTTTTTCTGTAGAAATGACAGGGGTGGATCAAACTTATGGCGCGGGTCATCAAGGTTACCCTAGGGAAAAGGTAGGGAAAACGTTAGACACCGCCGTCGTTATGCCTCGGTGTGTTGCACTAAAATGTTGGAATGCACTAAAACGAACAGCAAAGGATCAGGGATTTATATGTTTACCTTTTTAAAGGACCCAGGTTTAAGAAAAACGTGGACGGTTGAATTGAAAAGGAATACACGTACATCACACCGACTTTCGAAACGTTGTTCTGATTACATTGATAGGGAGGGGTGCGGGATGGAGCCTAAACTTTCGCGTCGACTGCGTATTGAAAATGAGATCTGGCTTTAAACATGCTAACTGCAATATTTAGTTTCACCAAGCAAAGTAGGCAATCCAGATAGGAAGAAATCGGCAACAAGGGGGGGGGGGGGGGGGGGGTGATACAGTAACGAAATGATAAGTGAAAAGCAGAGAAAAAATAAGTTGAAATAAATACATCGAAATGATTAATTATGGAGTCAAATTTATTTTCTTTTTAAACAGTCCACTTCTTCCCTTTAGCGTAAAGTTTGGTTGTTTTGAAAAAGGAGCCCGACAATTCTTATCTTAACTGCACAGTTTAATGCACGCTTTAATACGTACGACCCATTCATGTGTTTGTGCGTGCGTGGAACGACCGGAGATCGCCATTGAAGGGGTTATCAACAATCAGGTTTTTCAGATTTACCGCATGCATAGTCGCTGCCCCTGCTTCTCAGATACGACGGCCAGATAAGACATTAATTCCTAGCTTTATTAGTTTTTCCAATTTCTTAGATTTTATCCAAACATGTTTACGTGATTCAGTTCGTTGAAACATTTTCGTACATGTATAAATATACGATGATATATATAAACAGTCAGATAAAGTTTGACTTAAAATACTACATCTGCGTCCCTAAAATCTTTATTTCATTACCTGCACGTTATCATGCAGCGTGTAGATATTTGAGGCAGTTGAGATTTTTTTTTATTAATTTTGTCAATTAATTAGTTAAATGCTGGGTTTTAATTTGATATTGATATTTGATAATCTCAGAAATTTGCGGAAATAAACTCTAATCAAACTCCACTGAGAAAATTGCTATCTTTAAATCCCCTTTTTGAGCTCTAAGTTTCTTATTTTCACCAACACCAGTCAACTGATTGACTCAAAAACTAAGGTACTATTATCGAACTCAAAAACAGCTTTACAGCTTTACAGTTATTAGATGGGTTTGGGAATGCCTTGGCGTCTAAGGAAAGTGTTAAAATTTCAAAGATATTGAAATTCTTGCTGTATAAAAGCTTATTGTGCGCATTTAACAATTTTAAAAAAATTAACAAGAGTGAGCGCATTTTGTAAGGCAAATTTTGGAAACACATTGAATAATTTTGCACACTTCACAAAAAATAGATAAAGTAAGAATTATTAAAAAAGAGATTCCATATAATATCAAAGGGTGTTTGGAATAGACCACCACCGAACCGTATAATCATTTCTCTAGGGCGACGTTTTGCAAGGTCTTGACTGTAATCATCGTTTTATCTTTCAATCAGAAAATACCATTGGTATACCAGAAGAAAAACAGGTGCGGTGGATAAGGATTTGCATATAAAAAGCACCCAACACGCTTCTCTCAGTATCAATCGCCGCTTTTGCGTTAGATAGACGTGGACATAAAGAGAAAAAGATGAAGAGCTTTGCCATTTTTGTGGCATGCTGTTTTTTCGCTTCAGTGCGACTGGCAGAAGGTAAAAATCCGATATTTCATTTGTTTGATTGCATTTCTTTTATTTAGTTCATGCTTGATTGTTGACCAAGGTCTTTCCACTAATTTAAGACTGTTCCATGTGCGGTGTGGTATCACATTTTTCCAAATTCAAAGAAAACGTTTTTTCCAAAGGATGATTTTATATATTTCTTTATATTCGCGTATTCGGAATTAAGCCAATATTTCATGGTACAAACTCATTGAAGGCAGCTGAAAATGAACGTTTCCCAGCATATCTGATCAAATTCTAGGTGACATTTAGTAAATGAGTGGGATGAATGGTTTAAAAAAAGCCCAAGTGCTCACTGTAAACTGCGCAAATGGTCGTCTGCTACTGAGTCTGGCCTATGTGAATGAATGCGACATTAGTGACACACCTCTATAGCCTAAACATCAATATATCTCTCTAAAATATGACGGCCGCATAGTGTACTAGTGGAGTGGAGTAAAGTGGGACAAGATTATAGGAAAACGAAAAAAATGTTTTATTCCACACCCCCTTAAAGTTCTTGATCTCTCGAGTTCAGCCGTTTATGTTGGATAAATTACGGAGTATGGTATGGTCAAGGTATCTCAAACATCTCATCATCATTTATATTGGGCTAACATTTTTACCATATTCCACAGGACTACACTGTATCTATAACAGCAGTATAGGCCCTATAGCGTCTAATTTCAGCATCAAAATGCGGACGTCCAGTAATCACACCGATCTCGACCGCGGGTAAAGTTCGCCGTCGCCGCAAGGTTCCCTCTGTGGGCGACAAGGGTGACGAGGGCGACGTGTCAGTCAAAATCATCGGAGGGATAGAGGCATTACCTAACAGTTGGCCGTGGATGGCAGCCATTACGGATTCCTCAGATTACCAATACTGTGGAGGATCCCTCATCTCGGATCAGTGGGTTCTGACAGCGGCCCACTGTGTGGCACGGTACGGGTTTTTTCCTTTCCTTTGTGTTAATAGACTATAAATTTCACCGTGAACCATTTAAATGGCATGACATTCATCCAAATCTTATTTCAAAAGGTAAATGATATTTGGTGTCTTAGGTTTGAATAAGCCTTATGGTATCTACAATCTAAGTGTACAGTGTTTTTATTCTTGTCACATTCGATGCGATAATACATAATAATTAACAGCATAAAATCCACCATTTTTTGTCATATACTACTGTGAATATAAAGTATAGGAAATGTGAATAGCATAGGACTTCAGAACCTAGTATCATGGGGTTTCAAGGTCACTTTAAAATGTTAGTCTGTGACAGTAAAAAAAAATATCATAGTTTCAAAAATTGAATCCAATTAGACTGGTTTTCGAATTCGAGCTGTATTTTAATCGTAAGAATAATTCCTGTAAAGTTGAGAATAGTACCTTACACGTTTTTTCCTTTATGGTGATTACGCAGGAAAATGCATGGTGACGGTGACACCAACGGCGACGATAACAGTAATGGCGACAACAAGACAAGTGATGTCTAAGGGACCATTCCTACTGATATTTGGATCGATCTATAATTATCCCTCTTTTCTCTTATTTTTACAGCCAACGAGCAAGCAATGTGTTCGTGCGATTGGGAGATCATAGTCTCTCGACTGATGAAAAACCTAACTATGCTATTCAAGTCGGTGCCCAGGCTATCTTCACCCACCGACGGTATAAAAGGAGGCAGTTGGTCAATGACGTGGCCTTAATTAAGCTGAAGAATCCTGTGACCTTCACTGACCAGATAAGTCCTGTGTGTCTGCCCACAGTGAACGAGGAGTTGGCAGATGGTCACTATTGCGAGACCACCGGATGGGGATGGACAGGAGGTAAGAAGGGAGGGTGGTCACTATTGCGAGACCACCGGATGGAGATGGACAGGAGGTAAGGGGAAGGGAAGTAGTGTTCATGTTTGCGAGACCACCTTATGGGGATGTACAGGAGAAAGGGGACGAGAAGTAGTGGTCGTTATTGCGAGACCACCGGATGGGGATGGACAGTAGGTAAGAAGGAGGCAGTTACATGTATTGGCCATTATTGCGAGACCACCGGATTGGGGCGGGATGGACAGGGGGTAATAAGGGAGGGTGCCTGTGCCTTATAACTGCATTCTCTTACATACATGTACGTTCAACATCAATGGTATGTGGTTTTAGTTTTAAAAAAATGTTGTATGTGTCCCTAGGCTTCTACAGTGACAAGTTACGCCAGGTGAACGTCCCGTACATCACCACGTCCTCATGCAGAGCAACCAATTACAAAAAAAGGATTAAATCATCGATGGTATGTGCTGGACCTCTGAACGGCGGAAAGGACGCATGCTACGTGAGTATAACCGGATTTTGTCGAGTATTTTTTTTTTTTTTTTTTGGGGGGGGGGGGTTGGTCATTGTAAAAGAGTTTTTACTGCGTGTTTTAAAAATGAGCATTTGACATAACTGTATTCACTTTATGCTTTGTCCTGATGGCTTCATGAGACTAACACCTCGAATGTAGCTTCCTGATTGTATAAAGTACATAATCTAAAGAACCAAATAATTTTAGTTTTATTTTGTGCCCAAAGGCGTCGATTAATTGTGTAGGAGCAATGGGGAAACGGAAAAGAAAGAGCACGCGTGCGCGGGCACACACACACACACACACAGAGAGAGAAAGAGAGAGAGAGAGAGAGTTTCTAATTTCTCTGTTCGTGTTTACCAACTTGTGTCAAATGTTGCCATAATAATTTCCAGGGAGATTCTGGCGGACCGCTGGTGTGCAAGATTGAGAGCGGAGACACAGTAACGTGGGTACAGCACGGCATCACTAGCTGGGGGTATGGCTGTGCACAGCCCAACTCCCCGGGGGTCTACAGCAAGGTCTCCTACTTGTTACCATGGATACAATCAATCATGGATAATAATTAACGGATACATCGGTCTAAGAGTGGATGCAGGATTTCTAAGAGCAAAGGAGGTTCGAAACCGGAAGTACGTTAAGAAGCTTGATAGTTATGGCATTTTGTTGTACACACAGAACACTTAGATAATATGTGCACGTACTAATTACACATCTTGGCTTAATTTGCCCTAAATGAAGCTCATAAAATATAGTACAGTTGCTGACCTTACTTATGCTCCGAGTTGGCAAGGCGTTGAAAGCACGCTGTTATCTAGCTACTTACACCAAGGACCTATACGTCCTTGCTTAAACGTACTTCCGACTTGGGAGTTCCACCCCCTTGAAGAAGCCTATTGGTGGGCGAAGGGATGAAAATATACTGAGGTACCTTTATTGAGGACGAAGTTGTGGTTCTCCAGCGAAGAGCATGGAAGGGAGTAGAAACATTTTGTCCCCGAGTCTGTAACAAAATAGAGATGGACCCAGCAATGCTGCACTACTAAAACAGTGTAGTCCGAGTAAAATGTGAAATCAATTTCTGAAAGGAACTTTGATATGATCATTGTACAAAGTGTGTGAATCAGTTCCGATGTACAAATGAAGAGGTAATAAAGGCAGTTAATAAGAAGTGCCGCTTTAATCTTGTGGAGCCCCGTTGTTTGTCTTTTCAATGATTAATAAATGAAACACAATTTAAGCTTTTATTTGACTAATAAACGAAACACATTTTTCATAAAATATAAATATCTTTCCTGTTTATATTATAAATGACCAATGCCCATTTATAAAGAACAGTTTATAATTAAATTTTTTTTTTTGGTTTGTGGGGAGCGAATTTTGTACTATTACGTGGTTCTTCGTTCTGTATGTGTAAGGCGACAAAATTGAAACAATGAAATAGGGATTTCACACACACACACACACACACACACACACACACACCAAAAAAAGTGATTGAGAAACCTTTATAGCCTTCATATGATCTTTACATTATTGTACTATTGCAAAAATTTGAACTGACAATCAAACCGTAGATAAGATGCTTACAAACAACGAGACACATTTAAAATTATTATATTACATGTTTACGCATGACATCTTGAGCTGGCAGCCATGATGCAGTTATTTCTAAACAGTTATTTTTAAAATAGCCCTGCCCCGTAGAAGAGACCCACGAACTAAACATGAAATATCCAGTTAAGTATCTCCGTCTTTTTCACCTTGAATTTACATCAGTCATTCTTTTCATAGCCAGATACCCAGATACCCTGTACTTCAGCTCCGGTGCGATTCTGCTTCCCCATTTCCAAATCTACAAATGCGTGGAAAATGAAGCGGCTGATCCGCATTGGTGTCCATGTGTATTTGTGCCCGTGCCCTAAGGGACCATTCCTACAGATATTTGGATCGATCTATCTCCCTGGGGAGTCTCACTAAATTACTATGGACTTAACCGGCTTAAATGTCTGTCAGGCCTAGTAAAGCTGAAAGGGGATAATTATCTTTACACCCTGGCTGATTCGGTAGGCATGACAGACATTTAAGCAGGTGAGTTGATAGCATTTTAGTGAGACTCCCCAGGGAGATAGATCGACCCAAAGGGATGGATCGATCTAGGCATGGGAACCCAGTTTTTGAAATGCTGCTCCCACTCTTAGACCGACATATCCGTTAATATTTGTCCATGGTTGATTGTATCCATGGTATCAAGTAGGAGACCTTGCTGTAGACCCCCGGGGAGTTGGGTTGTGCACAGCCATACCCCCAGCTAGTGATGCCGTGCTGTACCCACGTTACTGTGTCTCCGCTTTCAATCTTGCACACCAACGGTCCACCGGAATCTCCCTGGAAATTACAATGGCGAAATTTGACACAAGTCGGTAAACATTCTCTCTCTCTCTCTCTCTTTCTCTCTCTCTCTCTCTCTCTCTCATGCTTGTACAACGATATGTCGACGTATACCCGAAAACATGCATGTCCGTTGGATTCTTTCGACACAAAACAAAATTAATATTAGTTTGCTTGTTGAATTACATACTTTATACAACCAGGAAGCTAGACGGAAAACAGTTACGGTGTATGTCAGACTCTTAAAACACAGACAAAGTTGCTCTGTAAATTGGCAGAAATGGTCTATTTTTAAGCATCAAAATATGGATTTCTCATGTGAATCTCGACGAAATCCGGTCACTTACGTAGCATGCGTCCTTTCCTCCTTCCAGTGGTCCAGCACATACCATTGACGATTCAATTTCTTTTCCGTAATTGGTTTTTTTGCATGAGGACGTGGTGATGTACGGGACGTTCACCTGGCGTAACTTTTTACTGTAGAAGCCTAGAAACACGAGAGAATTTTAAATCTAAAACCATATTTTTATTATAGTTAAATGTATGTAAGTGAATGCACAGTCAGAACTGTATACAGTGACGAGAAGGGTGAATAAAGAACAGAATAAATACACAATATATACATCACATTGTTCACTGCATTAATAACTGAATGTGGGATATATGACTAAAAAGAAAAAAGGTAAAGATTTAATGAATTCATGTTCACAGTGCCAAATATCATAATATCAATTTTATAGAAGTTGTAAAGAGAAGGCCTTCTCTTTACAAATTCTTGACACACACACACCCACACCCACACACACACACACACACACAGATAATGCGGCATAAATTTAATTTGTATCACATTAAATAAGGCAATAATACGAAAAGGCCTATATCTGCAATCATGCCTTCTTCTTTTGAGTACATGTGAATTTTGCGTAATTTCGTCTGTAAACCATACAAAAGTTCCTTAAGCCAGTACCTTACTACCCTCCCCACCCCATGAGGCTAGTTCCTAACAAGATTATTTCTCTAAACCCATTCTGTCGCCCGGTCCATCCCCATCCGGTGCTCTGCCAATAGTGCCCCCTAAACCCATGTTAACCTCCTGTGCACCCCCCTCCCCCAATCCGGTGGTCTAGCAATTATGGCCAATACATGTAACGTCCCACCTTCTTACCTCTTTTCCACCCCCTCCCCCCATCCGGTGGTCCGCAATAGTTACCACTCTCCCTTCCTACCTCCTGTCCACCCCCGTCCAGTGTTCCGCAATAGTTACCACCCTCCCTTCTTACCTCCTGTCCATCCCCATCCGGTGGTCTCGCAATAGTGACCATCTGCCAACTCCTCGTTCACTGTGGGCAGACACACAGGACTAATCTGGTCAGTGAAGGTCACACGATTCTTCAGCTTGATTAAGGCCACGTCATTGGATAAACTCCTCTTGTTATATTTTCGGTGGATGTAGATTTCCTTGGCTTGGACTTTGATAGCATAATTAGGACTTTCAACTTTCTTGAGATTATGGTCTCCCAAGCGCACGAATACCTTTTTTGCACGTTTGCTGTAAAGAAAAACGGGTTATAATTATTCATTTTTTTATTCGATTTTTCTTCTTTTGGTTTTTCATTTTTGGACGAATGTAATGTCGATTGCACGGTTCATAGAGAAATTGACAAAAAGGAAAGGAACACAAGCCGTACCGTGCCACACAATGGGCCGCTGTCAGAACCCACTGATCCGATATCAGGGTTCCTCCACAGTACTGGTAATCGGTGGAGTCCGTAATGGCTGCCATCCAAGGCCAACTGTTTTTCAATGCCTTTCTCCCTCCGATGATTTTGACTGACACGTCGCCCTCGTCGCCCTTGTCGCCAACAGAGGGAACCTTGCGACGACGGTTAATTTTACCCGCGGTCGAGATCGGTGTGATTGCTGGACGTCCGCATGTTGATGCTGAAATAAGACGTTATATACAGACTGGCTCCCCACCCCTAGATCGATCCACGGAGTTTCTCACTAAATTGCTTTCAGCTTATGTGGCTTTGATGTCTGGCACGCCTGCTAGAGCTGCTAAATGATAGTCAATTACCCCCTATCAGCTTCAGTAGGCGTGACAGACATCTAAGCCGCTTTAGTTAATTGCAATTAAGCGAGAATCCCCTTGGAGATAGTTCGATCCAAAGTTAGAACGATTTCTCTGGGAATGGTCTCGTTATATATAGACTAAAGCTGTCAAAGAAATGTGTAGTCATGTTAACCATGATGCAAATTTTAACTCAAGAAAAAACTGGAAAAGCACTCAGAGAGCACGGACCTCCGCCAAGGTACCTCAATTAACAGGTCAAATATGGAGGGCCCTACATGAAAGAAGAGCTGACTATTCCGCTTATAGTCTCCCCGCCTCCACACGCGCCGTCTTTGCAGGGTCCTAGCAATTAAACCTCGGAGCCGTGATTTCATCCGTTTAATGGCGCGTGTGGAGGCGAGGAGACCATCACTCGGCTCTTCTTTCATGTAGGGTCCTCCATATTTGATCGGTGGGTCAGTAGATCCTCGGATCTTCTGTTCTGAATGACCTCTAAGTAAGCCCATATCTGGTCTATTCTAAACATTTCATCAAAATCCATCCTAACTATGATTGAGGGTGATGACAAACAAATAATCAAACTGAGATGAAAACATAACCTCTTCTTTGCGGACATTATTATGATGAGATGTTTGAATTGACCATACCCCGAAATTTATCCAACATTAACTCTTTAAGTCAACAGTTCAGAAAGCATTGGAGAAGCGAGCAGATTTGCTGAGAATCGAGGATGGATACTTTGAGATCTTCAATGTTATATGCTCTGATAGCCCTCTGGCAGTGAAACTACACACACCATCAAAGGTAATCAAGAGAAAGAATAGTGTTTGTCTAAGAAATTCAATATCTTCTGAACTGTTCACAGCAGCACTGGAAAGTATATTCGAGAAAATAGAAAGATAGAAAACATCGTAAAAGATGGAGGGATGGGATAGACCAATACTGAGTTGGACGATAAACAAACTGGAAGTGTGAAGCAAGAGACAGAATACACTGGAAGAAGCATGCATAGGCCTTTATCCAACACTGGAACACTTTATGCTCTAAAATATGATAATGATGATAATGATATTGGTGATTAATAAACAAGTGAAATGTCAAATATAAGTATTTTACCTTCTGCCAGTCGCACCGAAGCGGAAAAACAGCATGCCACGAAAAGGACGAAGATCTTCATCTTTTTCTCTTTACGGATTCACTTGTATCTAACGCAAAAGCGGCGTTTGGTATTGAGAGGAGCGCGTTGGATGCTCTTTTTATGCACCCCCGGATCCACTGCACCTGTTTCACCCCCTGGCTTTGTACAAAGATGGTATGTTTTGGTTTAAAGATAAAACTTAATTATGGTCAAGATGACCCTGGAAATGACACTCTACAGGAATGATAATACGGTTTGCTGGTGGTCCATTCACAAACATATTTGATACGATATGGGATCTCTTTTTTTGATCTATTCTTACTTTATCTATTTTTTGTGAAGTGTGCAAAATATTATTCACTGAGTTTGGACGGGTTTCCCAAATTGTACCCTACAAAACGCACTTTTCCTTGTTATTTTTAAGGCTTAACGATGTAAAAGGTATAAAAGTATAAAGACATTGTATGCCTTAAATTAGAAATGATTAAAGGACGATTTATTTATTGCTAATGAATTTGAGTTTTTTTTTTCATTATAAAACTAAGAACCTGGCATTCAACTACATGTAGGCTAATTGGCAGTATCAACTATCTGGTGGTTTGCGATCAAATATCTTCACACTGAATGATGACATAAAGAAACAACGTTTAAAGGAAAGCAATATTTAAGTACTAATTTTGTCGGACGGTCCGATTTTCTAGTGGTGTCCGAGCAAACACATGGCGTTATTATAACGTTACCATAACGTTTATATAACCAAAAAACTTTATGGTAACGTTATAACGACGTTTTGCGTTTGCTACCAGGGTCTTTTTGTGTTTGACGATCAATCATTGTTGCTCTGCAGTATGACGACCTTGAACCAATTGTCTCCTTTTGTCCGGTAGATGGGAGATGTCGTCAAAATGTTTTCAGTTAGGCATTACCTTAGGTTGAAAAATAACATAGGGCTAGATGAGGTCACTGGCCTTTTTTTTCTTTTTACGTAAATGAAAAGCATTGGATGTTCCGGTCATTACTGCGTTCAGATTCCAACATCGTACCAGCTGGTTCGATCCAACTCTGGGGGGGGGGGGATTTTGGCTGTAGTGCATTCAGTGTAATCATCTTAATTTTCGGAAACGCCTCCTTCAATAGCTAGTTAATTAACTAATTACCCCCTAGCAACTCGAGGAGGCGTTTCAGATATTTAAACCGATTACAGTGATTGCACTTAAGGAGAATCTCCATCAGAGTTGGATTGCTGAATGCAAGGCCCTTTTGCTGGGAAAAGGTCCACTCTGGGTAAAATTTGATCTAGGTACATGAAGTTTTTATGGAAAAAGGTCCACTTTTTCAGAAAAAGAACCCCCCTTTTAGGGGGGTTCTTTTTATGAAAAAGAGGACCTTTTTCCATAAAAACTTCATGAACCTAGATCAAATTTTACCCAGAGTGGACCTTTTCCCACCAAAAGGGGCGGTTCTTTCGATAAATAGACGGTCATTTTGGTCTGTTGTCAGGTGGAGGGTAGCCCAGAGAAGGGGGAACTTGCGTAAAATCAACCGATATTTCGTAGGGTTTGGGGAAAAGTTGTACAGACTAAAGACGAATTAAAGCTGACTTAATTTATCCACGAACATTGTTTTTTTTCTATCAAATTAGACTGTGTCAGTTTTGTGTTGTTTTCCGAGACAACATTCCCGGGTCATAATAATAATAATAATAATATTAATAATAATAATAATAATTATTATTATTTGAAGAGGGTAAAACATGTTGTGCAAAACCTTATCTTACACATGGCCCTCTGGGGGGTTAGAATAAAATTTTCGCATTCTAGTCTGGCATGGTCCGGTGTCACGCTGCGCCGACATCGTCGTTTTATACTATTTGGGATTATTCTCATTGTTTGCTATTTCATTTTATCCTGTTGGAATAATAAATTTTGCTGTCGCTAGCGCTCCCTCAACCCCCCCCCCCCCCCCCCACACACACACACAAACACGAAGTCGCTAAAGCCAAGTACAACAAAATGAAGAGACTTTAATTTCCTCCAATTTATGTGTTGCGTGTCACTTCTACGAGGCAGGGTTATTTGACACTTTCATCAAAGGTCAAACTGATCCAGTTTTTTCTACAATTGTGAAGAAAGAAATCACCAGAAAGTTTGCTAATATTATGATACAAATATGACTCAAAACATGAAATAATCTAATATGGACTGCACAATATGTTCACGTGGACCTAATTTCCTTCCCTTAAATTGGATCAATCTTCCGGAGTGACTTTTGAAAGTATGTCGTCAATAAAGTACTCATCATATGGCCTACAGTTAAAATAATATTAAGAAATAATCAAGATAATAACATCAACAACAACTAATATTATTATTATTATTATTATTATTATTATTATTATTATTATTATTATTACATGAGTCAAAAGGTAAAGTCAGAATGGGGAATAGAGTTCTTTATTCCATGTCAATGTATCAAATTTACAAAGTGTCAGGCAAACTCAGAATTCGAAGTTATCAATTACATAATTAATCGTGCTGTATTTTAAGAAATTTTAATTTCTTTTTATCCCTCGGGGTATCAATGAATTCTGTGTTGTGACAACGGCAATGAAAAGCATTTCATAATATGCTCTTTCTCTGGGGGCGTTTCTTTTAATCCCAATCCAATAGGTAACAGAATGCCCACCTAATGCGCCATAAAAGGGTTTCTTCAGTCGAACGCACCATCCGAGAGGTCGAAGAGAATGGTTGCTATTTTGAAAACAATTGTATTGCTGTGAATATGCGCGTGTTAGCACTGTAAACAAAGTGCTTGAAAATTGTAGAGAGAGTAAAAGGTGTGCTTTACCCCGTCAACACAAAGCGGCCTATTTATTGACACAGAGACTTGGGTCCTTTCGCTTAATATACAGACGGGAGAAAAGCTGCGACATTTTGTTCTTGAGCCAAGGTTGTGATATACGCTGTTGATTCCTTACATATTTTCGCTTCAGAAACGCGAGAAAAGTATCCTAAAATGGAATTCATCTGAAAGCAGACGACTGAAGCTAGTCAATCAAAACACCACCTATTTGCTCATCGGCGGCGTGAACAAGAATTTATCGATTGTTTTCGTGTGTAGTGGATAGTGTCCTGACAAATGTTGGTAGGGTTTTAATGTGCTGCAGCATGGACGCCATCTTGGACGCTGAAATCACTGTCTACAACTCCGTAAGTTTACGTTAACTGTACGTCAAAGCCACCAAGGATAGACAACGTATTCGAGGAGAGACAAAAGACAGAAAAGCAAATCTAACAGATGTGAGACTGAACTTCAAAGTGAAGAATTTTCCAAATATTTCCCAGAAAGTTTTTTTACAAGACAACCGTGTGTCTAATAACATTTTACACTGTACTAATACAATACAGAAAACATTCTTCGAAGGAGGAGAGGCACAAAATCCACAGAATTGCTCAAATATATTTATACTATCTATAAATATATCAACAATATGTCTACCCATCTTCAACGCCACTCTACGACCATTTTCCTGGGAATGAATTCCTGGAAAGAAAGCGCCGCCAT
Organism: Lingula anatina; assembly: GCF_001039355.2. Next base: position 176,009 of record NW_019775576.1, read on the forward strand.
GCTGTTGGTGGGAGTGCTCATATGTCTTCCAGGTAACGATGAAAATTTTATTTCTAAAATGCTGATTATCATCTGTCCGCCTGTCTCTCTGTCTGTCTGTCTTTATGTCTGTTTGTATGTCAGTCAGTATGTCTGTCAGCCAGTCAGTCTACCTCCCTATCTATCTATCTATCTATTTATCTATCTAAGCATTGTAAATGCCTTGTAAATGACAGATAATTGTCATTTTACGCGACGCATCTCTTTCATAATTTCTCAAGGATTCTCTTAAAGATAAGGTTGCGTTTCCATATAACTTGGGTCGTCCTAACCCGGCTCGACTTGTCTCTGATAACTATTTCATCACTGTAGGAAAATGATCTAAACAATATGCAATAATTTCAATGCAATAATTATAATTGTGGTCGGTTGAAGAGGGGGGGGGGGAGGCAGAAAGATTAGATTTGCTCCCAACATGAGTTAATCATAGTCTGAGTCTACTTAGTGAGGTGAGTCCAACTTGAATGGAAAAATGACGGAAAACGGATTTAAAGATATAAGACTTTTGTATTTTTATAGTTATGTACATGTTTTTAAAGTAGTCTTTACTGGTACTTATATCACATCTATTCATTCCAGTACTTACTAACGCTTCCAACACCACAACGGCATCCTCAACATCTACTACGACAGCAACGATCACCACAGCAACCGACATCATCCCCAAGGTGATCATCGCCATTGCCGTTATCGCATTCGCTGCAGGTATCGGAGTGGGTGTGGCTAAATTACTGGACTATATATACGATCACTCCAGGCTCAATGATAATGCTAGTGATATGAGTGAGCACACCAAAGAGATGCTTAAAACACAAATGATCCTGATGAAAATGAAGACAAAGAAGAAGAAATTAGGGGACGAGGAACAAGGAGACGGCGAACCTAAAAAACAAAGTAAACTGAAGAGTCTAGTACAACGCGTTGCAAGCGCGAGGCCCAAAAGTAAGGAAGAAGGGTCGGATAAAAACTTAAATGAAGAAGCAGATAAGCAAACGTCTAGTGATATGAAGGACTCGGTGGAAAACGAAACTGACGGTGCCAAAACGGAGGCGGCAAAAACAGAAAGTGAGACCCAAGTTACCGAGAAACCGACAGACGACAAAATCGCCAACGAGAAACCAAGCAATGCATCAAAAGACGAATCTGATCCCAAACTGAAGAAGGCCGAAAGCAAAGACGCGTTACACACGGGGCACGCCTCTGTCACGCGGACGACAAGTGACATGCTGGGGTCAGTGGGCGGGCCTTCCGCCAGTGCCGTTAAAGACAAACCAACCCCTACTGCCGTTAAAGACAAACAAACCCCCACTGCTACGTCTGGGGCTGCCAGTCCGACTACCCCACGGGCTCAGAGCTCCAAAAGTAGTCCCCGACGTGATTCTAGCCCTGGTGGTAAACATCTTGCAGGGCAGCTCCCAGCTGGTAAAAAGGGGTCTACGGCGGGAAATAGTTCCTAATAGTTCCGTTAATATACATGTATGCTCTCGGTAAACAGTGCGCCTGTGGATATTTCAATAGAAAACCAGTGCTGTCGTTGAAACTTAAAGAATACATAATTCAAACAGTCTACCCTCCTTATCTTGACCTTTGTTTATTATATGACTGTTTTTGAACGACATCTTAAATGGCGATGGACCTAGTGAACATAGTGTTTCTTTTGGCGTGTACTTGTATGCCAATTATTGACTTGAGGCGCTTATCTTCACACTTTGTGATGTGAATCTCAAAGATTCTTACCAGAAGCGAATGTTGGTCAGAAGCGAATTCAAGCTGCAATTTCAAAAAAGTACAAGCAGATAGGTGTTTTTATTAACTTTTTATTACCTTTAGGGACGATTTTGTTAGGCATAATCTAAGACAAGGTTCGTGGGAAGAAGAACATGCTGCTGCGAGAACAGCCAACAACACCCCATTTTTCCTTTTTTGTCCAAATCGATTTTCAACTCACAAATATCATCATATGAGATTTTATAGGGCTTCCATTTTGATTGTGATTGTATTCTCCCGGGAAAGTATTTAAGTAGTGTTTTAACTTGTTAAATCAGCAGATTGAGATTAGACCACCATATTTTCACGGTATCTATCGTCACACAAAATATTTTTACATTAATGACAGGTAAATTGTCATTTTAACTCGACACATCTCCGTCAGTCGTAGATAATGGTGTGTTTCCAGTTAATTTGGATCGGGGTTAAAAATTAAGGTGGGGGGGGGGGGGCAACAATAGATTTCTGTTGGTAAAGAAGGAGGGGTTGAAGTAGGAAGGTGGGTCCCCCATGGAAATATCTGACATGAATACATACATCAAGGCAATTTATAGAATGTGAATATCAGGATAAAAAATAGAGAAGGGCATGGAGACAGGAAAATTATAGAAACTTGTTATTACATCGCTTTGTTAACCATATACTACGTGTTACCATTTATCAGTATTATTTGATGACAGTCTTTGTTACAATTAAGATTCACTTAGAAAATAAAACTGTGTTAAGTCTCATAAAATATATGGTTTATCTATTTATTTTTTCATCATTCTTTTTTGCCATTAAAGGCATTATTGTTCATGTTGTTCATATAGTTTTATACTTACCTCAATATTACAGAAATGGAATTTAAAAATTGTAAGTGAAGAACTGAAATTACTTCCAAACATACCTTTTAAAAAGACGTTTTGTTGAACTGACATTTCAGATTTATTCCTGTTATATAAATGGCAGATCTAGTATATATGACTCAAGGGGTTGGGAAGGGGGGCTCTCCTTTCCCAATATTATACTTATCTCAATATTATTGGCATCCTTGCTCGCATGTTTTATTTTTACAACTAATGGTGTTAAATGCCTAAGTTATGGTATTTTAAGCGACACTGCGCCAATCAACCACAGCACTCTCTTAAGTTTGATATTAAACGTACATAGTTTGTTTTAAAATCTTTTATTTGTCAACAATCAGTGCTTTGTGTAATTGCTATTTCAAAGTAGAAGTTAAACACAGGGATTTATCCGCATTTATGCGTGAACTTGTCACACCAGAGTTGCAAATAACTCACAAAAAAAAAAAAAAAAAAAAAAAAAAAAAATGGCGAGAGAAAGTAAAGCACTCAGTCTACAACACAACCAACCGAGTAGATATTATTCTTTTATTCTGCAGTTTGAAATTCCGTTTTCATTTCCTTTGTCAGCTTCGACTCGATGGACTTTTCAATACTTCTTCGGTATGCCAAGGAAAATCGAGATTTACATGTAAACAGTTCCTATAGATCTTATACCAAATGTGTTTCATCCATACAACATTTTAATGGGATTTGCTATTCAACAAACCCACATTCAATGCGACTTATTTGCACTCACTCTGTTCAATTAGAAAAAAGCCGGGAAACTGGTGTGGTAAAAACATTTGATTTGTTTTATGAGGTTCGTTTTTCACCTTTCAGAAAGTTAGTGCATGTAACAACTTAACAAGTCAATCTCCAAGTGCAACATACCGACTAAGTACAAGGAATCAATTTTGCCAACAATTCTACATATTGATTGCATAGAAATCAAGTGTCACCATAATGCCTGTCAGAGACAGTTGTCTGTCCTATTCTTACGTCATATGACAATGTGCAATCTTCAGAATAATTCCAGTGGTAAGATTCTAAAGAAGAATGTTTTACATTCGCTTTCCTTTCCGCTCAGCGTCGTTTTAATTAACACTGTTTTACACATGTATCAAAACCCAGGAAGAGGACTGCTTGTTTGCTCCCACTCGATGTATGACATAATCCATGAGCACGTGTTCAGCGCAATAAGCGGATTGGGGGGGGGGGGGGGGACCGCCTCTAAATGCATTAGCCATAATGAAATCGAAAATCCACTAGACTGGAGTTAAGATGGTCCTAGGAGAAACTGAGAGCTTATTGTGATATCACTAGGCAGGTCAGTTTTAACGAGCTGTCACCCTCTTTAGTTTAGTCTTGAAACGTTTTAGTGAAAAAATTGCCTGACATGGGGTGCAGGATTAAAGTTATTGTCAGCTGATGATGATGCACCGACTGCATCCTGGACATACATGCATTATACATAAAAGTGGACCCAAGACTGCATGCACAAATCTAAATGCGGTTGTTGTTTAATTTTGTCACAACAAACGCATTCACAATGTTTAATCTGTTGTATGATTGTGGTGTCCGCATCTTATGTAATTTGTGCGCAATATTTGTCAGGTAATGGCAAATTTTCATATAAAATGTCAATTACGATACGATAAAGAGAGAGCATGAAATAATAATTATAATGATAATAGCAAAACATCGACAGATGAATTTTTGAACAATTTTACAATGTGGAGCTGTACGATTTTGGAAGTTGTCTCATTTTTATTTTTACAATTAATACTAAAAATAATTTGCCATACATAGAAAATAAAAGAAAAATGAAAGATAGAAAAAAAAAACCATTAAAAATCTTTCTTCGGTGGAAAAAGGGGGGTGTCAAAAATAACAGAAAACTGAAATCACGTGATCACAACACGCTTTCAAAGATGGCTGCACGGAGCGGCGGCGCACGAGAGAGGCTGTCGAAAATCGCCGACAAACTCTCTCTCCAAGACATTTTGGAAGCCTTCAACGCCCCTCTGAACGAAGAACAAGCCTGGGCCATTTGCTTTCAGTGTTTGCAACACTTAAAGAAACACTGGGACGCAGGGAACGCCATTTATATATATGGTCTCCCCTCCGTCTATGTTCACAAAGACGGAACGGTCTCCTGTGAAGCTCCGACAACAGGAAAGCAAAGTAAGTATATGATTTCATGATATGTCTTTTCTTCCGTTTGTGACCTTTTGATGAATGTCTGTAGAAGAAGTTGCAGTCTGGCACAGTGGAAATATATTGCCTGCGTGTTTGGCGACTGTAGAATGACACTAGCAAAATGTCTTTGGGTTACAGTGCGTGTGCATGGCAGTTTGAGATGTAGTGTAATTTACATGCAGAAAATATGAAGTGATATGTTGTCTGTCCGATGAAGATTTGTCTTTTTTTTTTTTAGAGAGAATATGCCGAATATGATGTAGGAGAAAGAGAGAGAGAGAGCAAAGCTAACAATTATTTCTTCGTCCTGATGTATCTTGGAAGCTTTGAATTTGATCTATGTGCACAGAGTAATTTTTATAAAAAAGATTTCAGCATGTACTATGTATGTTAAGTACAACACCTTTCACAACATCAGCAAGTGTCACTTGACATAAATGTTATAAAACAAGCCTGCTTATTCCACTCAGGGGTGGGTGGTGGGGATCTATGATTTTTGTAGAAGTATTTGCAGGAGTAGAGATAATAAATATTAAACTTAATGTTTTAATATGAAATAATTAATGTTTGGGGAAATTTTGGTCTTTTAGAATTATACGGTGCATACAGTAATTATGTACTTGCATTTGGGTGTTGTGGAAAAATCATTTGCTAACAAGAGCAAGGAATTTTAATTTATAAAAATGACGATGGAAAAAGACAAGATTTAGATTGTTCAAGTGCATATGCTAGTAGTAAGGTTGCTCAAGAAAGTGCTGATATTTTTGTTTGACATCAATATTGCCAGTTGTGCATTGCCATATGCCATGCCGTGCTGGGAGCCAAAATCCATGTTTGCTTACCCTGATAAACTAGAAGTTCATGTTGCTCTGTTCTGATATAAAGTCAGTAACACAAAGTGGAAAGGATAAAAAAATATAGGACTGGTTTAGAATTTCAGTAAATGTACATATTACAGCTGAAATTGTTGCTAGTGTGTGTGTGTGTGTGTGTGTGTGTGTATCTGGATGTTACTGTGTGTTAAAATGTTTTGCTTGTGGTGCACCTGCTTTAGTTAAAAGTATTGATTTTCTTGATCACTACAGATCTAGTTAAGAATGTGTTTTTCATTATTATAAGATTCTCTTGCAGTTGGAGGAGAGGAATTTTTCCCAACATAAAGGTACTAGCATATGACCCTCCCCCCACCCCCCCACCCCAAAATATGCAATTGAAAAATATCATTTATATGTATGCCTTATTGATAATGAATACATGTTGTCCTAAAAATGTACTAGTAAGTAAAATGGGTCTAAGGGATAAATGATCAAATGTAGTTAGGAGCAAGAAAAAAACTGACATTAAAGGTAAAATTTACTTATAAACAGTATGAATTTTAAAAAAAACACATCAGCCGACAGGTGGCCTTGAAATAAATAGGTAAGAGTTAGCTTTTTCTTTTAAAAAAACTCACATTTAAAAGGATTTCTTTGCAGCTAGTTCCTTGATAAACTAATTGTAAAACCAAGACACTCTACTTGCTCTCATTTACTTCTGATAACTCCCTTAAGAGCAAATACTTTATCACTGATAACATATATAATACAGCTATTAATTATGTAACACATCCTTTAATTTTGATTGTATATCAGGATAATCAGGGATATTTATGATATTATCAAGGATATTATAATGATAATTAAGGATAATTGAGGACAAGGGGTGTGGTCGCAACAGGTGTATGAGTAATTTCTATTTGTCAGGTGGACATTGCGTGGATGCCTTTTGATTCAGTCGTTACATTTATTATTATTTAAGATAATATTGCAGTAACTTATGAAGAAAAAAGATATATGTAATTTAATTCTCAGTATCTGAAAGCTGAGATGTATGTTGTTATATTGTTAATATTATAAAATTCTACCTTAGATCTATTAAGTTAATTGCTTCCTCTACTTTCTGTAGATATGTGATGAGATAGATTTATCAAAATTACTTGACAAGTGTTCAAGCCAAGTTTTCTTTGATATTTTAAAAGGGGTATAATTTCACTTGCATAAGTTGATGGAGCAATATTCTTCTTGTTGGTGGATGTACTAGTAGTGGTGTTGGTGGTATCCTTAGAGCCTTATTAGCATATTGGACAAATTTAGAGCACACCTTAGGACATTTACCTGAGTGATTCTTGGCATTTTTATTTGAGATTTTTGCTGTCTTCTAGGAAAAATAAGAGGTTCAAATAAAAAACTAAAATAAAATAAAAAAAATGATGCATTCATTAATTGGACATGCATGAAACCTGGTTCTGGAAACTCAAAACAACAGAAGGAATGGAAGTTGTTGTTCAAGACCAAACATTTTTGGTTTACTTACTACTACTACTAATATTTCAATTCAGGATACATCAGTAGTAGTTCCCTGAAATAAAAAGTAACTGTAACTTTGGTCTAAAATATTTAATTCAAATTATTTATCTCATTAAATGTTGTGTGGAGTGTTACAGATAATTTTACAGAAGTTTTGACTGAAAATTTTGGGTTTCAAGCAAAGACCAAGTTTTAGTCAAAAGTTCTAATATTAACCATGTCCCAGAGATGATTATATCACTAGTAGTATATACCAGTACATATAACATTGAATACATAGGATCCATTTCACACCTCAGCTCTGGTAACCTGCATATCATCTATATTTGTACTCTTACGTTTCAAAATGCATTATTGTAACCATTTTCTTTTGTGCACAGTGGGTCCATTCTTCGGGTTGAGGAATTTTACGGCCATTTGTTTACTATCACTGGTGTGCTTGGATGGCTGAATGGTTTGAGCCTCGAGCATGGTGGCTTTGTTACGAAATGTTTTCGTATCATTATGGCGGATGGATGTGGTCGAATGGGCCATTTTGGTAGGCATTTTTGAAGCACTGGTGGGGAAGGGTGATGAATTCTATCACTTTGATCTGTGAGTTTTGTGATTAGACATGGTGTGGCACTGGGTGCTTGTTGTTTAGAAGACCTTGTAGGCAGTTTAAAGGGGAAATTAATGAATTGAAAAAAGTTTGCAGTGTGGTGACAAAGTACCCTTTATAGACCCGTATCAAATTGAAAATGTTAAAAATCGTATACCACTTACTGCCCGTAGGATATGAGATGAAAGATGGTAAGAAAGGGCAAAAAAACATCCTAAGATGTGCTTTGTTTTATAAAAGAGACAGTAATCCCAGTGATGAAGTAAAATACAGAAATAGAAACTTACTAGCATGCTTGTGTTTGAGTTTATTATTAAGGAATAAAGAATACTTAAGAAAATTTAGCCTTTCAGCACTGAAGAAGGTGACTTGTTATAAAAAACAAAATATTAATTACAGTACAGATAACGTTGATCTTTGCAATTTGTTGCTAAGAATCTAAATAGCAATAAAACTCTTAGCACAGCCGATGAAATTCTTTCACTGAGATGAAAGAAAAAAAAGCTTGTAGCAGCAAATATTGGATTTGGGAATCTTCCCACACATCTCAAGTGGAGCAGGGCAGGAGGAATATTTCACTTTCAGTATGGTTACACAAGCTCATCATTTCTGAGGCTTATTATTGATCAGGCTAAAGAAGAATGGCTCAGCTTTCAATAAGAAGCTCAGCATGGTGCAAGTATGCCTATATATGTAATATGTATGCATGGTTGTCATGTTTACACCTAGATAGCTGGTGTAGTCCTGTTTTGAACCTTTATTAAACATATGCGATGAACATAAATTAACCTCACTCCCCATCTTGAATATTAATATTACAAAATCCTTTTTAAATCAGTTTGTTTGAAAATTATCAATTTTCCAAGATTTTCAGATTTTAATGCTTGTTGGTGTATAAACAACATTTAAAGTTAAAGCACAATTTCTTTATTGTAAAACAGGTTGCTGAAGGGTAGGCCACCACAGATTCTAAAATCCCTTATTGAATAAACTTCAGTAATAGATTTGCCCAGTTCTTAAAATCAAAGGGTATTCATAGTCAAAAATCGGCATTGGTGATTTGATTTCTCTGTGTGTATTTGACCATGGGACTTAAAAAATAATATTTCTGCTCAAATGAAGGGAGTTGGCAACTGACAGTAAGAAAGCCAAAGAGGGAGCTGATTGCATTATCTCATGTGGGATCTTGTAATACACATGAGAGAGAGAGAGAGAGAGAGAGAGAGAGAGAGAGACTCTCACATATGAATGTGTACCTGGATTGCACAGAAAACAGGTCATTTTCACATAGTGTAAACCTGCTGTCAACTACCAGACTTCAGAAGCCCAATAGTCCCACATCAGTGGAGATAATTCTGTAGAGCTTAGTCCACAGATTGAGCCACATTCATTATATAATACACATACTCACACACACACACACACATTGGTTGCGGAACATTCCTCAAGACAGTGACAGGCGTGAAATCCTTCACAAGAGGAAATAGAGGCAGAATGAATTGAGTGAGATGTCTTGTAGATGGGGTTATGTTACACTGGGCTTCATAGTCTGTTGAACAGTGTTATTTGTGACTACTGTATGGGAGCTTGTGGTACCCTGTCTACAAAAATGGAATTAATAAATTATAAATGTTTTGAATTAATTTTACTGGAATTGTCAAAAAGTTTAAGCACTCCCAACCCCTTCAATAAAGTGGGAGAGAAATATGAGCTTTTTTATTTTTATTTTTGTATTATTGGAATATAAAATAACCGACATTCATTTGAGCCAGGGCAACTTTTGAAAGCTTATTTTGATTATCTAAGCAAAGTAAGAAGAAGCAATATTTACAGAATTAGAAGGGCTTTGTATTTTGTGGAAAATGGAGTGCTCCTCATACACTGAAATGACATAGGTATTGTGAGTCAGTTTCTTTCGGGTGAATGAAGAAGAAAGAAACTTCCACCTTTCTTTAAGTTGACTAGGCAATATTACACTTTTTACTCATCACAAAACGACCACTTGTTGTGAACTTCTGACCTTGTTTGGAAGACCGGAGAAAAGGCGAGCAATTTCTCAAATTCTTTACCTATGTGCTAGACAGTTCGTCATAAGTTGACAGCATTTGTGTTCAGAATGATGTAGTTTGAGTGACAAAATGTGACAATTGTACGGGAAAATTACTCATACCATGGTTTGGAAATTTACATACTAGTAATATGGCAATAGGACTGCAAAATAACTCGTATGTTATAAAATTTAAGATGCTGATTTATCATTTTACACCTCTGTAATGCTGTTCAGATGTGTACATTTTTGCTCGATTCATTAAATACAGATGTTGTGAAATAAAAAGGGTATATAACAATAGTTGCAAAAGCTCTTTTTCATAGTGCCAGTGCTGTAGTAAATATCATGAGTGTAGAGCAGAAGGGGTGGGGTCTTTTTTAAGTAGGATCAAAGTAGGGCATTCAACTGTACTTAGTCAAAGAAATAAATCATAAGAATAAATAGATGACACATTCTTCTGGCCACGAAAGATATGCAGGTCTTTTCTCACTCCACTATTAATCTTGGTTTTCTGTCTGGGATACATGATGGAGGAGGAGCGTGTTTTTAATGACTACTTCCTCTTTTTCTTTCTCTTTCTCTGTCACTCTTTCTCTCTCTGTCGCTCTTTCTCTCTCTCACGCTTTTTCTGTCTTGTGTGTGAATGTATGTTTTAGGGGAGGGGTTAAAATATTGTTTAAATACTGTTTAATTGCTTAGCTTAATTGATTGGTGAATGGTCATTTGCATTTAAGAAAAAAACACCTAGAGTCTATTTATCATACCCTTAGACTGCCAATATGGCTTAATTAATAGAGACAGGTAGTACAATATATACAAAATGAGTAGGATGCATTTGATGATATTTTATACAGATCTGATTTTAAATGAGTACATTTCTTTAATGTATTCATCATCATCATCATGACAAGATAACATGTCCAGTTTGAAAACCACAGGCTAAACAGCCACAATTTGTGGTCATAAGTGGTCAGTGTACCTTATCACATGGCCCAAACTGACCACAAGGTAATTTGTTGTAGTGCAATTGTTATCACTGACACTGGCCACTCTTTTTTTTTTGTGCATGTGTGTTTGTGCATGTGTGTAGGTAAATGCATATACTAGTATGTGTCGAAGTGTGTGTTATTTATGAAAGAGCTTGCGCCTGCGCGTGTGTTTGCACATGCATGCGTCTTAGGAGAGAGAAAGAAGTTATACAAGAAGAGAAAACTGGCTCATGTTGTAACTGGATAATAGAGCCATCTTGAATAAAAAGTCAGCATGAACAAAAGGTGCAACAGTTGTTGTTCTACATCCACTAACAGTCGTTGAGTCTGTGATTAGCCAGCAGATACAGACGCAATCTAAGACCCCCGTGCTGTATTTGTGCAGTAAACAGAAGGTGTTTGCAGAGAAATGCTCACCTGTTGGTTAAACTATGGTATAGGGTGACATGTTTTATGTCAATGGAGTCTGTTTGCAGATTTGGTTTTTCAACATATCAAGACTGATTTAATGGCTTTGGAAAGAGGGTGGAGGAAATGTTTATATTCATTTTCAAGTATTCCGTTATTTCTTTGGACTTGTTTTGAGACGGATTGAGTTGATTAAAAGAACAGTTCCACATGTTGTCATAATGTTTGATAAGAATGATTGTAACATCACAAATAACCACTGCTGCTTTTGTTTCTTACTGTTTGAACAGTTTGAGAAGCTCCGTATTTTAAGAAATAAAAATATTTTAGTTATGATAGATAGCTGCTGCTGCTTTGTTTCTTGCTTAGTATTTTACAACAACAACATTCGATTGCTTCTCTGCTTCCTGCATCAAGAATTGTTAATCATTAGGTCGTTTAACAGAGGCTATTTATAGTGAGGAGGTTCATGGTGAATCAATGGCTGCTCGAAATTGTTGTCGCTTAATTGCATTAGCAAGTTAATGATGCCCTGGTAATGTCTATTTTTATTATGAAAAATTGACCTGACCTAAAACTATAGGATTTAGGACATTCAGCCTGAGTATGCATCTATCTTTGACTCATGACTTGAATGGAGAGTTTTTGTTAAAATTGTGTATGCACTTACAGTACTGCAAAAGATGATGTTTTTTTTTAGTGTAAGTGGTAACAAGAATATGTTTTTTGTTAAATTTGGGAAATATGTTGTAATTCTTGACCTGAAACATGTTTAATTTATTATTTCTTTGTTATATGTTATTGGAATTTATTTTGAATTTTTATGTAAATTAAGGAATGATGTTAGTAAATAACGTACCATCAATTGAATTCACGTTTAAGGTATTCAGAGTGCATTTGCACAAGATTAGTTGGTGCTAGGATTATAGACCATGCATTGTCTCCACAGGTCAGTCTATTTACAATTTGACCACCCCTAACAATGATTTGAAAGCCACTTAAAGTGACAAAAGCTTCATTTTCTGTTAGCCTGTGGTGTCAATAGCTGTACTGGGCGATGCCCACTTAGTTTTGTTACCCTTTGTCATTGATGATGAATTAACCCTGAAATTGGAACATTACAGGCCTCCAAGTACCATTCGGTACTACTGTAATGGAGGTTGCCGTAGCGACATCTTTGTAACTTTAGACGGGGATAATTTTTACTCTCAATTGCGGGATTGACAGCCCCTAATGACCTAAAGTATGTGTGTAATTTTTTAGGCTTTGGTTACCTTTTTTTCTGTTTATAGCTTTGCTTTTGGTATTGATAGAAAATATTTTTTTCTTTTGCCAAGGCATAAAAACATTCAAGGTACTATCATTTGCAAGGAGCGATGGGTAATTTGAAGTTTGACAAGCCAGAAAGTATCCTATATAGGATATTCACTAAGGTCCAGATTAAAAATAATATTTCTGCATCCAGAAAATTCATAAGTTTTTGTAGGTATTTTTAGGTGTGATACATCTTGTTTAATATGTCTGTTTTGTTTTGTTTGGTCAATATTTAGCAGCAGGTTCTGTATTGTTTGTTGGATCTATAGGAATATTAACTTACTAGTACACACACTTGCCTGGTGATTAGAGACTGAAAGTGAGTTTAGAGGAGCATATGCTGCTTAACAGCTGATAAAAAGTGGATTGATTATTACAGGCGAGTGTTCAATATGTGGAATAGAGCATAGGGCACATCAGAGGATTCACAGTGCCAGATCCAGTTATTGTATCTGTGCATGCTCTTGTAGGCATGTTCACCAGAGAGAAATGGAACCGTTCCAAAGCATCCAATTGAATTCTACAATATGTTGGAGTAGCAGTTTGATCAGGCATTTAGTGGAATAGTCTGAACGCACCTTTTTACAGCTTTACTGCTAACATAAAAAAGTTTTAGTTTGATTAGATGTTTTCTAGATTGATTGTATTCTTTTACTTTGCTGCTAAACCATAAATCCTCTGGGGCTTGTTTTACAAGGCTTAAGTTCTTTTACCTAAGACTGCTAAACTTGTATAGCTATATGTTAGTTGACTATAATGCTAGTAGATTAACGATATGAAAAAAGCTTTTAAAAAATGACACACTGTAAATGTAGTTGATATAAATGAAGTAACGGTGCAAAAAATAATTATCAAGACATTAATAATGTCCTGAAACTCACTAAAATAAAATATGAAGTAGTAGTCCCCTATGATTCATTTGGTAGGCTCCATCACTTGAGGCATGTTAAGTTTCTTAGGAGTCTTTGCTAAGGTTGACTTGATTAAACAGGGGTCCAGGGCTCCGTAACTCGAAAGCATCGCAATTTGCATCCGAGCGCAAGCATCTCCATTCCAAAACTCGAGGATTTACTTGCCCCATATAATAGACTCGAAGTAAAAGGTGATATCGCTATTTGCAATTTGCAATGCTTTCGAGCTACGGAGCCCAGGTGTTCTGCTGGGGTGGAGCCCTGTTGATTTAACTCATAACAAGATACAAGATGATGATACAGAATCTCAGACTGGTCTTCTTAAACTGTGTATACAGTATATGCACTGTGTGGGGAGCTTGTGTGATAGTGCTATGTTTTATACTGACATCTTTTACTGTTTTGATTACAACTGCCTGGGTTGCTTTTATGATGTAAAAAATTATTGTGTGGTGATGCACAATGATGTTATTCTCAAGAGTGGGTTGTTTAATCACGCAAGGACTAGAACAAAAAAGTACAGTATCATGGTTGATATGTCACTGAAAATGAAAGATTTATGATAAAAGGGGAAATGTCAGAAATAAGGTTATTTAATTTTTGAAGCATGGTTGGTGAAATTGGAGATGAAAGGTTTGTTATGACAAAGATGAAATGTCAAAAGTGTTAGATGATTTCTAGTCCGCAGCCCGGACGCTATCAAATATTGTCCCGTCACACTCGACACAATGTTTTCTTACAAATCATTCTCATTGTGAATGAGGAGATCACTCGGGTATCAAATTTTGGTTAGGGAACAAAAGTTCTGGATTCTTTGAAGACCAGTGGTGGACACTTCTATAGAAAGTCTAATGAATAGTGGAAATCAAGTGCAAAGGCAAAAGAATTGGTTCTTTGATCTGAAGAGTTGGGATGGCTTTTGTACTCAGTAGAAACCCTTGTAGCTTCATTAAAAGTTTGAATGAGACTGTGTCACTTCATTTTTTTTTTGTACTCACATCCCTTGAAGTGCTCAGTGATGAACAGTGATGTTGATTTGAAGCATGGCTGATACTCTTTTGGTATAACACTATTCAAAATAAATTGCTTTTTTACACGTAGAACCATTTTAGATATATCCTTTCCCTTTAAGACATGATATCTTGTGCAAAATTTCTTGCCTCTTGAACAATGCTCTGACAGTCTGACCCCAAAAATGGGCAACCTCCATCATCTCTCTCTCTTTCCATAGACTGGAAGTAAACATATATTTGATATCCTTCAGTGTTTTCCCTGGCTTTCAAGCTCTGCGAGGTGGTAGGCAGTCCGCGATCCCAGCAATACTAGGGGGGTCCGGGGGCATGCCCCCCCGGAAAATTTTTTAAATCGAGATGCAATTTGGTGCATTTTAGGGTATTTAGAACTGATTTTTTTTACATTTTATGTGGCACTGAATTGTCTTGTTTTAGATGTTTTGAGGAGTAAATTCAGTAATGACATAACAGAGGTTTGGACAAAATTTATTTTCCAGTCTGTGCATGCACTCAATTTAGTCCTTTTTAGTTTATAGAACATACTCTTTCAAAAAAAAAAAAAAAAAGTCAACTTCTTTAATACTTACAAGAAACAAGATAAAGGGCTTACTACATTGAATTATTTTTAAATTGACCAAAAAGTTGATAAAATATGTTGTTTCTACCGTTTTCACATTCTTGTGAAAGTATCTGGTCAATTGACTTTGCGTGTGGGAGCGGTTCATCCTAATATAAAACTGCCGCAAAAAGTTCTCTCTCTTGTCGTTCAGCGCAAAGCGACTCCCGCTACTAGTTACCTATACGCACCCTGAGCTTCAGAGCTAACTTGACACTAACCTTTTCACTGTAGCCTATCTCCATCGTGTCAAGTTACCTCTGACGAAAATAGTTTGACCTAGTTTATATAAGCCAATCAAATCCATGTTTCAAAATTTTTCACCAAAGTTTGGTGAAAACGCTGATTGGTTGACCGTCAATCGGCAATCCTCGGCTGATTCCGCAAGCTCCATAATAACAACAAAGTTATTGTCGAGTGCGGAGACATCCGAGTAGTTCCGAGTGTATTACCGTACACAAAGAAAGCAAGGCGAGTGACTACGAAAAAGAATGTGTTAAGTTATCTCTTGATTCTTTGCAAAATATGAGTAAATCGGAATTGAAACCATAGGGTCTAGCAGTTTGAGGCCCTGCATCATTATCTACTGAGAGACGATGTTATTTGCGTGCTGCCCACAGGTTACGGCAAGTCCCTGATATTCAGCCTTATCTTTGATTGGTCCGGATTTGAACAAAGCGCGCTTTGACTCGTTCGCGTTCATTGGCTAGATCGTTTAATGAGTCATTGAGTGCGGGCTTTTAAATTTGATTGGCGGGCGGCGGAGGCAATCGAATCTGGTCAGAGGTAACTTGACACGATGAAGATAGGCTATAGTGAAGAGGTTAGTGGCAAGTTATCTCTGAAGCTCAGGGTGCCTATACGTAGTTTGAGATGTAATTTACAATCAACAACTTCAAACACCGTTAAATGAATTCTTCGGAATTAAAGAGATGAAAATCACACTTATCATCAAATTTAGTTCTTCTTTTATTCATGTATATGGTTCTATTCAGTCATGGAAATTCATATTCAATGCATAGGTTTCCACGCGAAATACTGACGTGACCCAGTTTTACAACGCTACTGCTTTCACAAAACTCACCCGTAAATCAATAGAAAATCCTCTCCAAGTTTATAAAATCAACGAAGTCCACTTTATTTGCTCCTTTTTTATCAGTGAATATTCGTAAACTATAAAAACAAACAACAGGCGGTCTGAATTTCGGAACATGAAGTGATAGAGAAAGTGTATTCTTGACACGTGATTAAATGGTGTCAAGAACAGTTGCCTCGTTTCACTCTGTCTCTTATACTTCAAATTAGGCACAGAACTGCGAAAACGAGGCACTCACAGGGAGATAGTAACTGCT
>NW_019775576.1:192608-210533 GCF_001039355.2 Lingula anatina
ATCTAGTCTGCGGAATACAAGCGCTCCTATCTAGCCAGTGCGGAAGATTATTGAAAATAGTTATTAAAGGTTTTGTTTGCTAATTTATATGACTTATATACTTTTTTACAATAGTTCAAGTGTACGTTCATGCAAATTTCGACTTTTTAACAGAGAGGAGCCGCTAGTTTTGGTTTATCAGGCACGTAGTCGGGGGTTGATCGTGGGGTTCTCACGAACCGCCATTTTTGTCGGGAAAAATTGCACTTTTGGGTAATATTTGTCTCCTTTTTCATAAAAAAGAATCCCCCCCTTGGAAATAGATGGCTACGGGGCCGTATATTGTTATTATTATATTGGAATGAGCGCCAGCATTCCGGGACATTACCGGAACGCGAAGAGAGAAGCGCGTTACTGGATACATTAGCACATACGTAACAATCTAGCCGTCGTATCCCAACTGCACCGGAAACTCTCTATTATCCCTGGCTCAGAATAAATGTGAAAAACACTGCAATTGACGTCAACATTGAGATATTTTTTATTGTATATTGGAAAATATGACATTGATGGGTGATAAGTGCTGACTGGAACAATTGCTTCTTTCATGTGTGCTGTTGTTGGTTTGATAATTTTATTGTTTTCTTGGATGATTAGTTTCACCAAAGAGAAACCCAGCTTGGTATTGTAGTGCAGAGTGCTGTGTGTGTGTGTGTATATATATATATATTTTTTTTTTGCTAGGAGTGTCTAGAAAAATTGAAAAACACCAAACAAGCATAGTTCCATGGCTTTTAATATTGTTTATTTTCAAACGAAAACCCTCAAAGTTTTTTTGAACCTGCATGATTTGGTAAAACAGTATGTCCTTAATTCATCTCTTTTTGGTAACTGCAATAAGCTTAATAACACATAACAAAAATTAAAGCATTGGTTTTCTTTCTTACCCTTTATCATTTCTGGTTGTGTCTTATTATTACTTAACCAGTTCTGCCAAGATGTCGCAGGGGCAAACATTCTTCTGAGACAGTTTGTTTGTGGTATTGGAGCTACACATATATTATGTATTTTAATTCTTTTAATTTACCATAAAATTGGAACAACTATTGTAGTCTTTTTTCAAACTTTCATGAAATATAGTAATTGAAAAAAATATAAAAAATAGTTTATGGCTGTAATCATAGTAGTTTCCTGAATTTTGGCTATAATGTGGTCTGAATTTCTGAGAAAAATTTATATTTATATATTTATTAATTTGTTTTATATAAGAAGAATTTGTTCCAAGTCTCTATTGAAAATGATACATTTTAAACACTCCCTGAAGATCAATTTTGTCCATTTAATGATTGCTTAAAAGCACTTAATTTGATTATCACTGATCATATACTAGTATATTTCTACTGAACAGTTTAGATTAAAACAGCTTGGCAGATGAATGATTTTGACAGAAAAAAAGATTGCCTTTGTGATTTAAATTTTACTAAAAAAAAATATAATATAACAAAATTGTTTTAAGTTAGCAGTTATCAGTCCAAGAGAAAAAAATCATTTATTAGTTTGTGTTTATGCATGTATGTGTGAGTGCATGTTATGTATGTGTGAGTGCATGTTATGTATGTGTGAGTGCATGTTTGATTGTGCCAGATTGAAGAGTATAGTATATTTAAAAAATACAAAAATTAAATAAATACATCTCAAAATGAATATTACAAGTATATATAAGTATAACTTGCACAATAGTCCAGTACAAAATTGATAAAATTACTGAGTAGAAATGGCAAAGATGCCGTGATAGACTTGCACTAAATAACCCGTCTTATCAGGCAGTTGAAAACAGAGCCTTCCTTCAGCTGTGAGTCGGAAATAACTGTGTAATTTCATCCTGTTATTTTAGTAAATTAACTGAGACATTCTTATTGTGATATGCAGCCACTTTTTACCTTGTCATCTTAAGATGATTATCAAAATAATTGTGTACTTAATAGTTTTTCTTTTTCTATTTTTTTAGGTACAGAATGTCAGGTATGTATCAAGGATCATCTCAAGACTTTTTTTAATGCTTTTTTTTTAAATCATAGATAATTAGATCACATTAAGAATGGAATTTTTATAATTTATTTATATAATTAAGCTGTGTTTCAGAAGTTTTAAAAAAAGGTATTTTTGTTATATAACAGATTAATTAAGACAGGTAAATGAAAAAATGCAAATAATTATAGATGTAAAAACTTGTCAGTGTACACGTAAATAGGTTGAATTATCAAGAGAAACTAGAAAAAATCATTAAGCACTAAGGTATCAGCTCTTTAGAGTGGCTATAGCATTTTATGGCAAAAGTAAAATTAAACACCAGTAATGCTTTTTCTCCGTGGTTTCTGTCAAGGAAATTTATATTGAGTCTACTTAACGTTTCATGATAAACATCAATAGTGGTAAGCAAATTTGGTTATGGTTTGGGGAAAAAAAGTGGTTGGATCCAGACGGTGTTATTTTCACAGTTCTGTACCTTATGACCCTGAGATGATAGGGGAGATAATTTTGATAAAGCAGGAGAAAAAAAAAAAAAAAAAAGAAAATGTGTGCAGAAGCTGGGGAGCTTGTGCAGTTCAAATAAAAGGAGCTAAAGCAACTCATTGTGGGAAAAGAAAAAAGTGCACAAAATAATTGGTAAAAAAAGGAAAGACCTTTAAGCACAATCATTTTAATTCTAGGTGATGCAGAGTGCAATATTGGGCCTTTATAGAATATGAATGTCAATGTAGCCAGCTAATAATTCATTGATTACAAAATGCCTGAATATTGGAGGAAGTGTATTCCTCTTAATTCAAAGTGATGTATAAAAAAGGATCTTTGAAATTGTCCTTTTCTTCTAAGCAAATTGAATCTATGTTTTTTTTTTTTTTTTTTTTCAAAAATAACTGCATGATGTTTCATTTTCTCTCCAGTATTAAGAACGTCAAAATGACAAGGATTTTATCTTTGGCAAGTGCTGTTCATTATGTCAAAATGGCGTTATCTTCTAAATTTTTTTCAATAATTTCATAAATTGGTTATCCTTAGATCATTGAATCCCTGGGGTTAGTCCTGTTCAGTGCTTTGGACTACGGTTTGCCAGAAAATGAAGAACAACGCTTGAGCCCTCTCTTGGAAAGTGCCATTGCTCGCATGACAGGAAATGATGCCGATAAAAGCTCCAGTGATGCTGGCCATGATGATGGTTGCCATAGCGATGAGGGTATTGCAGAAGATGAAGATGAGGATGGAGGTCAAGGTCAAAGTGTTACATTTCAAGATGTCATACAGGTAGAGTATAGCATTATGGTTTGCCAAGCAAGATTGATTGTTATCCTTAAAGGTTTACTTGTTATGTAACTGAGACACTTGGTACTGAATTTTTTGCTCAAGTTACACAAAACTTCAAATTAAAGCATGTTCATGTTAGTTTCAGCCAGTTGAAAAATGTTTCATTGGATCTGTAAATATAGTTAGAAATATTCATGATGTTTAGACACTCTTTTTGAACTCATGTTGGCAGTTTCATCTACATCTTATCAAAACAAGCTTAAGGTTTCAAAAAGTTGAGACCTAAACGTGTATTTTTTCAGTCGATGTTTCAGCCAAAACAAAAGAAAAAATCTGTTACCCAAGATTTGCTCTAGGTGATTGATGATTCAAGTCGTAAGGTAACAGGTTTTGTCGAGTCTACTTTAAGTTGAAATCTTTTTTCTTTTAGGACTGCATCAATCACTTGCACAGTCCGGGAGAGGCTGCCAGTCATTACAAGGCAGTGTGCAGAGCTCTGCTGGCGGAGGCTCAAGAATTACTTACCTTTCTCGTCAATATATCTTTATGTAGAGAGGTAAGTTAAGTGTTCAGACCGATGTGTTTAAAGGGTCAAAATTCAAAGCAATACTGAGAGCTCTTTTGGTGGGGGCTCAGGAATTACTTCTACCTTTCTCTGCAATATATGTAGGGAAGTAAGTCACTTGCTAGAGCTTTGAGTTTAGATGGTAAAGTATTAATTGGTTTGTAGAGCTTTGGTGAAAGAGACTCTAAAGAATTATAAAATATAATGGTTTTTTATGTCATATTTTCATTCATTTGTGGGAAATGATTTATTTTTCCCAATTTGGAATATCACTTGAAAATGTACAAATCTTATCAATACAACCTATTCTGTCCATGTATTTTGTAGAAAGTTTGGGTATTTTGAATATTTGCACATTTTATTTAAAAAGCAAATTAATGTAAATTGAAATTTTCTGTAATAGTTGTAGATTCAGTTACTTTGTCATTGCATCAGTTCAAAATGCAGCTTAACACCTTTCAATTCAAAACATGCTTCTCACTTTTAGATGTCATATTTAGAAACAATTTGTTGTGTTGCACATCAGTTGCTGTTTTATTTACTTTTATTTAATTTGCAGAAATTAAAAGCTGAAGATGGAGAAGAAGACTTGGAAGATCTCCAGAGGGCTGACTGGGTAGGTTTTCATCATCACTAAACAAGAATGGGCATTTCATTAGTTCTTCTTTAGTGTTTTATCAGGTCGATAAAGATTTTAAAAAAATTCTTTTAGCAGAAGATTTTAGTATAAACTCAAAAGTCATCCAGCATGATTAAATGACTAGTGGTAAAATTTCACAGTACACTACTGTGTGGTATTATAACAGGCCCTTAGAGTTAAAGATGAAATTTTAAAAAGATTATTGATTAACAAATTGATAAATTGGGGCTGTAGCGATAGTCCGAAGGTTCAATAGTCCGAAGGTTCATTGGTCCGAATGTTCACTATAGAACCTTCGGACCAATGAACCCTTGATTAAAAAATCTATGAAAATGTTACCACTTTTTGGACCAATGAACCTTCGGACTATCGAGACGCCCCCGATAAATTGCTTCTCTTAGATTTTTGCATTTCTGCAATTTAAATACACTTACAGCAGTCATTGATGTATAATGTATTTATTAACATACAGTTAATAATCCATAGAATCTTAAGAATCTGTATAACTTGGGACTCTTTAGGGCTAGAAATTTTTTCAAGTTATGCATTTAAGTCGGGCAATGTTCACAAGTTTCAGCTATTGTCAAAGAAAATATGTTTGAAAAAAAAAGTTCAAGGTGAATGTTATTCCACAAAAAGTGATTTCTGTAGACAGTTAGTGGCATTTTGTATAATATTTGCATAAATCTGACTTGTAATAATATTTTTTCTTTGTTATTCTCTAGTATCTTCCAATACTGAAAAAGTCATCATTAATTAAAAAGTGATGCAAATATTAAACAAAATGTGTGTCACTGACGCAACCCAAAGAATTACTTTTTGTGGAATGCTGTACAAATGACAATTCATTTAAAAATTATTAGTTGTCAAGTCTGCTGTATTTTATTGTATTCTACTTTATATTTTATATTTTTATATATTTTATATTTTACTTTGTATTTCATTGTTGACAGGCTAGACTGTGGATGCAAGTAATGAAGACGCTGAGAAAGGGAGTCAAGTTAAAAGAAGTGGAACATGTCAACAAGCCGCCAGTGGAGTATGAACTGACACCGTACGAAATATTGATGGAGGACATACGATCTCGGAGATATACGCTTAACAAAGTCGCTGTAAGCATATACACTTTTTAAACACAAACACACAACGCAGGCTTTTAAAAGTTTATTGGTTGATTACTCAATTACATTACACTGAAGTAAAACCAAAAGCAATTGTTTAAAGCTCAGAGCCGCATAGCTTTCTTATGGTTACTCAATGCAAAAAGACAAAATCACATTGGTTTTATAATAATATTAAATAAGCACTTTACATAGACTGTAAATAAGAATCACTCTACATAGCCTTTACGGATTTTCGGCTAGATTTTTAATTGTGGGGGGGAAGGGAGTAATTTTAGGGCACTGTAAAGAAATAATTGGTTGCTGTATGAGAAATGTTTTCTTAATTTAGAAAGGTGCCTTTAACCACTATGATAATTATTAAATTGATTTGGAATGAAACGTTATTTTTACAGGCAAATGGGGCCCTCCCTCCCAAACTAAAGCAAAATGCCCATGAAATAATCCTGGATTTTATCAGATCAAGACCTCCACTGCACCCGGTAAGCACAGTCAGTAAAAAAAAATATATATATATAACAAAAAATAAATAAATAAATAAATATAATAATAAAAAATAAAGATAAAAGCTGGAAACAGCTTATTGAAATAAATTATAGTGCTTGAATGTACAAAAGCATACCTAATATTTGTGAAGAGATTATTTGCTCATTTATTTTATGAGAAATGACTTCATGCTATGTCATCGATTTTGGATCGAAATGTGTAGACTTACTTTAAATGAAAACATTGCTATTTAGTTAAAACAAAAATCATAATTTAATGAATTTGAATAATTATTTCATTTCCAGGTTACAAACAGAAAGCTTGCCAATCCACGCCCTAGGACTCCAGACTTGCATGAACAGCTGATTAGCGAAATTAAAAACCCACCAAAACTCCGATCTACGCCATATGAGGAAGAAGGTAAGATTTGATTGTTTCTGATGATGGGTAGTAGGTTTGAGTGGCTGGTAATTTTCAGGCTGCAAAGATAACAAAAAATCATGTTGTACAGAGAATTACTTTTTATTCTAAATACTATTTGAGCAAATACAAAAATGTTGATTAATCAAAACATGCTATCACTTTAAAATTTGTATTTTTGGCAAAAGAAGTATTTCCTTGATGAAGAAAATTTTGTCTTCACAAGTATCATGTTACAGCTGTGTGATTTTTTTTTCGAAAATATGAAATTTGGCAGGCCTGAAATGCAGCCACTTTTTTCTCCAGATCACACCGTGTTTTATTAGTTGTTTTTGGTGGTGGTGGTGGATTTAGTGGTTACTCTGTGAGTTTTGTCACTTATGGTGTCACAAGTAACACATTTGCAACTAACACAATAATAACATGCGGGTGCCTCATCAATTGCTTAACTTGCAGACAAATATAATGCTTATTTCTCAAATTACATACTGACAATTAAATGATGTGTCAAAAAAAAATCTTGCATGTAGATTTCAGAGAATCAAGATTCCTTAAATTGATGGAATTCCTATAAGTTCCTGTCATTTTATTGTCAGTGTCAATATTCTATTTTACAAAAAGTGTATAAGCTATTATATTATAACAAGAACAGTTATACTCTGCTTTACGTGTGGGATTTATGTGTGCTTTTTAACAAATGAATTTATGTATCAATATGAATCACTTGTCAATGACAATTACTTACCCAAACTTTGGATTTGATTATTTCTAGATGTATGCATTGAATGCAAAGTGCATTTAAAATTTAAATGATTTTAATACACAGTGCTTAAAATTATTATCATCATCCCAGGCATTTCACTAGTGTGCCTCAAAAAAAATAAAAAAAAATAAAAATAAATAATAATAATAATAATAATAATAATAAGAAGAAGAAGAAGAAGAAGAAGAAGAAGAAGAAGAAAATAAATAAATTTAAAATAAATAAATAAATGAAATAAAATAATAAAGATTGTATGCTTCAAGTGGTGCAAACAAATAAAAAGTAAACACTGAATCTGGTGAAACTAATGGAATAACAATGCCTCATGACAGAAAACTATATTAAGATGCTGAAGACATAAGTAGAACATTATGGGTACAACGTTGCACAAAAATGATCAGTTGAGTAAATGGTTCTGAGAAAGAGTAATAATTTGAGACATGATCCATCTTTTTCGTACACAAATGCTCAGTACCAGCTCTCTCACTGACAAGTAACGATTTTTTGCATAATTCTCAGTAATGTGCAGAGCTTATTGAGGGAACATCCATCAGAAGCATGTGTACTTTTCTTGACAGTGCCTTATGATGTATGACAGTGATTGCTGATAACTTTCAATTGCCAACTGATATTATTGCTTGATGCTTTTTTTGTCACCACATGCACACTGCTGAATATTGATACAAGCCATTAAAAAAAAAAAAAAAAAAAAAAAAAAAAAACAAAACAAGGAAATGACAAGAAAACAACACATCTTGACTTTTACTATGTAATGTAAGTTGTCTGGACAGCTATTTTGTCAAACTGATTACTTGCTTAAAGACAAACAGTGAGGTTACGGCACAGCATATGATGAATCCTCCTGGCAATATCAACAGTTTTTCCCTTAATTACCAGAGTATAGTTACCACATCCAAAACCTGTTTTCAGGTTTTATGTTTCCAATTTTTGCGTCATTTGAGTAATAGAGATGGTGAAATATTTTCGTGATGGTAGGATTAGAATTTTGTAATTCCCACTGTAAGTCTTTAATATATGGAAATTGCCAGTAATGCGTAATCATAGAAACTTGATGATGAATGATAGGATATTTTAATGGTGGATGTTTCTTTCTTGGCTGTGTCAGCCAGACTTAAGGGGTTTAGTGGGGTTTTCTCACTTGCATAGATCATTTCCGTTGTTGGTACTAGCTTCTTACAATTAGTGGTACATAGATGATAACTTTTCCTTCTCTCTCTCTCTCTCTCTCTCTCTCTCTCTCTCTCTCTCTCAAATGCTTATTTATTTTGATAGTAAGCAGGATTTGCCTCATTTTGATCAAGATGATTTTCAGTGTAACAAAATTGGAAAAGTGCGAGAAGGGAAATAGATCACTAAATGCTCTTTAAGACATCGCAAGCTGCAGTGTTGAAGTACTAATTAGTGTGATTTAACAATAATGCTTTGTGTGCTTTATTGGGCCGATTAATTTTGATCCAAGTTGTGCTGACTTGGTTCATTTTAAACTGACCCATTTTATTCTTTCTTTCTGATAATGGCTTCATAATCCATGATAGATGTATCACTTGTGATTTTGACATCTCAGGGGCGGATTTAGGCCGTCTTCTGGGTCTTCTGGAAGACGGTCAGATTTTAAAGTTTACATTGACGGGTATGTAATATTTTCTGTCGGAAGACGGTCAAAAATTGAGGACGAATTAACAAAGATAAATTGGAAGACTGTCAGAAAATATCTCTGGATCCGCCCCTGCATCTCACTGCTTCCTTGCATCACATGGTAGTGTAGTAGCACTCACCGCACATTATAGATGTTAGATTTAATGATAGAAAAAAAAAAAAAAAAAAAAAAAAAACGATGGAGATGGTTGAAGTAGTTGTGGTGGTGGTAGTGGATGTATCCATTGATCATCGTTGCTTGCATTATGTGTGATATAGTTGTTTTTATTGTGATAGATTTGTGTAGCTATGTTGCCATCATAATGGTGATGGTTGTTGTGTTAAGTGTGATAGTTCCTATCGTGTTGAGCACTAGTAATGTTACTGTTATTGTTAGTGTTACTTATCAACAGTCAAATTACATGAATGCATTTTAATCATTTGTATTTTAAGATGATATGTTCATTTTGATAAATTTTTAAGCAATTTAATATTAGATGATGTTTGAGCACTGCTAGCAATGTTTTGCAGTTGCTTTGTTGTTGTTGTTTTTAAAACTACCTTTTAATGTTGGATTGATTTTGATTTGATTTCCTTATGTGGTCACATTTTCATTGTTGCTGTGGCTTGCCTGCATTGTACTAAGTGTGACTTCTCTGCATTGCATTGCCTCTGCTGTGTGAACAGATTTGAATCGATGAAATTTTTTTTTTAAATTGCTTTTTATCATTGCTGTAAAAACTCAGGGGCTTTAATAATTGAGTAGTCTATACCTTGGAAGATTTAGAAACTAGGCTGCTAGAACATATGTGTTGGAGAACATAAGTTCCACTTCTCTGAGAAATAAGCTCATGTCCAATTTGACAGTCTCTGGTTGACAATGTATCACTTGAAAACAGAATTCTTTTAGTCAGAGGTAGGAACTAAGGATTATTTGTAGAGGGTCAAATTTTTTTTTTGTAATTGATGTATTGATGAGGGATAAGGTGTCCCAAAGATGTGCAGCGATTGATGCAGGCAGGCCACATATGCAGTGATTTGAGCAGACATCTTATGTTCAGATATTTTCATGAAGCAGAACCATTACTGTTCACATTGAATGGGCAGGTCATTTTGAAAAAAAAAAAAAAGATACAAAAAAAATTGAAAACCATATTAAAGTTGCTTTTAACCAATCCATAGTTGAAGATGAGGAAAAACCAGCCAAACCAGTACCTTTTGTGCCAAAGACGCCACGAATGAGGACCAAGCTGAATCATTGGCGCAGTGAGGAGACCATTAACAAATCCATGCAAGATGTCCGTGTGTGGTCAGGGTCACAGACCAGCCTCGCAGCAAATAGTCCTGCCTTTGTCAATTATAGCCCTGATCCAAATACAATCGACTATCACTTTAAGCTGCTTGTGATTGGTGGAAGTAATGTAGGAAAGTCGTCTTTTATACTGAGATATTCTGATAACAAGTACAGTCCTGCCTTTGTGGCGACAATTGGGATCGATTTCCGTATAAAAAATATCAAACATAGAGGGCGTACTGTGCAGCTACAGATTTGGGATACTGCAGGACAGGAGAGATATCGCACCATCACCACTGCTTGCTTTCGAGGGACAATGGGGTTTGTACTGATGTATGATATCACCTCAGAGCAGAGTTTCAATATGGTGGAGGACTGGTTGACCCAGATAAGAGAAAATGCAGATGAGAAAGCCCCTGTTATTATCGTAGGACACAAATGTGATCTGGAAGACAAGCGTGAAGTGTCGTATGAATTGGCACAAAAATTAGCAGATGATTTGGAGGTTGATTTTTATGAGGCCTCCGCCAAGGAAGACTACCATGTAAGCCTTGTATTTGACAAACTTGTGGACAAAATAACTAGAGTCTATAAGCCAAAAGCTCGAAATTTTAGCAAAAATACTGTGCGTCTGCCAAGAAGGGCAGTTTCCATCAGAAGATTTGAAAAGAAATGGACATCAGATGTTGATAAGTGTAAATGCTAAGAATGTGTTAGATGTCACAGACTGTTGAGGTTGTGATAAGTTGTTGTGTTCTGAAGAATCTGCCAGGGGCATGTACCACAATTTTTAAGTGAACGTTAGCCAAAATTGGTCCAAACTTTTATACCAAAATTTCAGACAACTTTGACCCAATATGAGTCGTTGGTAGAACAGTTAGACATACGATCCACTTTTTTTAACAAGAAGGATTTAATTTATGTTTCAGGTGGATACTGCTTTATTTCATTTTATTTTAGTGGACTATCAAGGACTTGTCTTTAACTGAATTAGGTCATATTTTTAATCCAAAAGTTTAGGCCATTTCCAGCTAAAGCTCTTTTGAAAAGGTCCCCCAGGTGTTACTGAGTGTAAAAGTTGAGATTTTTGACTGTGTTCGTAGAACATTGGTTGAGCTTTGCCATTATGGCCCAAAATGTGTTAGGAGTGACAGACTTAAAGTAGAGATTTTCCATTGTGTTCTTACTATGCATTACAGATGAAAGGGTTTGCCAGAAAACATCAAAGTCCCAAGATGCTGCTGACTTTGAATATGAATCTTGCATATGCTTTCAGCTGATTTTTGTTTAAGATTGTTTTTCATGTGTATTTACTGTCATAGTAGTATTTTTGTTTTAAAATAGATCTGTCACATCTTGTTTTATCTTCTCCATAACATATTGTTTTTGTTTATTGTTGCTAAGTTAGCATAAGAAGTGAATATACATTATTTTACATAAATATCATGAAGATATTTTTCAATTGAATTTTATTTATAATTTTTCTGAAAATAGTAAATATTATTCCATTGTCAGTTTTTTTAAAAACTTTCCTGTGGAAGGTTTTGCAATATATAACATTTGTAACAATTTGTAGACTGCTTTGTTGTTAAAGATAAATGCTTATTCACATAATACTAGCTAGGAAAGGCTACACCCTTGCTATTTCCAAATTTGCAATTTTCACTATGCAAGAACAGAGGTTTTTTTGAAGTTAATATTTTTACAGCAAATACTTGTTGTATACTAAGAAGATCATTATTTGATACTAAGTATGCTATGCTCAATTTAGAATGACTAAACTGCCAAATTTGTGCAGATCTGTTTTCAGAGTCACATTAAAAAGTGGATTTTCTAAAGTTATATAAAAATTAAGTGAGTTAAATAATATTATTATATCTGAATCTAAATTGTAAATATGAAATACGATATCAAACAAAATACTCAAAATGAAGACTTTTATACAACTGAGAAGTGATGATTATGAATTGAAAAGAAAGTTTTTTTACCCTTTTTGATACTAAGTCTTCCACTGTAAAAAAGAAAATCATGACAGTATCAATGTGTTGTATAGTTCTTAGGTTTAAAATGTTATTGCTCATGATATTAGATTTTTTTCATAGAGCCATTAATCATGATAATGGGTATTTACTTTGACCAAAAACAACAGGGTGTCATGTGATTTGCAAAAAATAATTCCAAATTAACTTTGGAATTTTGTATTTGCTAATATTATGATTTTATTGTAAGATTTTGCTGAGGTGAACACATGAACTAACAGGTTTGAATTAATTCATATTTTTTTTCATTTTATATTTAAAATGTAAAGGGGAAATCCAACATTTTATTAATCTGTACAGGTCTGATGGGATAAACTAAGTTGTTTTATTACTAAATTATTTTGTTTGAGTTATTGTTTAACTGAAAGAAATGATCGTCATAAGTTATAAACCAGACTGATCGAACAAAATATGTTAAAATGAAACATGGCTTCCCTTATTTATTTTTATTCGTTTCATTCCAAAGGTTAATGTGTATCAAAATGGTTTTGTATATTTGAATTGAAATACTCTGTGGAATGCACTATGCAATGGATTCTTTGCATATGTCATTATAATTTCAAAATATTCCTTAAAACATTGTACATGTCTCTGAATCACTTAAATATTTTAAAATGTTT
The DNA here is from genome assembly GCF_001039355.2 of Lingula anatina. Next base: position 205,495 of record NW_019775576.1, read on the forward strand.
GAGGAATTTTTTGTTAATTATTGGGAAGATATATTTTTTCTTAAAATTTTGTTATATTATTTGCTCTCTTTTAAGGGATATTTCATTTAATTATTATATTACCTTGTTTACTTGTAAAAGTAAGGTGCAGTTTCAATTAAGACTCATTTTACTAAGTAGATCATGTACAATTTAATATTAAAATGTCATTATTACAATTATAGATTAGTACTTTTCTCAGTATGAAATATTAATATGTTATTGATATTATTGTAAACATTCAGGCAAATGAAACTTCATAAATTATGATACTATGTAAAACTTTATCACATAATAAATCAGTGTTAGCCAACAGAGCGTAATCTGCTTTCTATTGTTTGATGTCTTTACTTGAAATTTAAGTTGTCTTTTTTTATCATTGTCTTACATTACTATTTAAATTTTGTTCATTGAGCCTATCTACCATATCATTGTGACTTCTCTCTTCTATATATTCCAGTAAGTTTATAAAGATGTACTTTTTAAAACGAGTAATTATGCTCAAAGTATAGAGGGAGTTGTCATATAATGTGAGCGCATCTTATTGGTATGCTGAAAGCATAGTCAAACTGGCATGCTACATGTACTTAGTATTGGGACATTGGAACTATAAAATTGAGACATCTTCCCTATTTATTACAGAAATATTACTGCCTTTAGAGAACCAGAACTTCCTTTTCTGTGTGTACTGGCACACATGGGTATATTATTTCTTCATTATAGTTTGTCTAGGGAAGTTAACATAGGAATTTGTATTGGGTTGCTGTGGAGATACTTGAAAGTGTGTTGGTGTAGGGTTGCTGTAGGCGTACTTGAAAGTCAATTGGTATTGGGTTCATGTAGGCAGCCCTCTGGCATTATAGAGTTTACTACATTATAAAGACCATGATATGAGCCTCCCTGGCAGTAATTTAGCAGAAGAATGTATTTTACAATGAAGGTAAGGTGTATTAGCTAGAGGAAAGGGAAGTGTGTAATTAAGAAACAGGTATAATGACAATTAAATTGCAATATTATTGTTATCTTAATTTGTAAAAGATGAGTAAGAATTTTTATGAACATTGATATATAGGGTACAGTGTGTAACTTTGTGAATTTCTTATGAACCGTGATATGTAGAGTTCAGTGATCAGGTGTCTTTTTTCATTTCTGATGAGATTTTTATATGTGTGTGTTTGGTTATGCAAAATGATAGAAAAAAATCTTAAAGTTTTATTTTGAATGCTTATCCGCTGAATACATTTGTTTTACATAAAAACACCAATTTAAGAGTTGGTAACTATTTTAGAACCAAAGATTGCTTATGAAATACTGAGGAATGAACTAAATTACACCTGTGCCCCTGCTATTTGCTAGTCTGAAAGCGATGAAATTATTCACGAGTATGTGATAATGGGAATACCTTGCGGAAATAGTTGAGGTGCCAAACTTGTCTGTTCATCTACTGCATTTTATTTTCTCTTCGGATGAAGGAGTCTATGTTTTTATTGGACAAGATGTCTCAAAAATATCCCTCATAAATTTTGATGAGATTTTCAGGATAGACAGTTATTCAGAGGGGGGAAAGAAGTAATCTTTGTGTCTTTTGGTATTTTAAAAGAATTTGAATTGCCTTTTGCCTAGCTGATGGCTGAGCACTTGGGGTGCCCTCTTTTGTTCAGTATTTTAGGTAAAAACTAAAGAAGGAAAGGGGGTGTGTGTTGGAGGATGGGGAAAAAGCAAAAGAAAATTGAAGAAAGAAAAGACAGATAAGAAGAGAGGTTGGAAAAATGGATAGGTGGAGGAAAAAGCAGATAGGAAAGGTGCATTATAGGGAATTTGAAAAGCAGATAGGAAAGGTGCATTATAGGGAATTTGAAAAGAAAGAAATGAGGAAAGGAAAAAAGGCAGAAATGCAGTCACTTATTGTAAATTGTTTTCTTTTTAACCCCCAGGAGTCTGACATCAAAGTAATATTTACATGTATATTGCTACTTGGTGTGACTTGGATCATGAAAGAGATTTAACAATAGTTTCTCATGCAACTTTGAATTAATTTTTTTTCTTGTGGTGGTAGACTGACACAGTTTATTTATTATACTTTATATGCAGATGAATGTATAATGAATTAGTTTATGAAAAGGAAGTTGGCAACTTTACAGTTGGATATAATTCAAGGGAATAAAAATGAGATACTTAAAAAAGACTTGTTGACTCTGCAAATTACCCAGGGGTGTGTGCTAATTAGAAAGTGATCATACTGTGTATTTACATCTAATTAAAATAACCAGAGACACAGCAAAGTTGTGTTGTGGAAAAGGATTTTAACACATTTCACCAATGTCACATTTTATATCTTTCATGCTTCCTTGTTCAAAATACAAGGTTATTACCTGTTTTGAAGGCAAATAACGGAAGTTTGTTAGGTTTGAGTAAAAGTCATAATAATTTTCTCTTGACTTTTTGAGCCTCAATTTGTGTGTGCATTGGCTTGTGTCCGTGCATGCATGCAGTGAATGTTTCATAAGTGTATAAAATGTGATGGTTAAGTCCCAAAAAGCCAACCAATCCGAATCGCAAAACACAATTTTGACTCAGCTCACACTTATTTCTGTAATTGTTTCAATGTTTAAGCCAATGTCTGTTTACTACACTGATGTTTATCTTACTGGATAGCATATTATATAAATAAGGTTTGGAGAAAAAAAAATAGTAGGGACACAGTCATACACCATACTTGTACGAACACATCTTCAGTTTTTTTGTCTGAGAAAAATGCAAGTCACTATAATTTATTATTTAGTGGATAACAAAGGTAGAGGTTTAATTCACATTTTTAAAGTTTCCAGTTGGTGATTTATATCATGAGGTGCACTGATTATGCACAACAGAAGATGGTATGGAGTGATTGCATGTTAATGGGAATTTAAAAAAAATTTGGGCCTTTAAATAGATTTTACTGTAAAATATTAGCAGATGAGATGATAAAATCCATTTCCACTTCCTAAATGAAATTTTACAGTATCTGCATGTCATTATAAAATTAATGTAATCTCCTTATGTGAAAAAATTTCTCATGTGGATTGTATTACCTCATGGTATAATGTATAGTAAATGTGTACTGATATTTACTAAATTCTGGATATAAATGTGAATATTGACAACCTCTCTCTCTCTGTACGCCATGGCACTGAAGTATAGTAAACTTAGTAAGTAAATAATATACCAAGGTTGAGTGCAGTTTTGAGATGTTCCCCAACCTGGGTCGGCGACCTGTGTACACAGAGAGTAGCTCACGATGCTAATGTCAAAGATCAGGCGAGGAATCTGCTGCTTCCTTCTTCAAAGCTTGGGCTGGTGAGTACCATAAAGAATATACCTGTTCTAATAAGTCACTTACTGAGCTAGTTGTGCATATGCATGGTAAGTTTTATGGTTGTATTACAATATTCTACATTACTTGATATGTATCATAGGCTTCTGTCTTTAGAATGGTAAGTGGAAAGTAGATGGGATGTAAAGGAAAAAGTTAAAGGCAGGTGTAGGGTTTAGAATGACAGTTGTGGTTTAAGTTTTGAATCCGTGTTACCCTCACGTGATAAGAAGAGAGAGCTGTGATGGGAGGATTGAAGTATGTAATTTCTTAAGCTGAAACATTGATCTTCTAAATTAAATGCTCATCATGACTTGAAAAATGTTCATTATGATAAATTACAGTGTTCAGTTATTAGTATAATACGCTATTTCTGTACTAAAGCTTGATCTTGTTTTAGATCTCTCATCCTTGTGTGAAGAATGTAGCCCTATTTGGGTAGAGTTCAAGAAGTCATCGAATGAGGATGTGAAGGCTCTCAAAAAAACTCAAACCCATTGTAAAAATAGATAATTTGAAATTATAGATAAAAAATAGGATGTAATATTAAATTCAGGGTACCAGTTTGACTTATTTAGGATTATCCTAATATGCAGTTTTTAGCATTTTTCTTTTTTTTTCAGCTATTATGACATATTTTTACAATGTGTTAAAAGATAGACCAACAAGTTTTATACTTGGTGTGTAGATCTATGAATATGATACAGTTTATATATCTAGCCAGTCATTTTATTCATATGGACATGAAGCATTTTCTTTTAGTCATTCATATATGAGTTAGATACCAGGTAAATATATCAGATGCCTTGTTATTTCCTCATCGTGACTACTTGGGTCATTATCATGGCCATTTTCTTTGAACTTGGATTTCGTAATGTGGTCACTCAAAGGCAACTGTCAATTGTGAGATGAGTTACAGTGTGGCTATCTATGGGTTCATTCCCATTAAAACTCTCTGTCTCCATAGATCGATCCAACTCTGTGGAGACTCCTGCTGAATGCAATCAGTTCAACAGATAAATGTCTCCTGTTAATTGTTTCCTACCTCTTTGTATGATCACCAGCTTTTTTGTATTCTACTTAATGCCAAGAGGATTAAATCTGTTAACCTGTTAAAATGACTGCATTCAGCATGAGTCCCCGTGAAGTTGGGTTGATCTACAGAGACTTTTAATTTCAAGGGGATATTTCTTTCCTGTACTCAAAAGAAACAAATTATTGTAGGGCTAAATTGTTTCACCACTTGACGAAAATGACAGTTCAGTAATTTGAATGTCGAAGTTGCAGTGGAGTATCCTAGTCTTATGACATTTAGGTGCCTCCTGACCCATTTCACTCTCAGAAAACACCTGTCTGAATTCACACCTCACCTCACACCCAACAAAGAGAGGTATTTAACATTATAAAGGAACCGCATGCCTACATGCCTTGGGCTGTCCTTTAGTATGCCTTTCACAACATCATTACATGTTCCCCTGTATAGAAGTTACAATGAAGTGAAGACTATTTCATTTAAGAGGGACGGGGAAAATTGGATTAAATGTTTAGGAATGGGATATAAAGTTCAGTGTCCATTTATTAATAAAAATATTTTGTAGTTTATGCAGATCCAATTTTACCAGTGTAGACATTGTTTCAGAGTGATACTTCAGGGTTTGGGGGGGGGGGG
>NW_019775576.1:213022-294903 GCF_001039355.2 Lingula anatina
TTTTTTTTTTTTTTTTTTTTTTTTTTTTTTTTTTTTTTAGAAATTTGCCTTGTGACACATTTATAGTCAAATTGTTTTTGGAAATGACCCAGAACTTGTCATGTGAGAAAAAATCCTTGCTAGTTATTTTCAAATAGTTTTTGTGCATTATTTCGTTTTGTTTGCTTTTGCAATTTGACAAAACCAGTGCCAACCAGTTAAAGACATTTCACAATGTAAGAATCATGACATGAATGTGTTGTTGAATTTATTGCCCTCTCCCCCTTGAAAGTTTTACTTTATTTTCCTTAGACCCTACCTTTAAGTCATTTATGAACTTTTCATCTTTTCATTCACTTTTTTGGCTCTTTAATTGTTTATGCTTTGATCAAGTGTTTATTTGTATTGATCATTCAATTAAGTAATCATGAGGACAAGCTTTGGACTTGACATTCTGGCACTATATATAAAAAGTACTTCAGAGTAGTTGTTGATTTCCATTCCAGTAAATACCAATTAATTTTCTGAAAAAAAATCCCTGTCAAGTCTTGTAAAGAATACACCATTGTTTTTAGGAGTCATGAGATATTAGATTGAATTACTGTAAACAGATATGGCATTGAATTTGTCCACACAAACACGTGCCTGAAAGGAGTAGGCAAAAAATAAATAAATAAATGAAGTGTGATGATAATACATTTATTTGCACTGACTAGTAAGCAAACACTGGAGGAGGAAGTTAAAACTTTGAAATAAATCATACTTAAAAAATTAATGAACTTTTACAACCAGGATATTTGCTAAGTAAATTCCACGAAATGTTTGTTGTTTTGAATTCAGAATTAAAGGGGTCACTCGTGTTTGTCTGTTTACCAGAAGACGTTTCAAGGTTAGGAGTAAAGTGATTACACAGTTTAAAGCTGCATAAGCATGTATAAACTGAGCTAGTGTAATCTGTGTTTTATGGGCTGAAGAAAGCAGCGAGAAACAGATATTCCAGTTTGTACTAGAAGGTAGGCAGTGGTCCAGGTATGTCCATACTAGTAGTATTGTGTAATATTATGGTATTTTTTGTTGAGTTAATATATTTCATTGCTTAACATACTAGGCTATAACCCATTGCAAATGTATTATTATATATTGTAATAATTATAAATTTGCTATGGCTAATGTCAGCAAGATGAATATTTATCCTAGATGCAAACAGTGAATTAAGAATTTAAATATTGGTGAAATATGGCATTTGGCATTTTTTCTTTTCTTTTGTTATGCTAAACCTCCAGAAATACCACATACCTGTAATTGTGTATTATTAAAATAATTGGGGCAGTTAAGAAAAAATAAAGAGGTACAGTGTACATCTAATATGACACTGTGTATTGTGGTCTTCAGACCTGAGTACTGGTTACTAATGTCAACAATCCTCATTGTTGTCCCATACGTATTTGGATAGGCTAAGAATAGATGAGCTTGGGCAACTCCCCAACTCACCTGAGCTACCTGTGGACACACCTGGGCGTGGAGCCACAGTGATTCACTCCTTTCTGTTGAGTTAATTGTAGCCAGTTCAATTACCTCAGTCTTGCCTGAATTGAGAGTGGGTTAGATATGATATGATAGGCCTGCAACTATCTGAATTTCCACTTTACTATAGAGAGGTAAGCTAAACTAAGGGAAGAACATTCAGAGTGCTAGGTATTTATACAAGTGAAATGTACACATACAGTGTGTACTGGGGTGTATGGGATTGTACTAGACACAGGAGATGTTAGAAGGCAGGTATAAATTTCCAGCTTAATTTTGAGGCAGATATCAGTGTTATGATAATCAAAATGTGTAAATTTAGTATTTATGATCATATGTATGATAAGAGAATAAGGTGACAAAGGAGGACAGTTGTCATAAAGTAGTGGAATTATCCTAATGAGAGGGAGTGGACATGGCCACTCTGTTCAGAAGCTACCATGACTATTAGTCTGATGTCCTAAACAGAGGGGATAGTGCATCTCTACTGTCTTGCACTTACAGTGTTGGATTTTGTTCTTTCTTTAAATGAAGGAGATTTATGTAATGTAATAAAGATTACAAAGACAAGAACGGAGGAATAATTACATACCATAGGTGATGCAGAGCTGATAGTAATCAGTACTCAGTCTGTGCTCACTGTACTGCAGGGCTACACTGTAATATACACAGTATATGCTAGGACATTATTTATGGACCTAATAGAGAGATTACATTCTAAAACTCTGTTAGTTTATCTGTGATGTAATAAAATAGATGCACTCTGTTAAATACAATATCTGTCTTGAATTGTGAATATCATGTTGTAGATCATAAGATGTAATAGAACTAGTATAGGCCATAATTCAGAATATCAGCAAAACAAAATATTTCATTTAGAAAAGCAGACAATAATGAAATCCATGTACATGTAGGTGATGATCTGGATTATTTTCTTAGCATAGCAAGGTTGAGTGTATGTGAGAGTCACTAACCAACAGGGGCTGTATTTACCTGCTGGATGTACCAACAGAAGAAGAAAGTTCAATACTGAATAGAGTGATTGAAATTTAAATTGTTCTGTAAAGCAGAAGCACATGATTAGAAATGACTTTTGTATGTAATTCCCCTTCAGTTGGAGGTACTCATACTTGATATTCTCTTTTGAAAGTTGCATGACTTCGTACATATGGTTAAAGATAAGCGTACCTGTGTGTAGATTGGGTTGGCAAAGAAAGTACAGGAACTGCAACTCTATAAGATTTTCTCTCAAATATTTTGTAGAACTAAGTTATACTGCAAAATGTCTTTGAAAGTTGGTTGGCTATGTGTCAGAAGTCAAAAAGTAAAGTGTTGAATGTGTCTGGCAGTGATACAACTTGAAAAATGAAAAAAAAAAAGAAAAAAAAAACATTGGGAAAGTAGGGTGTTTGAAAAATTCAAGTAATTAACATAGTAGCTACCTTCTTTATTATCCTGAATCTGGAATGTGCTGCAAAAATTGTATCAATTATACATATTGTCAAAAAAACTGGCAGTAAATTACCACACTCAGTCTTGTGGGATAGGTACTATAACAGTTAAAAAAAGGAAAAAGACCCAATATTGGTCTTACTGCTAAGGCCTAACTTGTATAAGACAGTGAAGTATATACTCCTATCTCATAAAAGGGAAAAAAGCTAATCATTCTCTTCAAACAGGTAGTGTATTTTAGTGCACATTTACAGATGTATCCCAAACTTAAATAGATATAGAAATGTGACCTAAAGTTCCTTAGTGGAATAGACCACAGGTATTACAATTCAAAACAGGTAGCATGTTTATTCTACAGGTGTTGTGCTTTACATAACAGCATTGTTATGGGTCAAAAGATAGGAATGTGCTCTAAAGCTAGTCTAATAGGAAGATTTACATGTATGTTCCACATATTCTGGAAGGTATTACAAATCTTTTTGCTGTCCCATATACTAACTAAGTAAAAGTATTTCCTGGTATTTTTCATTACTTTATTGTATGTGACTGAATCACATGCATATGAAGTGCAGGCAATGAATGTTACCTGTTGCAGAATTTTCAAAATTTTTATGGAAATGAAAATCCCAAAAAAGGATGGAAAAATTGAGGTTACTATTTTGATTGGGCAAAACTGTGACAGTGATAATAATTTTCCCAATGGACTTAGTTCAAAGACTGAAAGAAAAAGAAAAACAAGGTATTAACAGCCTTTTAGATTCTCTGTAAAACACAGCTTAGTTGGCTAAGTCTAACACCCCATTCTCATAGATTAGATCGACCTACATTGGATCGACCTAACTCCCTGGGTGTTCACGCTAAATAGCTGTCAGCCGGGCGGACACGAAAGTTAATTACCCCTTAAAGCTTGTAGTAGGCGGGGACAGACACTTACGGGGGATTATCTGACAGTAATCTAGTGAGACTCCCCGCGGTGATAGATCGATCTAAAAGTTGTGAGAACAGAGCCTAAGTAGCCAGGCTAAACTTTTAGCTCAAAAACTGACTTCGGATTTTACCAAACCCCAAGTTCCATAAAGCGTGACAAGGGTGACAGTGGAATTTATTGCTGTTTGGCAGACAGTACAGTTTACTGTTCTCTGGTGACATTGTGAAGAGCCCCGGAGATATTATCAGTATTATTATTGTAGATTAAGAGGTCTGATATACTAAGCTTAGGGGAAAGGAGAGATGATGGCCGGTTGTCTTCCATATATAGTGCTATGAACATATACAAACAGTGGAATCCATACAGTAGGTCCCAGGTAAATAGATATGAGACGTGTTGTTTACTGAAAGCAGTGGATATTTATGATAAGATAAATACTATAATTTCTCTCAAATTTCATGTATTTTTTCTAAGATTTATGATATGAAGATCTAAAGTATCGATTTGTCACTCTGTTACTAAGTTCCCTGTACAGAATATCTGCATTGATTTTTTTAAATTAAGAGCATGCATTGGTTTTTAGACATACAGCTGATTACTTGAAGATTAAATATAAATGAATTAGTAAAAGTTTTAATTTCATAACAAAAGCATATAGATGTGATCACAGTTTGATAGGTACTGGTACTCAGATATTGTGTAATATGAAGATACTACGAGTACAATTTTGTAATATATTGTAGTTTTATACAACCTATGTAAGAAAATAGCTTTTTCTTGAGAGGTTGAAATGGATACATTTTATGTTAGATTGCGAGTGGCTAATGTTCTACCAGGACTGAAGTATAGGCAATGGCCTCTACCCCCTCCCCCCCTCCACGCCTGGTAGAATTTAAATCTCTTTTTCTTGACATTGTAAGTTATATGTGCCTTGTGTCGAAATGGCCCTTCCCGATTATCATCTGCACGCTGGTGATAATACTGTTGTATAATGTATTAAAATTTTGCTTGGAGGAATGTGAGGTTATCTGACTGTGTAGATTCTGTAGTTAACTGGGGGTTGGCAGGGAAGGGAGAGAGGAGTGGAGAGGGGGGACTGGTTTACTTGCCATCTTGATAATTAAATTTGTCCCTTTAAAAAGTTTATATATGGCTGTTTTGATTACTTTGATTACTTCAATTTTAAAACATATTCTAAACATATGCTCCAGTGAGTTGAATTTTGTTCCTTTCTCTCCTCCTCTCCCCCCCACTAATTTATTAAGGTACATGTCTCAGGTGAAACAAGATGCAGACATAACCACGCAGCTAGGCATTGTATTAATAAGGATGATGAAGATCTTGATGAAGATTATGTGAAGTGGCACGACTGAATATGTAATAGACAACTGACATTAAGAGATTGAAGCTGGTGAAATGCCTCCATAAGATAAAATATGTAGGACTGCACTCTTTCACTGCCATTTTTGATGGTATAGTTCTAATATGGTGAGATGTTAAGACTTCAAATTTGAACACAAATTTTCAAAAAGGTGAAGAATTAGATGTTTTAAGGGAGAGGATTTTGGCTGGGAATGAATGCCAATGATCTCTAATGGTTGGAGTTCAGGCTTCAGATTTGAAATAGAAGTTTTCAATCAGGTGAATTGTTACATTATTATTTGTAGGAAAAGGTATTGATTAAGATGCAAGTTTCATTTAAATGAATGAATGTAGGTTCTTATTCATCGATTCATCATGTGAAATATGTTTTAATATGGTCAAGAAGGAGGTGAGGTGCATTAGAGGGTGATTAAAAAAGCAGAATGTTTTAGTTGTCACAACAGGTATATTTGTACCATATACTTATGATTGCAGGGTTTTGATTAATTTGATTTAATTTGGTTTTGTTTAGACTGAATGGTTTTTACTGAAAAAATAAAAGAGAAAAAGGAAAAGGACAGTAAATTTTAGGTTATTTTTCTACGTAACTAAAGGCACTTTCATTATGCAGAAAATAAGTTCTTTTCATTTCACATTTTTTATGATTATTGTCTTCCTTTACCCATTTTCAGGTTGAATGAAGGCTATTTTCAAGCAAAATTCCTTATGTGATATTCATTTTGGATTATTATATTTGACCATATTGTATATGTGTAAAGACCAACAGAAGACGTGACGCTACAGCAGCTCCAAATATGATAATACTGAGTTGGCAGTGGTAAACAAAAAGGAAATACGCCACGTACAGTAAGGATAACAAAAAATTCAGAGCAAAGAAAGAGAGTATAGAAACTTGTAATCATGAAGCTGACAGAGAAAGACATACATGATCTTGCTTCTGAGGGAGTCCATGAGCCTCCGCAAAATATCGAGCTTTTCGATATCGTCACTGCGCACTTTCACCCGGACATTATCAAAGGCCCACTGGGAAAAAACCTCAAGATGGTTTGCAAGGAGCTCAATGTCTCCTTTGATTTGGATGTAACTTATCATACTGATGGACCAAAAGAATTTTTCATTCACGGACCTTTTCAGGATATTGTGAAGTCATACCAGATTTTGTGCATGATGCACGGACATTTGCTCAAACGCAACGAAAAACAGAGCAAGCATGAAAAGGTTGTTCCCGTAGAACACAGCCGATTGGGAACGCCAGCTGGCAAGAAAATACATCATTGTAAGAGAGGATAAGTAATAGGCTGGTTTAGGGAAAGTAGTGTAGAAGGGCTGTACTAATGTTTCTCTAAAACTTTTTTTGTATCATTTGGCAAATTTCGAATTTCGACTGAAAAATTGGTGATGGCAGTGGCGGCAGTTGTCTAATTCTCTCTCTCTCTCTCTCTCTCTCTCTCTCTCTCTCTCTCTCTCTTTCAAAAACGAGGAAGAAACCAAAAATTAAGATCCTGTAAACAATTTATTAACGGACCAATCCTTGAGGAAATGGATCAGTTTTAAATTTTGTTTTGATAGCTTCCTTGTAAATGCCAATGCAACATTATATACACAAGGCATTAACATATTTCATGGTTGCCATCCTTAAAAATACATCTAAATCTAAATGTGGGTATGAATTCTTCAAAATAGTGGAAAATCACACAAAATGGATGATAATATTCGTAATGATCACTGACCGTGACCCATTTCAATGATTGATAGCTTTTCAGTGTCTGGAGACAGAAAAGTAGACTTACAACTTTTCTCAGTGTGTTTTTTAAAATAACCAAGAGAACACTTTTGACAGTTTTTAAGATAACCAAAAGAACATTTTTGACAGTTCTTGAAATTTTTCAATGCTTAAAGTTTACAAACAGGAAGAAATTTGACCATCTGTATTGAATTTGACTTAGAAAAAAGGAAAAATGCAACAAAGAATGACAGTGATTTAAAAATGAAATGGAAAATATGTTTCTCCCCTTGAAATTGTTCTACTCTGCAATTTATGTCACAGTTCACTGAGGATGAACTAATAAAGGTCAAAAAGGGCCACATGAAACATGAACCAATGTTCTCCCCCAAAAATCTCTCATCCAAGAATGTTACTGACTTTTGTGAAAAACAACCTTTACAGTGTATGGAAAAAAACCATTTGTTAATGTATTTTGTCTAGCAATAGTGTCCAATCTTAGTATTATGAAAAAAATTGATACTAATTAATGAATTAATGAATAAAGAAAAAGGATAATTAATGATATACAAATTAATTAAGTTTAATATAAGTTTATGATTGATTTTTAAAATAAATAAGAATGTGTGAGCTGTGGTTTATTTTCCATATTTTTGGTTTTATTGAAATAATTATATTATTTTTTCCAAATCAATGGAAGATTGGCCATTGATAATCAAATATATTTTTCTCTCATTAATAAAATGTCATGAGGTTACAAAGTTTATATTGATATTATGATACCAGTTAAAGCGAAGTAGATGCTCAGATTTGTGCACAGATGCATGAATTGGACTTGGATGCCCTTTGCTTTGTTCTGAATTTTCCACTCGAAAGATTGCCACATCCAGATGAATACTCACCAACTGTGTAAAGGTGTTTTGTTGCAAAACAAACCCCCAAAATAAATATGTCAGTTTTGATAAAGGTGACCCTGACCTTCACTAGAGAGTTGCAAGTCACTGATGGCACCATTGCCCTTTTCAACAGAAAGAACTGACCTTGGTCGTCTTTATTATCTGATTGATCTCTGCCCTCGAGACAAATGATAATTTCTCCTAATTTTGAAGCAGGATGTTTTTCTTAACAAATGAGTGATTGGTCAGTAGAAAAGTAAGTTCCAAATGACTGCTTGAACAAATATTTGAAGGGCAATGAAAGAAAGAGAAAAAACAAAACAAAACGAAAAAAAAAAAAAAATTCAGTTGACTATTCCAACTACTGATAAAAGGGAACACAGAGTACAAAATTATGGAATTAATTTTCTTAAACATTACCATGGCTAAGGTCCAAAAGAACTTAAAAAAAAGTAAAAACGTTTGGTTTTATTGTATTGTTTTGATTAGATAAGTGATAGATTGACTTACAATAATAATTTGACATATATTTACAGTTTTATCTTCAGAAAGTAGATTATTCTGGCACAAGTCCATGCCTAATGAATGGACTTTGAGTGTGCTCTTCACAGTGTGTAACAGGGGCAGATCCAGAGATATTTTCTGACAGTCTTCCATATTATATTTGTTGATCCTTCTTCCATCTTTTGACCGTCTTCCGACAGAAAAAAAATAGATAATGTAAACTTGAAAATCTGACCGTCTTCCGGAAGACCCAGAAGACTGCCTAAATCTGCCCCTGTGCAATACAAATAAAGTTGAATTATTGACTTAAAATTTGTTGTTTTATCATATAATGGTAAAAACTTGAAAATTTTGTCACTTAAAAATTAGTTAATATCTTAAAATACCTGGAACTGACTTGGCCATATTAGGTGACAAGCTTTTCAAAATTATCTGGAGGCCCATTTTCAAGTTTGATGAAATTTTCAAAGTTGAAAAAATTACTTTGGCAGAGAATTGTCTTCTGACAAAATATTCAAGATTGACTAAATTTCCAAGTTTTTACCATAAAATTTGTTCTTAGTAATAATTTATAATTATTTTTATATATACAGGTGACGGTATACATTTTATTTTCAATTTGTGTTATAAAAGTGATACTAATGATGTTAAATGTATAATAATAATTTTTATTGCTTTTTGTAGTGGAAACGTCCAGAACAACAGTGTCAGAATCTGACTGCAGCCCAGCCCCTACACGTAGACTAATTAAGGCTGATCTCTCCCTTCTGATCACTAGTTCTGTAGAGGTGAGTTTTTTGTACGTTAATTATAAATGCATGTGCATGTTTGCCCACACATACATGTGCACAGACATTCATGCACACACGATCATATAGTAGAATAAGCATGCTGGCACACACAATTGCACACACAGAGGAATTGACCAGCACACACGAATACACATATACACAGACAAATACATTGAATTTCATCTTTCTCTCTCTCTTTCTACATGCACTCAGGCATACATGTGTGGGGGCCTGCAACACACAATTTTGTGGAAAATTGACCAATGATCAAGCTTAATGTTATTTAGATTTTTGGAGTTAATATTTTACACCCACCCTTGAAATTGCGCATTCCATCTTTACATTCAGCTTGACAGGAATAATGTTGGTCTATAGATATGTATAAATATATCACAGGTGTCCTTAAGAGTTTTCGTATCAGGTGATAAACCCATTATTATTCAAGTCTGAAGCACCTGATACCATTAAATCTGTAACAAAATGGGGTCTTAATACCTTTCCCTTTAAAATGGGCTTCATTGAGATGCATAGCTTGTGTTTAGCAACAAACTTAGCAACAGGGACCAGTTTCAGAAAATAACTGTTGGACTGATAGTCAGTCTACACTATGGTATTCTTTAGACTACTTCCAGTTAGGCTTCATCAGTTACTGTAACAGTTATGCTGTAGTAGACCAATAGACTAACTTTTAATCTAAAACATTTCTTTCTTGACAGAGTTATAGAAATGCTGCAATATTTCTGAAGGATGGACTCGTACTCATATTATCCTATTTCAAAGTGAATAAAATACATGTCTGGCATTTAGACCCCATTTCCAGAGATAAGATCGATCTACTTTAGATCGACCTAACTCCCTGGGGGTTCACGCTGAATAGCTGTCAGCCAGGCGGACATGAAAGTTAATTACCCCCTTACAGCTTGTAGTAGGCGGGCCAGACATTTAAGCCGGATTATCTGACAGTAATCTAGTGAGACTCCCCACGGGGATAGATCGGTCTAAAAGCTCTGGGAATACAGCCTTAGATGAGCCTTAGGTCTGCCAACAAGAGATGAGACTCAAGGTTTCCATGTTGGGCAGTTTAAAACACTTGAAAATCATTATCATGATCTTGACAGTAGTCCAAATGTAATAAAATGCTTAATGCATTATTTAATGGGATTCCTTGTCAGGAATGCTGTGGTCATTAGTGTCAAGTTTGGATGGACATTATGTAGGTTGATTTGAGGTGTCTGGCTTTTGATTGATGTGGAGATGACTATGGTTGTGTTTACATTGAGGACAGGTCAGCCCTTCTTGGTAAAACACTTCTTTGCAAACTGTCTGATAAGCTAAGCTTGACACAGCTTTTTATTTTGCTCAAGTAAAGTAAAAGTGTTCTGAAATGCAAAGTTATTGATTAAAAGTTTCTGAATTGGGCTATGAATAAATTTAAAGTAATTATCAGTAAAGACTACTGAAACTATAAACATATTTTATAAATGATCCCTTTGAACAAATTTTGGAAATGTAACCTTGCAAACAGTGAAGTCATGATAGCAAAGTAACTGTTTCAGTGACCTTGACAATGAACTTCTTCTTCTTCGACTTCTTCTTCTTCTGCACCCCTCGGTAATGTCATGAGCAAGGCAATCAACTTCTAATGACCTTTTAATGAACTTGATGTAACCTTGACCTAGCTTGAATAACATCTTTCATTTTACTTCACAGGATGAAGTAGATGATGAAGACAACGACACTGGATATGATGGCAGCGAGAAAAAATTCTCTAGTCTTAACAGCTCTCAAATGATGCCATGGCAAAAAACAGGTTGGTGAACTTAAAAATACACTACACAGGCATGTTGAAATGATATAATTGAATGGAATGTTACTTAAATCATTGTATATAATTAAATAGGTCTAACAACTCATAAAAGGATAAAGATATTATTTGATTGCCATTGTTTTTTCTTCAAGTTGCTCTAGACCTTGCAGTCCAATCAGCCAATGATGTTCCAGAAAGACGTCACAGTATCAGTGTATGCGAGAGCCCCGGGGCCTTGGCTAAGGTACTGCCCCTGGGCCAAGACCTCTCTCCCATCCCTGCACCCCTCCAGACCAACCAGGACACAATTGTAAGTGACCCTGACCTTTTAGTTGACATTGACCTTTTGAGTGACCTTGACCTCTCAAGTGCTAGCCAAGAAGGTGATGGGTTTGATGCTATTTCTTTGCCTACTACTAAATCTCTGGATTCTCTGCGCCGTGAAAGCGTGTGCGCCTGTCGGCAGAGTTGGACTAACTGCATGAGAGGATGTGACTGGTTTCCTAATGCGTTACCAGTGAGTAGCTTTCTTGCTTTGTGATAAGCTCTCTTGCTAGCATACAAATCTTTTGTCAAAGGCTTTTGTAATAGCTTCTTTTCCAGCCTAGACACTGTCAGTATAATATTTTAGCATAAATGTGCAATGGGTTTCCTTGTCCTAATTTGTAGCAGCTGCCATATGTCTGGCCAGAATTATGCCAAAATTATTTGTCATTGACTATAATACTAACAGATCTTTGCTGAATAGTGTTCATTTTTTTCTTCCAAAATTAAATCCTTCTGACAAAAAACAAATAAACAAAAAATGTATGCTAGTTTGAGTTTATCTTAGATTTGCTTCAACTCTAGCTATCTTAATCTAATCACACTCAAACTTCGGTATTCTTTTAGATTAAATGTAACAAATATACTGCTGAAGCACTTCGCTGAGGTACATTCATTCAAGTGCTCTCTGCACTTAATACTATTTACTAACTATACTCTCAATGCAGTTATGGCTTCATACTTGTTCTCAAAACACATCTATTATGAGAGAAGAGTTTCATTAGCTCTGTATGTATCAATTTAAATTATTGTTTTTCTTTTTATCAAGAGCTTATAAAATATGTAGGTATTACCTCCAATATTTCTGTGACTGTCAGTCACCATCATCAGGGAGTAAATGACTAGGGTCATTTCACCTGGAATGAAAATCCAAGTCAATTGCCCCTAATCAAAGACAAAGAAATAGAAAGGAAGAAGATTGAAAAAGACCTGTTAGCTTGTGGATATCCAAAATGGGCACTAAAACAAGGGGAAAAAAGAGGCAAGAACAGACATGACAAAGGAAAGGATGCAATGGGTCCCGCTGGGGATGGAAAGCAAAGCGTAGTATTACCATATTGCAAAGGTCTGTCAGAAAAACTTACTCGGATTTACAAGAAATATAACATATGTAACAGTTACAACACAAGGCCAGTGATTAGGGGCAATTGACCTGGATTTTCATTCCAGGTGAAATGACCCTTGTCATTTACTCCCTGATGATGGTGACTGACAGTCACAGAAATATTGGAGGTAATACCTACATATTTTATAAGCTCTTGATAAAAAGAAAAACAATAATTTAAATTGATACATCTATTAACAATTTGTGAGATGGGTTTACCTTTGTGTAATAATATGCTCACTGATGCCAGAGATAACAGATGTCTGTTTGCAAATTAGTAGTGTATAATAGTTTCTCAGAAGAGTTTTCCTCACGTTAATTTAGAAAAAATACCACCATCTTTTAGAAAAGGGTAGAGGCTGGTGGTGAAAAATTTCAAGGTCACATCTTTTAATGCAGCTCCTTACAAATTCTTCAGGAGCAAGTTTCACAAAAATTACCATTCTGTAGCCTGAAATTGGAGTAAATATGTGGACAAAAATGTGATCTACTTCAAATTGTTCAAGTTAAATCCATAGAAGTTCACTTAAATAAAGCCAGCATTGGTCTGAACACAAGTTATCTCACCCAACAAATGCTTACATTCACTGTCACAACTAACATCATTGTCACAATGTCTCACCCAGAACATTGCCATTGCAGGTCCCCAATCCCATGGAATGTCTGTCACTGAGGATAGATGAAGTAATGCACATCAGGAGTGTGTTGACCAAGGCAGAACTGGAGTGTCTGTACGGGACTGATATGGACATGTATAACCAGGTGTCCAAGGGGAAGGTGAGTGATGATGTATGTGTGCACGCACATGCGTGTCTATGTGAACACAGGCATGCGCTCCCCTAGGTCTGCAACTAGCTGAGACCACAGAGAATCTCTATCTCTTTATTAAGGTTTAGAATTGAAGTCACTGACGAAAAACTTAAAATTACAAGCACCTGGGCGTGCATGAGCACACACACACACACACACACACACACACATTTAATTTATAATTAGCTTGTTTATCAAACTTACACATGACATAAGAAAAATATATGGGCATGGCAATATAGGCCTATACAAACGTGCATTATTCTCAATAGCACGTTCACAAATGCAATGCATTAGTACATGTGTGTGGCTCTTAATTCTTTCAGATCTGCTTCACCTGCAGAGTGACAAAGTTTGGCATGTTTGGTCCTTGGGGAGTCAAGTGCAAATTCTGCAAGAGAAAGGTGTGCAACAAATGCAGTAAAAAGGTAGGTTAGATGTAAAGCATGACCAAGAGAGAATAGAATTTTTACATCATGATAAATATTTATATGTTTATATTCACTCAGTATAGATTTGTTTCATGACATTTAACCAAAGTTGTATTTCTCTCATTTTTAAAAATACTATCCTAAGTGTTATTTAGCTTTGACCCTGGTGATCCAAAATTATAATTTTTATGTTTTTTTAAAATCTAGATTGCATTTTTTTAAAATTTATTATTATTTTTAGATGCGTATTCCCACAGAGCATTTTGAACACATCCCTGTGTATACACTTAGCCCTAGTTCCAGTAGTCCAGAGGAGAAAGAAGAACAGTTTACTACCAGGTATACTAAAGTACATAGTTTATTTCACTGAAATATGTTTCAATGATCAATTGTTAAAAAGAAAAAGATTATAATGGACTTTGATAAAAAAAAATCCTAGGCAAAGGAGACATTTTGTGCTTGGTAGCACATCATCTCTGTCACAAAATTAAATTATTGAAATTAGTGATAGGATGGCAAAACAAGAAAAATGATTACTTAGAATATGCTGAAAAATTACAGAAGAGAAAAAGGTGCAGTTCTGTACCAGGTGAAGTGCATCTTATCTGGGGCTTGTTTACAAGAATTTAAATTTATTTTTCTGGGTGTGTGTACATGTGTGTGGGAGGGGGGTTGCATTAATTTATAAATAGATCATCCAAGCACTATAAGCTTTTCACTGCATCAATTGTCTTGCTTACACTGACCATTTGACAGTAGGTGGTTGGCCTATCACCCAAGGAATGCTTTAATGAGAAAGATCAGTGGATTGCAGTTTAAAACTTACAGCCTACCTATAAATTTTCTTTAGAGATCACAAGGTTAACAGTTTACAGTACTAAGCTTATTATATAAATCTCACTGATTTTTCTAGCACTTACTCTCTGCCACCTTCACCAGTTTTGGACAAAAAGATATTTGACCACCATAGCTATGAAGTACAAAAGGAGAAAAAGTCCACGCTGACACGTAAGGTGACCATCATGGACAAAGACAAGGACCATGAGACACGCCGGTCAACACTGTCCAGAATCTTTTCAAATGACAAGGACAAAGATAAGACCAACCACCACCATCATCACGGCAAGAAACACCTGTCGTTAACGAGAAAGTTCTCCAAAGGTAAAGGTGATGCCTCAAAATTGCAGGGGCCAATGATGGACGTTTGTAGAGACTGTAAAGAAATGGTGCTCAACGTAATACGTGCTAGTCGGACAACGCTTTCTGCGACGTCATCTTCCACGCCCTCTGCACCAAAACCGGCCAACCCGGTATCACGAAAGCCTTCCAGACAGTTTCACCTCGATTTGAAGCCAATCTATAAATTTTAGAGTTGGATGTGGCTGTTACATGGAATTCTCTGTGAAATGCTTGTCATATAGAGGTTGCCAGAAGTTTCTTTCTGTGATGTAGATTTTGTATAGGGCTGACCAGCTGGCTTTTATTATTCAGGTGCATTTACAGCCATATTAGGTTGACCACTTTTGGAACTACCCACAACATTGATCTTATGATTAATATAATTGAAAACCTACCAGTGACAGTAAATGTGTTCACTCAGGGGCTGGCTTCACAAAAAACACAAAAAAACAACTTGTTTTAACTCAAAGACTGAGATGTTTCGTGTGCCGTGACCCCTGACTACCAACATGCCTGCTGGGTAGAGTTGGAGACCACCTTTAGGGAAAGGAGGGTTTACATTTACTGTGCATGGTTTTAACTGATGTATACTGCTCACAGAAAAAGTTTTCACGGAGTTGAGTTGACCCAATGTGACTTTAAACTCACCTGTATTATTCAGATTGTTTGTCTTCAGATGAATAGCCTAGAGTAGAGAGAAACAAAATGACCTCTTAGGAAATCAACATATTTAGTCTGTGTAACCATGATGATGTATATATATACCGACAGTTTGTTATAATGGCAGTACTATACAGTGTAACATACTGTCATCACTTCATTAGATCCCTTTTAATATCTGTATGTTAGCAACTTTTTACAGTAACTGACAAAGAACTGCTTGACATGAAGCAAAAGAGATTGAAAACTTGGACAGGTTTCAAAGTAAAACATAATATACACTCAAGTTGTAATTAATACAGGTATTGTGTCTATGATGTAAATGTTTCATGTATGTATGATTTTTGATGTGTATACAGGAAAAATGTGCTTCCATATTATCTTACAGTGAAAAGCAACAGTGATGATGGTTTATTATTATCTATGAATTTTTTTAATCAGTTGGCCTGAAGAGATGTCGTTCATAATAATAATACTGTTACTGGAATGACTGCATGTATAATAAAGTAAGGGTGCTACTCGTATTCCGTCAAGTTAGTTAGTTAAGAAGACTGCGCTAGCAGGGTAAATTTTTGGCAAAAATAGGGCTAGAAATGTAAATGTTAAGTAATATATATATATTTTTTTTCCATCTTTGAGATATTCCAAGGCCATGACCTTTGATTTTGCAAATGTTCTACAAGAGATACAATTTCTTTTCTTTTCTTTTTTGCTTTGAATTTGTGTTATTTGTTAGTAATAATGATATTCTACGTCAAAGGACGGCTCTTGAAATTAAAAACACGGCTGTTGAGTTTTGGCTCCTGTTTTACCTAAGATATTTGATTATGTAATTATATATTTTTATATTCAATTTGGTTGTGAAGTTTTATTAGGTATATTTCCATTTATTTCATATCACTATACTATAAAATGGGTAAAATTATATAGCTGTTTTTGGACAAGTTGACTGTACAGCCAATTTTTGGGGTGTGAATTTAAGTGACTCACATTTTAAATAATTAAAGCTTCCTTAGGCAAATGGTACCAGAAGGATAAGGCATTTTGCTATGTATTTGTCTAAAAATGTTCCCCTTGTTTTTTTCTTCAATGATAATAGTGTGCAAACTAGTTTGACGACAAAAAATAAGAATATTTTAACACGTTATAATACAATAGCCAAACTTGGTCGTAATTCACATTTCATTTGCTTTAAGTTGGCAATAAATTGTCCCAGGTGCAACTTACGATCCTTAGTAGATCTTGACTTTTAGAAGAAAAATTTAGTTTACATTATCTCAGTACTGACCTATAATAGCCCACTGTAGTGTAGTAGTCATAGATCTAAAACAGTAACCGTTTCTCGTCTTAAAAAGGCGCCATGTTTCATTGAAATTGACCACTACTGATGTATTGTGGGTAAGAGAAGACTAAATTTCTGAATGTTTAGATCAAGTTTTGGTCGTAAGTTGTTTGTGCAGTGGACCCTTGGAGGCAGTGTTAGAAATTAAGGCTGGACCGTCTGCCCGGGGCTGACAACTTTCAGAACGGGCTGAGAAGTTTTCCCACCCGGCAGACATTCAGTCCAGCTACTTTTCAGATGTCTGGACTTTCGGTCCAGCAACTAATTTTCCTAAGAGGCAAACACTGCTTGGAGGTGATATTTCCAAGAACGGCATTATCTCTTGAGGTAAGGTATTAGAAAGTGACATTAAAAACTAAGAACTTGTAACTTGGATAAAGAATAAAGGATGTCCCAAGTATTGATAACTGCAGCTACATATGTTATAGCTCTTAACTGATCTTCTTGTTTTCGTGGGTAAAAAAATTCTTTCAGAAAGCTACTGTATTTTTAAAATTTTTCTTAAGCCTACATTTCCGCAGGTGGTATAAGATGAAACCATAGAGAGAAGACAACCTCCCCAACTTCAGTCCACACATGCACGGCACAAGCTCAGCCTGCGAGATTTGATGTTGGCATTCTTTCTCTACTTCTATGAAAATTGTATTTAGTTTCATCATAGAAGTAGAGAAATACAATTTCCCCTTGCAATTGTTTGACATTGTAAGTAGCTGTACGTGGCATCTATATTTATATTACGTGTAGGTGCTATGCCATTTCTTCAACATGAGCTTGGTTCGTAGGTTGAAAAGTGATCATATATGTCACCCATGTGGTCATAATGAGAACACACACAACTTCAGATTAGTACAGGCAAGTTACTCTATGTTCTAAACATCTTTACTATTGTTATGCTTCCTAAACCACCACAGGTGGAAGGAAAAGAGGCTAGTAACAGGTTCAAACATTATCATAAACACCACAAGACCCCTGAACCAGTCTCGTACAGGAACCGTGCAATGCTATCTACGATACTGCTACGGTCTAATGATTTTCAAAATTTTGTCAAAAGTTTTAGCTTGATGAAAATCGTAGAGGCTACGGAGACCATGAATCTGTTTGATTTTGTACAATTTCACACAGCCTTCATCTTCTGTTGCCACAGAACGAGGATTTGCAGGCAATACATGGACATCTCATGGCAATTAATGTAATCTAGGCTTTAATGTGGTATCGTTATGATTGTTTTTTGAGATTTAAACCATCTGTGAATGTCCAACTGATGATATTGAAGTTGAAAAAAAAAAGTAAAAAACTTGACTAATATATATCTAAACGTTATAAAACTTGCAACAATCACACTTCAATGTTTATTTTTCTATAACTAATTACAAAGTATAAATTTGAGACCTTGGGTCCACAGATTAAATTGACAAACTGTATGAGAAAAAAATAATAAAATAATGAAAATAAGCAGATATAAAACATATCATAAAACTAAACAATTCTTATTTATATAGTACCATGTCATTAAATGACAATTAACTTGACAACATCTACAAAAGTGTACATATCTGAATCATAAAATAAGATTGTCATTTTTAGTAACATTTCAGTGATGATAATCCTTTACTTTGAATAATCACTTTTGAACAAAATGTCCCTTTACTCTATTCACAAGAGTTTTTATACATCCTAATTGATTATCACGACTTTAACATTACTCAATACAAGTGTTTGAAACCATGAACAACTTATAGAAAAGATTGTCAAATTTATCCTCAACTGCTGATCAAATTTACCCTCAACTCCTGATCATTTATTACAAATACAAATACATTCCTATATAACACATGCATAATATATTATCCATTTAATATAATGCTTGTTTGAATGCATATTTTGATTTTAATGGGAGTGTTGAATAAGTTCATTAACTACATAATTTTGAATGCTAAATTTAATCAAAAGTGGTTACTAATGGAATAGCTGAAGTCAAAATTTCGTTTAAGTATTAACTGAGATAAGCAACTGAGAAAAGAATATTTAGTATAAAAAAAGTTTTTTTAAAAAATTCATAAGGTGTCCCAACATGATGTCATAATATCTTTTAAAGCAATTGTAATTATGTAATCACTGAATTTCATTGATCAAAACGAAAGCCTGACATCTTGGTTTGAATTTTTAAACAAGTCTTCAAATTTATTACAAAATTTGACAATTGAAACTTAATAACTATTAAGTTTTTTTTTTTCATATCTTTAAATTGACCCTGCAAAATGATCCCCCACCATGTGTTGTTTGTGCAATTACTCCAATTTTCTTCCAAAAATTTTAACATTTTGTATAAATTTTTGCATTTGGAAACTTTAACCTAATTCACTTGATGAGGGATACTTTCTGGACATTTGTTTTTGAATTTAAATAGATTTTTTTATTTCAATTTGTTAGAATAATTAAAAAAATTATCATAAAATGCTTGCAGAAGAACCAATAAGAATTCAACAATTATCTTTGGCCAAAGAAACCCTGAAAACATGATTTCACAAACAAGGAGGTTACCTTTAATATATATGAAAAAATAAGCAGAATTATGAATATAATAACAGTTACTACAATATACAATGTTGATATGTATCTTAAATTCACCTAATCACAGACTATTCTTCATTGTTTTAAAGTAGAGTTACAGTCAATTACTGTTACTTTGATACTAACATGATTGTATGTAGATTATGAATAGTTTAAAAGCAAATTTAAAGGATATTTTACATCTTAACTTCTCTGAGACTACAACATGACTTACCAATGACAGAAACAGCATGGAGTATTAGATACAAAGGCCACTTTGCTGGTTTTAGCACTGAAATCGATGGGCTTACAAGTCTTCTGCATTTAAGAGTATTTTACACATTATTCACCACTAATTAATTGTTCACATGTTAATTTTACATCTTTGGTGGATCCAGAATTCTATTCTAGACAGCACAGGGTGTGGGGTGGCGTGGAATGGGGTGAACTGATTTTCTTTTGTTTAAAAAATGGGGCACTTAATTTTAGTTGACTACTTATTCTGACGTCAGAATCCCCATGATGACCATATAAATATGTTCTTAAGCTAACAGTGATTTTTCAATGAAAGCATCAGCTATCAATCGGGCACAAATGGCAGGAATGATATCATGACATTTAAGACTAACATTCTACTTGCGTTACTATTTCAGGAAACGAAATTGAAAAGTTTAAGAGGAGTGTGGTAAACTTCACCACAAAACCCTCCCATATCTGATTATCAATGGCTTACAGTTTTCCTTTAGTCCACCTCCATAGAATTATCTCCACTTCCAAAATCGAATAAAGCATGGGCAAGGTCTTCCTTTTCTGCGGCTAGTGTCTCACAAATACATTCCATCTTCACTCCCTGTTCGATAACTGTCCTCCCTAACTGGCTCATGCTGGACAGGGGAAGATTTGGGTAACCTCTCGTGAAAAGGAGAACAAGACGACCGAATTTATCGAAACATGGTGAACCTGAAGCTCCATGCATAAAACTTGTCTGTAGAAGCTGCAGATTTTGATTCTCCACTCCCTCATATGCAGCCGGACCAAATGCAATTTTCCCATTGGTCAGAATTTCTTTAGTTTCAGAATCATCAAGGCTTTTCAATGGGCAACGATAATCTAACTTTTTAATGTCACCATTATTGTGTCCAATGATATGCACATAGTCTGTGGTTGCTGCAACTCCCCACCGCGGGGCGCTGTCCAAGACAACCTCATTTTTGAGTTTGAGAATGGCCACATCTAGTTCTTTATTAGACCAAACTATATCTGGTTCCAGTCCAAGCCACTCAGTGCTGTGCTGACTGTAAAGATCCTCAAACTGGAATGACACCTTGGTCTGAGTTTTATCACCAAGAACTCTGACATCATTTCCTACATCTGAAAAAAATAGTATGCGTACATGGGGACTCAATTATATAGAAATGTGATATAGAATTTCATAATAGATAATATATGAAATTCAATCAGTTATAGTTCACATAAATTATGACTGACTTCCAGTTTCAGCAGTATCCATCAGTATTTGACTTAATCTCATAACTGAGATGGAAACTGGCGAATGGCACTTGCAATGGTACAAAAAAGACCTATACATAGTAATTTTCTGAGCCTTTTTGGACAGATAATTTTTAAATACTCTGATAACTGAAGGACATAATGCAACTTTCACGACATTTTTGCTGTATATCGTATGCCTTTAAAGCGATCTTGTGAGTTAAAAAACTTACTAAGAAAAATCATTTCTAAAACATGTAGATTGGTCATGATGAACTCCTTTCCCAGCTGAAAACAACTTCCTGTTACACCACAAGGTCCAACAAGTATCCCCACATATTTGCTATACTCCATGATTTTCCTGAGAAGGCTGATTGTCTCGCTGTTGTCTTCATTTTTAGTGAAAAGAGCCGTCATCTGGTGCTTAATGTTGCCTTCCTTGTCCCCTCCTTTCAAAAGAAGTCAAAAATGCAATGTGTGTTTCTATTTTAGAGTGAAGAAACACAGGCAAATCCAGGATTTTTATTAAGAAGTGAAAGGGGGGGGGGGCAGTAAACAACGACAATTTAAACTGTTTTTTTTTTTGTGTCATCTGGATCTTTCTTGTGTTGGAAAAAAATAAGGAAACTTAAAGAAAAGTAAAAATTGCAAAAATTATCCTTAAATCATCTTATGCTGAATAAGAAGATAAACAGAAAGACAATTTGCATTCAACATTAGCATTAGTATCCCCACATGACCTACTAGTATACAGTTGTGCTTCTTTTATTTCTGATTTATCTCATTGTTTACTGAAACTTCAGTCACTTTCTAAGAGGGCGGGGGGGGGGGGGGAGAGGGAGGGGGAGGAAAACAAAATTAAGGCTTTTTACATTTTATTTAGGACAGGAACAGAGGGTTGGGTGGGTGGAGGGGGAGGGAAGGGAAGGGATGCAGGAAGAGGGGGTGGAGGTGGGGAATACTCACCGATTGGTTTGACATCCATTTCATGCTTGACACATACAACTTGTTTATTGACTTCCACTCTTTGGCGCAAACAGA
This sequence comes from Lingula anatina, assembly GCF_001039355.2. The sequence continues at coordinate 234,940 of NW_019775576.1, forward strand.
CATCACAGAGGAATCGACAGCCACAGGTCATGGGGGTAATGGCTGAAATCACATTTGGAACGATACACGGTTGCTTCTGAATATCTTTGGGGACGCTCAGAACATGTTGGTTCCTGGACTAACAGATCCGCGGATCAAATATGGCCGACCCACTCGAAAGCATGCCACATAATAGACACTGAACAGATTCTTGCATTGACTATGCGGCAAACTTTTAAGAGTGTCGGCCATATGTGATCCGCAGATCTGTTAGTCCGCAGATCAACTTTGGTTGTGAATGCTGCCTTAGGATTGTAGGCAGAAATTTCAAATGGAGAATTCTTTTTTTTTTTGATGGTGCACCCTTTACCTCCATTAGCTGATCCAACTTAAGAAATGGCTTACAAGCTAGAAAGATCAAATGCTGATTTGGAATGGACCTTTGCAGTCCCTCAGTATCTGCCTTGTCTACAGCCTGTCAGCCAGCTGAGACAGAATACTATATTTATAACAATATTTGCTTTCTAATTCTTGTACTGCATTTACACCTAAGGTTAGCCCATTCTGATGTCTTCTCTGATCTTTCTAGAAACACGAAAATACCAACTGTGAATCTGGGATTATAAAAAAAGCACAAAAATCAATCCAAAAATCCATTCCCAATCGCATAAATATATTATAAAATATGATCTAAGAGCTGGTACATAAAGTTTCATCTTTATCTTTGCATATCTTTAGTGCATTTAATTTCGAGGCCCAATTCCAAATTTAACTGCTGCCAGTTTGGTAAAACATTTTTGGGAATGGATTCTTGTCACAACTAATGGGAACAACTTATCAAGGCAGGATGCACAACACAAAATCACCAAATGTTCAGTTCTGACAAATAGCTTTTTACCTGATTCGCTTCAAACTACATATATCCTAGTAAAAGTTGAAATCAACTAATTATAAGTATAATTTGCTGTCGCTTATTTTAATGTATAATGATGCCTATTATCTGATACAATGATCATCTCTGGCTTTTTCAGAAATTAAGCCCGCTTGTGAGATAAAATACAAAATCACTATTAATAAGTCATGGTACAAAAATGATCAGCTTTGCAAAACTGTCCAAAGTCACCATGTTTTTTGTGTCACTTCTGTATTGCTGTCTAAGACAACGTTTCCAGTTTTAAATTAACACTTACGGCTAAATAGTTAACCCCACCTCAGGCAGAAACTCTTACAATTTCTTGTCTTGTATAACATCATGCAGTGCTCACAGCCTCATTATGGCTGATTTCTGTTGAATTCCATTACAGCGGATAATGGTAATTACTAGATCTTTTCAATGGGGGAAAATTGTGAATTTTACAGATACTATCATAATTTCTTAAAATGAGAACACTCCTGTAGAGTGGTAGCAACAAAATTAAAAAGCAGGCACTCCTATAGTTCTTTTCTATGCAGTAAAAGCAGATCAAATGCTTTACAGAAATTAAATTTTGATACTTAAAAATTATGTACCTGACAGTTTGAAAATTTTTCCCCATTGAAAAGTTCCAGTCATTACAGTAAGTAACAGTACTTACCCACATCCTGTACCAAGCAATACAAGCAATGCCTGGCCTGAATTTTATCATCACGACAGGGCCCGGCATCATACAGGGAACTCCTTGGTAATTTGGCCTGGAAAAATATGTCATCGTTTTTCAAACAGATTTTTCAGTTATTTTAAATGACTTGGATTTAACATTTCATGAACAAATTTTTAATAAAAAGATTTGGTTTATGTTTAACAATATATATATATATATATATATATATATATATATATATATATATATATATATATATATATGTGTGTGTGTGGGGGGTGGGGGGGGGGGGGGATTAATCATAAAATCTTCTAAGACCAATACTGTAGTCAATTTACAATAATTGGTTAAATATTTTTCCTTATCAAATTTAAAGACTGGTTCAACTTAGAGTGTAAATTGACTAGTGGCACCTGACATCTCCCAGAAAATCCATTTTCAAATTTTTACCTTGTAAAGCTTCATCAGTCTTTCACTGACTTCCTGAACTGTGAACCTATCATCGGGATCTTTTCTGAGACAGTTGGCAATGATTTGAGCATATTCCTGAGCCACATCCACGGGCCATTCCTGAAAATTCACAGTACAACAACAAGTGCTTGTTTGATTCCAAACAAAGTTCAGTTACAAAATACTAGGTTCTGAATCAACTGCTTTTAAATTAATTCACCGTTTTGAGGACGAAACTCAACTGTCGCTTTTTTTTTTGTCTTACCAAGCGTTTATCCATGATTTTGGATAGTTTTCCTTTAATCTTGGTTGGTTTGAGAAACCCCTCACGGTCCCACTTCTCATGGATTCGTCTTCTCTTGTCATCTTCCTCCAGAGCTGTCACATTGGTCAGCAGTTCTAAGAACACTGGAACATAGTTTATCAATATTAATAATAATAATATACAAGAAGAACATACACATACAAAATTATGAAATACACATTTTAAAAACATTTATACTACAAAAATTATTTTTAAAGAATTAAAATAAATGAAATACAAATTTAAAGTTTCCTATAAAATTCAGCAATTTTTTATTTTTAAATAAAATTAAAATGAGCGAGATTCATACCCAATTCAAACTGTTGAGAAAATCACAATGTAATATGAACCATTTTTTCAACTTGAGGTTTATAATTTTTATCATGATGAATGAAATTCACCAGTCTCCACTTTTAACATATGTGACTCAAAAATTTAGAAACTTAGAACTCAAAAACTGGTTCACAGATCCTTGGTAATAAGGTAAAAGTGCTGACATTTCAAGGAAAATAACTACTTTAAATTAAAAAAAAAAAAAGACTTATTAAATGTTATTGTGTGACTAAGCCTGCTGTTTAGCTAGCTCATAAATGTTAGACTGAAAGTGGGACATACCAACTCCCTGATCTCAGCATCTTTGAAAAAAAACTATTTTTTTTTTATTATTGAATAATAAAAAAAGGGATTATACTAACCAACTCCAAGACCATAGCAGTCAGTTTTTTCAGTAGGTGTTCCATGGCTTAGATAATCAGGGTCCTGATAGCCAAGAGAAAAACGAGTCTCTGTGGAAACAAGAATAAAATTTCCAATCACTTAAAACAATCAATGGAAAATACTGTCAATCTCGCATATAATGGACTGGACTGAGACTTTGAATTCATTACATCATAAGTGAGTTACCAGTTTATGCCAGGCCCTTATTATTGAGGTCTACAGTAACTGTATGTTACATACACAATGAATCATGATACGAAAGAATCAAGATATAAATATTTCTTGATAGATTACATAATTTGGCCGATAGGTTTTATATTACAAAAATTGTTAATTTCTGTATAGCATATGAGAAGCTTTTCCTCCACAAAATATAACAATATAATATCATTTTTAACTTGTTGCTTCCACTCCATTTTCAGAAATGATGACTTTAAAAATACAGCACCTGTAAAATTCACAGTTTTCCCCCATTAAAAACATCAAGAAATTACCACCATGATACTTACTGGACTGGGATATGTCAGATGTATAATTTCTCTTATAAGGCCGCGCAAAGCCTAAATCCCCCAGTCTGGCATTGAGCTGACTATCTAAGAAAACATTGGCTGACTTGATATCGCGGTGATATATGCGGTTTGAGCTGCAAAAGAAAAAAAATTATATCAAAATTAATGTTTTACTTTCATGTTTGTAAACAGTAAAAGATAAAATTTCATATTTTACTTCTAAACTTCATTTCTGCAAAAACTGAAGATAATTCATTTTCTACTGGAGAACAATGTCCAATGTCCTATAGCCAAAAGTTTTTTCTTATTCTTTTCTTTTATTTTTAGGCAATAAGGTTTTACCCATCTTCCTGCAAAAACAACACTGCGTTGGCAAGCTGGGCACTGATTCTAAGACGGATTTTCCAGTTCATCAGTTCTCTTGACTTCAACTTCTTCTTTAAATCACTGCCAGGCATCAAGATATACACAAGGCATTTTTGGTACCTTAAAATATAAACAATTTTCATATAATAATATTTACTGAAATTTGACCAAGCCTTCATTCTGTTTTTTTCTTTTTTGTTCACCAACCATGTCAATAAATAAATAAATAAATAAATAAATAAATAAATAAATAAATAAAAAAGTAATGCTGACTGTATAGAGGGGATCTGATGTGGGGAGTGAGGAGGGGAAAACTGAAAGATATAGATCGCATTCACAAAGAGCTGAGCCATGGCTTTACAAATCCTGGGACTAAATATGGCGGACGTACATGAAAGAAAAACTGCCTAATCTTTTAATAGTCTCTCCGCCTCTCACACGCCTCCCCATGTGTCGTCCCAATGGAGCCGAGATTTAATGACCGTACCCCCGCAGGGACGAAGCATGGGGAGGCGTGTGAGAGGCGGAGAGACTATTAAAAGATTAGGCGGTTTTTCTTTCATGTACGTCTGCCATATTTAGTTCCAGGATTTGTAAAGCCATGGCTCAACTCGTTGTGAATGCGATCATAGTGACAGCAATAAGTTCCAGCTCCTTAGTGACAGAAATACATACTGTATGTCGGGGTACCAATACATCTTCTTTAAATATAATTGTAACATTAACAAATGTTATGAGCATCATCCTGCATTAGTATAAATCAAAGTCCTAGAACTCACCCATCTTCACACACTTCACACACACCCAGAGGGGTCAACAGGTACACATAGTTGATCTGGGCAAAGTCCTTTTCCTAAATTTAGATTGAAAAAAAATCTATAAGTAAAAAGAAACACTGCAAATAAATGATTATTTGCCTAACTGGATTTATATATATTTCACACCATGACCCATAAACTAAATAGCAAAGATTCATATGTTTAACAGTAATCGTTGAAAGGGGCCTTATACTTACCCTATTATATTCTAGGTCTCCTTGCTTGCTTCCAAGCTTCAATCTTTTCACTGCCAAATCTTTCCCTTTCAGAGGACCATCATATGGATATACACCTGTTACATAAGACTCAATTAGTATTAAACAGCAAACAATTCTGTACAGCGAAACAAGCTTTGCCATCCACACCTGTCTATCACTCAATTACTTGAAAATTCCACTAGAGAAATTTTTATTCCCATTAAAAGATATAGTTACTACTAGCAGGCTTTCATCTGCAAAAGTATCAAATCACAACATGGTAATGAGCATTAAATAAATAGATACAAGTTTCCAAGTGTCAATCATAGATGTACCTGTAAAAACGCCCCCAAATCCACATTCCTCATCCGTGGCAATACAGTTTTTTGGTGCAAAATTTTCAGTGATCTTCTGCAAATGTTTGTATTCAAAGTAGTAAATGTTTTCTACGTCTGAAAAAATGGGCACAGAGTCCTCTTCTTCAACCTTTGGTTCTGTTGCTGGTGTCAGTGATGATGATGTTACTGTAGTTGAATTTTCTCCTCCCCCATTACTGGGCAGTTCTGAGACCCCTCCATTTAGGTTTAACTTAGCATTTTCTGATGGAATCGTTGACCCGCTTTCCAAATTATCCACAATCCCCGAATCCCCTCCTTGTGAAAAATTAGAAACAAGTTGAATTCCGCTTTGATCTATACTGATGTCTTCTCCCTTTGTATCGCCAGGAAATTTCACAAATGTCTGGCTTGCATTGTCAGGAGTTGGGGTCAAGGTCTCTTCAAGGTCAAGGTCAGTGGTTTCAATGTCCATATTTGGTGGGTCTGATGAGGGAAATTTGTAAGGCTCATCTTCATTGGTTACTGATTGAAGAGTGTTATATGCATCCTCATTGGCTGCAGGATGGTCAGTATTTTGAAATACTTCCAGTGACAGGTCACTCACGGGACGTTGGTTTGATAAGGTGCTGCTAGGTGTCTCTGGGATACTGCTTATGGAACTCGCAGGACTTTGGGTTCCAGTTCCTGAATCACTTGGGCGCAAAAATGGGCCACTTTCATCAGAAGACCCTGCAACACGAGAAGAAAGAGTGTGACTAGAATTTTAAAAAATCTACAGGTTTATTTAACATTAGTAACAATGATTATTCTCAAACTTCAATGCTCTTTGACAGTGCACAACTGCACTAGTCTAGTTATATACATACTTTCAATTCCTTTTGACATGAAACAGTTGTACTGTACTGCATTTTTAATCAACAATGTCAACTCAGTACAACTTCACTACTAATTCATAAAATGTGTTCTGAGATTTTGACATATTTCTAAAATGTTGACATATATCTAAAATAATCATTATCTATCTTTTTTCTACAATAAGGTGTTGTATGATAAAAAGCAGTATCTACATAATCAATAAATTGACAATGTGTCGAAATTATGATGTTTGTGATGTTGTAGAAAGTGTAGCACTGTCAGACCAAATTGGGGGGGGGGAGGGGGGGGGCAGGGGGTAGGGGGATTATCTGTTCTACTATCTCCACCCTATGCCCCAATCACAGTGTTAGATGATAGTTTGCAATTCCTTAGACAAATCAGTTATTATCTCAGTTTTAAGTATTTGGCCAATCACTGAAACAATTGTACAATTATCTTTAAGTTATCAAATTCTCTGATGTGTGTTTTAGACAAAGTGTGGCAGTATGAAGTCTGCAGATATCCTCGACAACCTACCGCTGAAACTTCTTGGCAGTTGATGCTTCGTCAGTTTATCAATGTAGAATTCACAAGTTTCCTGCAAGTAATACAGTCAAAAAGATTCTTTTGAGCATTTACCTCACGTTTCCTGTAAGTACGAACATTCAATCAGATTATTACCCTTAATTCATTATTACTTCTATCATTTTGAAAAAAAAGTTCTTTAAAAAAGAACAATAATTCTTCATTAAGTTCATGCACAATCAAATAGTTAACAAATAACAGGTTTTAATAGTAATAGCAGGAAGAAGGGAGGCTGGGGTAGCGCTAACACTCGCCAATTTAGCCAAATGCTAACACTGACTTAAATTGGCTAAAGAAAAAGGGCTAGATTTGACATGTTTTAGCCAAATTATAGCCATTTTAATAACAAATTGACAAAAGTGTGGTGATATGGCTATATAAGCAAAAAAAAATTGCAAGCGCTACCCCAGGGAGGGAATAATGAAGGGAGGAATGGACAAAAAAAGAATTCATCATTGGATGTAAAAGACATTTTATGGATTTCTTCTCATACTTACCCCAGGGTATTTCTGTATATATCTTTTAATAAGCTTTCTGGTAAATCCCATTTCTCTCAACCTTTTACTCATTTCATCATCTGCAGGTGCTTGAACAAAAATGGGAAAAATGATTCATTAATCTATCCATTTATGAACTAACTTGATCTGTCTTATTCTTTTAAATAATTTTCAACATTTCTTCATATCATCAGTTATCATTTTTCTTACTGGCTCTATTTAGTCAATTAGCTATAAATACTAAATGAGTTTCATTTTATGCTTTTCTATAATATCAATAACATGATTTTACTCTTACTTTGTTTGGATAAATATAACTCTGTAAACTAACATCCATTTATCAATCTCCCTTTCTCTTTTCCACATATTATGGTTGTTTTCTGTAATTTACTTTTTAATTTTTCTATTTGATTACAAAAACAGATTGAAAAAATGTTGAGTGGTAGACAATTTCAGTCTTAATTTCATCAGTGAAACTGGCCCCGATAAATGAACCACACATATCACGTTTTCCGCCATCAAAACAATGGCCATTTCCCTTAATGTTATAATCAATGAGTATGAGGCAACTTAAGCATCCCCTTAATGTGTTCAATATGCTATATGGTACAGTAGCTTAACTGCTCACAGTGGGTTATTTTGTTTGCTAATAATGTTCCGACTGTGTTTGATATACTGTGCAGTAATTGACTTCAATGTTACAGTAACTGTTACAGGTTAGACGCATATAAGACTTTTTGGTTATGAATATCATAAAAATTGGTTGATTCAGTAAAATTCAACATGATTTCTATGCTTCTTATTTTGTCCCATGAATGTACGTCACTCTTGAATATGAAAAATGTTTATGTGTTTATGTATATTTAACTGCAATTCAATAATACAAACAATAATTAATATATAGATTTTGACAAAAATAGACACAAACAGGTAGAAATTTTATTTCTAAAACACAGACAAAAGGATAAGTTTTCTCTCTTCTTTCTTGCTTTTAAGCACATTTAAAACTAAATCATTACGAAAATTTAAGTTGACACAACATGTTAATCAAGCTAGCACATTCAAATAGTAGATTTTTGCTCCTGGACCAACTCTTGGTGAAATATTGATTGCAATTCATTTATGTTCATTTTGAATTATTAAATCTTGGTTATTATAACAAAGATGAACTTACTCATGGCTTTGGATTGTGAGTTTTCCTTAAACTGTTGCAGTGTTTTCTGATGTGCCTCCAGTAACTTCAGGGAGTAAAATTCTGCAGATTTCTTCAATGAAAAAGAAAATACATGTTCTTAAAACTCGTTGCTTTGTAAATATTTTAAGTATAAAAACATTTTAAAATCACTTAAAATAATAAAAACAACTGAGTAATATATTCCAAGGGAAGAAAATAAATTAAGACACGTGCACACAAGTTCTAAATTTAAACTGATTCGTGACTATTAAGAGCATCAGATAATGCTGCAGATCGGATTTTGCTTGTTAATCAAAACTGTTGTATCATCTTAAACTACATTAAATTTAATATTTCAATGTAATTTTCACAAATGACAAAGAAAAAAATGTTATTTTAATTTAATTGTTTCAAAGTCATATATAAAACAAGTTCAGTTATCAAATACAAACCAACCAACAAACTAAATAAATAAATAAACTCACGTCAGGATATGCCTTCATCACATCAAACACAGAGGCATACTCAAAGCCTAGATCTATCAATTTCTCAAAAGTTGAAGACCAGTTTGCACCGTCTCCAGATGCTGAAAAGAATAAAATGTATGTGACCAAATGAATAATAAATTTTAAAAATCTGTCAAGAGCGACAAAATATTCAATGGGGCCAATCAGAATAGTTGATCTGAGTACTTACTGATCCGCCAATTAAATATGGCCAACACCACTTCAAAAGAGATGCTGCTGATCCTGTGGTCTCTCTGCCTCCACACACACCTTTAAACAAATTAAAGCTCAGCTCCAAGGTTTATTTGCTAGGCCCCTGCTGCAATGTCGGGTGTAGAGGTGGGGAGACCATCATGGAATTAGCAGCATCTTGCTTCCGAAGTGGTGTTGGCCATATTTGATCGGTGGATCAGTTAGTACTGGGATCATCTATTCTGAATGGCCCCATTAACTGTGTCCTGAAGGACTTCATGAAAAGTATCATATTTTGCCTATTGCTGCCAATAATGAAATATCATTTAAATTATAATTTTGTTATTCAGATCACTTATTGCATTGTAAAAATAAAAATTATACAAAAAATGCAAAGTTCTTAGTGTTTTGTTCAGGAAGGTGTCCAGTAACTTAAGTCTCCTACACCTTCCTTACTAAAATAACAATCTGTCCTGAGAAAATTTTATTTTTTCCTCAAAATTACTTAATATTGAAATTATCTTTAATATTAATAAAATTATCCTACCACTGCCAATGGAAAGTGTATCCTCATCACCTAGGCTAGTAGCACTGGCCATCAAACCTCTAATCCCAGCACTGGGAGATGACCTTTGAACTCCTGCCATTTGACCTTCACCCTGTTCAAGATTTGGATACAGAAGCTCAGATGATTGAGACCCCCTGTTATTGAATTGGGATCCCCAGTTGTTATTGCTGGATTGTATTCCTCCATTGCTTAAACTTTGCTCTGCTGATTGCTGCATTTCTGTGGTTTGAACAGGTGTTGTCATCTGAAACATTGGGGACTCCCTTTCCATTACATCTGTGAAATTCTCTCTGTCATCTAGTAGGTTAGCAAGATGCTTAGGTCCTTCACGATGTAATGCATTAACAAGAGTCTCAAAGGCTTTTGGTCCACTTCTTTTTACATGTCCTAAGAACTCCCAAACTTTGTCTGACCTGATTGACTTTGCCTGTAAATGACAAAAAAAGGAATAAATAAATAAATAAATAAATAAACTAGAGGATCAGAGAGGCGATACCGCCTCCGAATATTGTACCACCAGCTGGAGCAAGCGCATTCGTATAAACCCCCACATACACAAAATAAGGGACATAGCCACCAGTCTTGTGCTTGACAAGCTGTAAAAATGCAATCAACAAGAATTTTCAAAATATGCAAAAAACATATATGACTAAAAATGGTACAATCAAAGTTAAGTTCATCGTAAGGTAGGTCAAAGGTCAATTTCAAGGTCACAGTAAATTGCCAGTATATGAATTCTTATTCAACTTCAATAGTAACTATGGATCTATCTCTGCCAGATTTGGAGATAAAAGGGAACCAAAATTTGCAAAGTTCACTTCATGGTGAAAAGTAGGTCAAAGGTCAATTTCAAGGTCACATTTAGATTGCCAATATATGACTTCCTATTCAAGTTCAATAGTAACTATGGACCTATCTCTGCCAGTTTTGGAGATAAAAGGGAAGCAAAATTTGCAAAGTTCAGTTCATGGTNAATAACATACTATAAATGTCCAACTAGCTTTTGACAATTTGAAAAATCTCCTCTTCATATTGAAATTGGTAACTTTAACAAACATCTTGCTGAGCCCATGTTTCATGTTTCATTTCATAATACCCCTGGGCCAGTATGTAAATAATTTATCAAAATCTGAAAATTCTCTTCACCATTCATACACCTATTCAGATGAGTACTAGTACAACTGGAAATCAAATCCTAGACATGTACTAGTACATCAACATCCTTGTAGCTGGTGGTGCAATCACCCTAAACCAATTATGATTAATTCCACGATTCTCTTCCCCATTCTCAGAATCATGAACACAGTCACTTGATCTCATTTTACCTTCAGAAGGTATGGCAGAATGTTAACATTTACAGATTATCCAACATGACATGCTAACAGCTTTTTTTACTGGTCTGGAAGAGATCTTTGACATTTTCAAACTGTGGTTAATTTCTGATTGAGTATATATATTTAGGTCATCCTTGTCGAAAGGTTCCTTCAACACTACATGTAAAGACTGCTTTTGGTTAAATTTTACTGTGTCGGTTTTTTAATCTGTTAATATATATTTTTTATCAGCTCTTTGAGCTAACTAAACATACTGCTATATCACTGTTACAGTTATACATTTTTTTCTGTTGAGAACTTTTTACTCCTGAAGGTTTTCTCATTTTTAAAAACCGAAAAAGGTTCTGGTCACGAGGTCTCAAAATAATCAGTTAAGACCAAGGTTTAAACACAAATTCATGTGCAGAGCTACAAACCAAACAACTCTTCCTAATGCATTATCATTATTTAAATTACTATTATTAAATAGTCAGTGAGATCCTGGCAAAAATTAAGACAATGGCAGAAATACCTGAATGCCTTTGCTAGATTTTCCAATTCTCAATGTTAAAAGTAAAACAACTCTGTCCTTCTTTATTAGACAATCAAGCATTATTGTATCCACCCCTTACCCATAGATGTCACTGTTTAACTTGACAGACCACACTATAACTCAAATCAAAATATATAATTTACAATTCCCAATTTCTTGAAATTTTGTTTGGAATTTAAAAAAAGGTAGACTTCAAGCTTTTGTTGTATTGATTATGTTTGTCTGCTGTGAAAAATGAGCTCAGCAGAGAAAAGCTGGAAGTCAATAAAATAACCATTTATAACTTCACAAATTGGCAACTAACTATCAAGCCAATTTTTAACTCATACATTCTGTGACAGATACTGGGAGGTAATGAAGCTCAAAAATCCATTTCTCAATCACATAAAAACTGAGCAAATAGAGCTGTGCTGCTTTCAGAACATTTCTCAATCAATATCACTCCACAATAATTGATGCTGGATAAACATGACTAAAATGTCTTTCTATATATCTCAGTCACCCACTAACTTTCTCTCTTTCTCTCTCCCTCACACATACACACACACACACACACACACACACATTTGCATGCACACAAACATTTGAAAAGGCCTTCATACACTTACATTGTATAAATGACACACTTACACACATGTACACAAAAACAAGTACAAACACTTCTACAAGCTGTCACACACTCAGATTGTACAAGTGACACACACACACAAGCACACGCCCACACAAGACTTGCATGAAAACTTATCTCTAGAGTTAGATGCGCATGCATACACACACACACACACACACACACACACACACACACACACACACACACACACACACACACACACACACACACACACACACACACACACACAAGAAAAAATGGTCTAGCATTCAACTGAGCCACCCCAATCTAAATCTCAAATCTCACCCGAGTACCAGTACCCAGTATAACACCCCTTCTCAAACATACAGCTGTAGAATGATATTATCCAGCTCAGGTTATATGGAAAGTAAAAACATAACATTACATGGAAATACTAATGAGTCACTCTGATGCAAAAATAGATTATAAAGAGCTGCTGGCTTCATACTTGATAATTCATGTTTGAGTCAGATGGTGTATAGATAGATGTTGGGTTTAAAGTAACACATTTACCTCAAAAACGGCAAAAAATTAAGACTTACTAGTCATCCCTTTCCTCCAAAGCAATGACAAATTGCTTAGCAACTTATAAATAATGAAGTTTATGCAAGGGTGTCACCGTCAATATTTTGCAGCATAGTTGGCCCTCACCCTAGCATTTATCTCTAAATTATCTAGAATAGCTAAAAAATATTTCAACAAAATCAACATTTTAGGTCGAAGTGGGGGAAAAAATGGCAAACTCTTATAATAGTACATAAATGTCATTTTCTGTAGTCAAAGAAAACTAATATCTAGCATTTATGGAAAAGATTATATGTATGTGTGAACCTGAAAGCAGACATAAAATATTGACTCAGACTGTAAAAGAGACATTTTATGGTTTCACTTGCCAATTCTGAGCTATCGTAACTAAATCTTCACTTTATGTATTACATCCTCTTCTATACACCCTCCATGATAAGAGGAAGTATACCCACAATAAAAACACACAAAGTCCAAAGATTTTTACTTGTACACAAGCGAAACATTATGCAAACTTACTTGCTAGCTCGCAGCCAACACCGCCAAAGACTTTCATTAGAATGACGTTCCTATACATAACTGGCCACCAGGTGGACTCAGTGCAGGCCCCACCCGAAGGTTGGCCGTAATGTTAAATAATTGTGTAATGGTCTTTAAACAACATCTATACCATGCCAATGAATATTTTTGATCGAAAAAAAAAACATAAAACAAAAAACATAATATATAGTTGAATAATTTGTCTCATCTGGTGACATCTTGAACCTACATTCATCTTACTATATAGTTAAAATTTGTCTGAATACAAGTACGCCCCTAGATTTGTGCCAGGTTCTTCTCCAATCTGAATGATTATCTAAAAAATGATGCCATTTATCATTCTCATCTTAAAGAAGCCATTTCTCATTTTGCTGAAAGCAAACATTTCTCTTCAAGCATTCGAGAGCAAATTCATCTTTGCCAGAGTCGATAACACGTTTCAGACCATTTGCTGAAATTTCTGCAGTCAAATCTCAATTTTTTGACATCAGATAAATCACTGACAATTTCCAACTGACACATCAGAAAAAAATTTTTTTTTCATATAAGTGCTTCACATACTTACATAATATTGTAGACAGTGACTTGTTCAAGATTCTCCCTTATTGCATCTTCATGCCACGTGAGGTCTTATACATAATACATAATACAGTAAACCAAAGCTGACTAGTAAAAGATGCAAACGACCTTCTGGGAAACAACAGTTAATGCTTAGGGAACTGGTGTGCATAATCTAACCTCCCTTTTTTTCTTTCATAATAACACATGACATCCTGCTTACACTCAAAAGACTAAATAAAGGCTCCATAGACCGACATCTTTGTACTTAAATAAAACCAGCACTGACACATTAAAGGCCAATATACACTTACAGTAACCAAACATAGCATGGAGTATACATCATACATGATTAAACATCAAAGAACACATGATATCAGCCTTTGCTATAATTTTACTGAAATCAAAAACTGTAACCACTCAATTTCCTTTCTTTCATTTCTCAACAGTCTCTGCAGTGAATGACATAAATCTGACTATATATGCATATGCCAGATATATACAATTTTGGACATTTTCAAATTGCATATTTTTTGTCTACAACACATTCTTCCCTCACAAATGACACACCAAATATACTTCAAATTTTTTTACAGCACATAAGAAACAATTAAATAAAGTACACTTTTCTATCACCTGTATTTTTGTCTTCTTCTGAAAAAAAGTAAAACACTTACATTCAATATGTAGCTACACCTGTGATAACCACTCCTCTTCTTTATCTCACATAGCAGAACACTTTGTCTAAGGGTACTCTTCAAACAAGTATGGTAATTACTCACTCAATTTGAACAGAAATGATTAAAAAGTTCTCCAAAAACAAGTTTAGGTAATTTTATTAAATCGATGAAAAACTACATGGTTACAATGATTAGAAAGTAAATGTTGTTCATGTCATAAGGTGTATTAATGTGAATAACTCAAAAGCCTGAATCTTACAAAAAAATTAAAATATATAAGCCTGAATTAATGATAAAATATAGTCCTGAATAAATGATAAGTTTAAAATTTGTGAGGAATTACCATACCTCCCTTCACCCTGTACTATCAACAAAAAGGGTGGTACCATTTCAAAAGTTCACCTTGTTCAAGCATCCTACAGCAATGGCAAAGTTCACACATTGCAAAATGCCAGAAATGATACCAATCCATCCTTAGCATAAATGAATCTACATTATGGATCGATGTAATGGAACCAACCTTATTGAGTACATTACCTCACACAGAAACCAGGGCACAAGATTCCAGCTGCTCATCACATATGTAGCTCTCACTAAAAGACAATCATGTTCCCACATGCCATGTGTGCAAAATGTCATCTCTATGTACAGTACATACACAGGTCTAATTTATAATTTAGTCAATAATGCTTTGTTTTATTAAATGAGATTATAATGTCATCAATAAGATAAGCAACAGATCATACTTTCGAAGAGTATAATGCTGGCGCCCAAATATTGAGAAAGCAAACCAGTTCTAGAGTTTTGATCACTTGCAATGTTGCACATGAGTGAACTTGCACACTTCGTCATGCTTGTTGATATAAAGTGATCATGATTCCAGGGAGGCCCATCTGGGGCACCCTGAGTTTCTGAGGCAATTTAATGAGAAACTCACCTCTATTATCAATATGCCTATATGCTCTCTTCAAGAAATACAGGGAAATTCAGGGTGATCTAAAGTGTCTGTTATAAGGTTATGTTCAGATGGTTTGAACAAAGAAAGTTTTAAGTTACAGAAAGAAGCCTCCTGAACATGTGCCTTTCATACAGTCTCTCTCTCTCTCTCTCTCTCTCTCTCTCTCAACTTCCATCACAGATTGCACTGAACATTTATCAAACAGAAAGGATTACAGATACAAGTGTGGTAAAAATTTAGAAAAAAATGAATAAAGATTCAAAATAAATACAGTACATACTTTCATAATATCATATAGTACTACTAGCTTAAATTTTATTAACAACAATTATAATATCAATGATTATTACATAACTACTTCTACAGCTTATACTACTACTAGTACTTGTAAGTTCAATAAGAAGAAGAAGAAGAAGAAGACCAATATACTTGTAAAAATCTTTACGAAAATAATAATAACCTCTTCTTCTTGGAATGTGACTAAGATGTTTTTGCTAAAACTGATTTGAACAGGGCCCAAATTGATTTCCTGGATTTCTGGACAATAACAGGAAATCCGTCTCACATATGTCAGAGGAGATTACACAAGGCTGTTTATATGATTTTACAGGTATTATAACTCAAAGCCAGGTTCATGAAAAAAAAAAAAACTGTGTATGTCTATTCCCATTGGGTTGACTTTGCAAGTTGACCCAAATGGATTGTAAGCTGGCTCAACTGCTGGAAGTGTGAGGCCCATTTCCAGTAGACATAGGACAGAGTAATATACCACATCCTTTGTTGTGCTACTTCTTCTAACCTTCATTTTGACAGTAAGCCAATCTGACCCTTCTGTAGTCCCACCTACCTCGACTAAGACTGCACTCCCAGAGACTTAGATCGATCCATCTGGATCGACCTAACACCCTGGGGGTTCACCCTAAATTGCTGTCAGCCGAGCGTACACTATAGTTAATTACCCCCTTACAGCTTTTAGTAGGCAGGGCAGACATTTAAGCCTGTTAAGCTGACACCAAGCTAGTGAGACTCCCCAGGGGGATAGATTGATTTAAAAATCTATGGGAATGCAGTCTAAAAGTAAAACTGCAGTAAATCATATGCCTTTTATTGATTTCAGTCATAAGCAGATTGTGTGCCGAGAGAGTGCATGCTAAGTTAGATGGGCCCAAAGCCAGTGGAAACAGGTCTTTACATTACTAAGTTGTTACTGACGTGAAATAGTCTGTTGATGTGTCAGTGCATATTAATCAGGGCACAGATATCATAACTGAAACTTAATTCAAACATTGTGTATGAAGAGTTATTCCAAAGTATTTTTTCCTCCTTTAATTAAGGTTTTCTCCTCCCAGCAACTTCTATTCCAAAATTGCGTGCAGTAAAAAAAAATTATCTTGGTTAAGGGATATAAAGGAAGGGAGGAATTTTATAGAGGGGGTGTTATGAAGGGGAAATACAATGCAGATTGACACCACAATAGATTTCATAAATACCAGTAAAGTATGGAAGAAAAGAAATCAATGATTCTCTACAATAATGTAATTTTAATGTAGAAAATATCAGAAGAAATACATTACAGTTTACGTACAACCTCACCCAGAAAATGGAATGCAATTCTACATCAAACTGATGACAAACTTAATCAGTAGTAAGTTGATATATCATTTTCTATACACTCTTTCACCAATGGTATTTTCCACTTGGAAAATATCCCAGAAAAAAAATAATATGAAGTTTGACATCAAACTTACTAACAAGCAGCTAAGAGGCTGATACAAAATGGCACATGGGTGCATCAAGACCCTTTTCACTCAATTGGTTTAATTCCTCTGCCCCTGCTGAGATGGCAGGCATGGGAGATGTGATCTCTCTAGTAATATAAATTATGATTTTCTAAAACTATGTAACCCATTTATTTTAATTTAAAAAAAAACCAAAAATAAGATTGGGTGTATGTCACCCAGTAAGTTTTCACATGGATGATATTGATAAATTTGGACAAAGCAAAATTTTGGAATAAGTTGGGTGTTGGAAATTTTTAAGTATTTACCATACAATACTCTCAAGTACAGACTGTTTACAAAGGTGATGGATAACTGGCTTGGGCATCTGCATGTGAGACTATACAGAAAAGGGTACTAGTACATTAATTTTCTCTCTGGCATTTTCTTTAGAAATGACAGAGAGCTCTTAATACATTTTAAAATCCATATTTGAGTTATTCAATAAATCTGTACATATTAACATCACAAGAAGTGTTATTTTTATGATATTTCAACTGTTGTGCCCATATATATATTTAAAACTACATAAAATTTCATTCAGATTTACTCTATGCACACCACCACTATATCTAAGGTTTATTTGTTGCCATACATCTTCATTTCAATGGTCTTTACCGCCCAAGCACTCACTTATTTCCAACCTTAAAAGCATGCTGATTTAGTAACTATCAATGTAGAATGCTTCAGTACTTTGGTGGGTTTTACTCTATAAAAAGTCTCTAACACAACTGTCAACAACATACTGTGACTTTGGAGTTACAACTCAGAGTTTGATAGATAATTTAATATCTATATCAAGGTGGTTTTTTTACCTTTAGAGTCTCAAGTACTAAAATATATCATATATCATATATACAAGTATACAGTTTTGAAGGTGATGAATTGTGCATGTTTACATCACAGTGGTTTGACCTCTCAGGTATGTTTTAAAGCATGATAGTAACATTTAGGTTGCATTCAACACCATTCTTATAAAAAATTTCAGGCTAACTTCTAGGAGTAGAGCTTTCGAGACAGGATGAATAATCAATCAAGACAACAACTGATTAATCAAACAGGTAAACTTTCTGGCATCCACAATCGGAAGAATCCAGGACTGATGGCTTGACTTCTGGAAAATTGCGACAGAACACTGCAACAGTTGATGCAGTGGCCAGCATCATAAATGACAATTACAGTAGAAATATGTGCTGATTTGTTTCCCGTAGGGCACAGTTTCCTGTAAATAGCACCAACACTCACCACAAATGAATAAACTAGATTATTTCAATGCAGGCCTGTAGCCAGCAACTTCAAAAGTGTAGGTTTTTTTTCTGAAAAAATGGACCCTCTTCAATGGAACCTTCGTGTACTTAGATCAAATTTTTCCCAGAGGAGTCCTTTTCCTGGCAAAAAGGGCAGTTCTTTTGAACCCTCCTGGCTACAGGCCTGCAATGTAATTCAACATCTGAGTTCCAGTGAGGTTATGTTTTTCCTGAATAATCTCCACCCCCCCCCCCCCCCTCAAGCTTTGTGCTGACTTTCTTACTTGGGAATAATGAGAGACAAAAAGTGATCAACAATCTTCACTGGTCTAGTCTAAAAATGCTTTTAGTTGAAACGAGGCTGGACACAGCTTGGGTCTCACTAATTCATACCTGCCGTGTATGCATATATATCACAGCATAGATAGTGTTAACCTTTCAGAAAAAAAATAAACCTATAAGAATGCGATACTCTAGTCTACTTTCATGAGCAGAACAGCTGTATCAAATCCCAATACTAACACTTCACAGAAGGTGGAAACCTTGTACAGGAGGAGATCAAAACAAATGTACTGGGCTAAACTAACACAAACAACCAAGATCTCTAGATAAAAACAAATGTCACATATCTGAGCTGAGTAAAAACATCCCTGGCATTTTCATTACCTTCATTCAGCCTTTTAAAATATATTGATAATTCTATTATTAGATTAATATAACTGTACAATATTCAACCTCTATAGTATGTATTCTATTATTAGATCATGGCTTAGGTATCAAAAATGTGTTTGTATCAGTAAAGAAATCAAATATGAAGAATAACAGTTTTCACTTACACTTACTAAAATAACATTACAGTATCTTATCGTGATTAAATAAACTTGCCAAATCATGTAATTCTTTTTAAAAACTTTTTATAAACACTATTTGTCCTTTCTTTTACATTTGTCCTCATTCTTCTTTAACTGTGTACTGTTTAAATTATGAAATCTTTGCTTTGGCTCTAATTCTTACAATTGACACAATGTGCAGCCATATCTGTCACAATTAGCACAATATCACAACCAACTGAATACCTTGGCTTTATATCACTGTTATATCATCAGAATTTCTGTCAGCACAATATTGAGGGTCCTGAATACATTTTAATTAAACACTGGCCTTTAATCTTATTTAGTTGAAAAAGTGCTTTGGTCCATTCCTGTTCCCAGCTCTCTACTTCTCTTCAGAAACTATCTCCATAAAATAGAGCAGAGAAAAATCAATTATTCAGTTTAAAGCACCGCATACATTTATTATACCCTTTCAGATTTTTAGAAATTTTTTGCCACTATTTTTTCCCTCCAATTGAGGAGCTGAATCTACCATTTTTATGAGAAGCAGAAGGCAGAAGTTGGCCTAATTCTATTTTCAAGACCAACATAACCTTATTTCTGAACTAATACACAATTTTAATCATAACTCTGTCCTCATCTCAGTCCTCCCTACAGTGTCATCAAAAAGAAGTACAGCTTACAGTGCTCCATAAAGGAATATGCTGTCATTCCATTTCTACCACCAATTCGTAGGCGTACCTGCTATACTAGTTCCATCTGTTTACACCCACCTTCAGTCACACTTGAGAAAGTTTCATTCATACCTAAAGCAATGTTATTCTCATTCCAAATAATTTCAGTCACACTTGACACAATTTCAGTCAAACCTGGCTCTATCTACTTTACCTCAATCCTTTCTACTATATCTTCTGACCAGCGTATACTATCATGTTCTATGAAGTAGGCATAGAGTGGACGCGGGTCAAGATCTTTCTCCAAGGCAACCATGTTGCGGTCAATCTTGTCTCTGTGCTTCTTCTCCATGACTTTTTCTGCTGAAGTAGCAATAAATTATCATTAAACATTTTTTGAAAGAGAATGATTTGGATTAGTACTGTACTGCATGTATGTGCATGCATGCATGCATGCATATGTGGTCTATCTTCTCAGAAAAATAAAAATTTCAATTATTTCTCATCTTACAGAACAAGCCTTTAAATTCCCAAAAAATAGAAGAGGGTTTAAATTTGTGATCATAATGGTCAGAATCCCTCTTCCACTGCTCAAATGTCCTTACAACTAATGCAAGTCCTTACTCGTCAATGTCAATTTTAATTTGAGTGATGTGGTGACTTTGATCAATGCATCTGTTGTTAAAATCAGTTAGTATTGCAAATTACTATACTTACTGATTTTCCAATGTTTTAACAAGACACAGCCCTGTAGTTTACATGTATAATCTACTGCTTCAATTAAATTACTAATACCTTTAAAGAAAGTATGTGGTCTCTGTAAAGAATGTTGTAAACTTATTTTTTCGGGCAAATGTTTAAATAACAGTGAGGCTAAACATTGCTATCTCTGGATACAACTTAAAAGTAATAATTGCGTTTCCTGTTAAACTTCTACTATCTATTAAGCTTGGCGTTAACTTCACATCAAAGTTTATATCTAAATATTATTTGCGGTCTTTCATTTTGACATGCCGTTATTTATTTCTAGGTTTCGAAGGCCAGCCGGCCACACGAGTTACTTTAAAAAGTTTGAAGTAGCGACAAATAAATAAGCACAACGTGCAACAACCTGTGAACACTGGCGACGTGAAAGCAAGTGTAGACAACAAAATGATGCAATTTACCTGCCGGTCGTGGCAACCCTCTCTCAATCTATAGCCTTATGCTAGTGTTAAACACTCGTATTTCTTGTATTTCTGTCATTTGAAGAAAAAAAAACGATGCGTAGAACAAAAAATGTCGTAACAAATCCACCCCTTGGACAGTGACTTCCGTATAAACTAACCTAGATTTTTCGATCTCTTTTTTAAAGAGAATTCTCAACTCAAATATGGGCCACTGCAATGCTGGTGAGAGTTGTGTTAGTTGCGATAGTTGAGAAATTCTGACGCAAGTTGTTTCTTTTGAAACAAACCTTTCACTTTGGTTTTTTACGTTAATTTGAGCTCTTTAGATCTTAAAAATTTAAGCATGGTAGTTTCATACTTCAAAACCAGTACAGAAAAGGAAAAGCACCTTTCCCCAAATTAGGAGTTAATTTACATTTATAGCAGCACATAAATACAGCACTCCCGCGCACTGCATGGGAACTAACCTTAAAAAGAACTGGCCGCTTTATTTATTTATTTATTTTTTTTTTTTTGTACATAAATATTCAGTGGCGGATTTAGAAGAGGGGGTCAGGGGGGTCCTGACCCTCCTTCGGTTTCTGAAAAATATTTCACACCAATATTCCCCTCTTGAAACTAAAATTTTGACTAGCTAAATCATAGTTCTAAACCGTAGGCCTACCAAAGAGCACTGTTTGCTCTCCAGAAAACCAAAAAATTTTCGGGACCCTTGAGCAGGCCCCAAACCCCACACCCCACACGTATGTATGTTTGTGAGTATCAGTACATGTATTTCTTCATCAACCAAAAGTATTAAATACTTAAGGCGCAAAAGTATGAGAAAAATATGTGCAATACATTTGTTATAATTTTCGAAGAGAATTAGTAAATGATCTCTTTCTCTGAAATGCGTCAACGTGTACTACAACTGTTGAACACGTGTTATAACTTTTAATATCAAGAGGAATATATTAACAGTTGTAGCAATAACCTCACCCACCCTGCAAATGAAACGGGTTGTGCTATCAATGTTACTTTTTTAACAAGAGGCCTCAATTAGTTAAATCATAAACTAATTCCAGATCATAATTTTGCTTTTGCGTTAGCTAAACCTGAACATCAGACTAGTTAATAAACTTGCACGCCATTCCATGTATGTGCCCTCTGCCCTGTGATATTACATGCAATATTAGAATGTAGAGAGGCTGTCTGTTTAGTTCAAAGTTGTAAACATTATTTAATCTTTTCAGGAGCTCAACGAGATTGTTCACAGCACAGCATCCGCCTGAAAGCAACCTATGAAGTCTAGCCTTTGTTTCACACACAGGAACCCACGCTCCTTCGTACATATATTATATGAAAACTCAAAAAAAAAAAAAAAACTTGTAATTTGGCGTTTTATTTTTCACTTTGTTATGAAATTATAATGATAAGGATGTAGTAATCATAATGGAAAATGAGTTATTTTTAGTGTTTGAGGACTTTAAAATTCAATCTGATCCGTAAATAATGTTTTGTTGATTGACAGTTTTTTGTGGTACTTAAATCTTAAATAGTTGTAAAATGACCAGTATTTTCTAAATAACCCATCCAAGCTGTTTCCAACAGCCTACATTTTATCGTTCAAATTTATTGAAATTTACAATCCTGGTTTTTAAAAAATTCACATGAGNCTCAAAAAAAAAAAAAAAAAACTTGTAATTTGGCGTTTTATTTTTCACTTTGTTATGAAATTATAATGATAAGGATGTAGTAATCATAATGGAAAATGAGTTATTTTTAGTGTTTGAGGACTTTAAAATTCAATCTGATCCGTAAATAATGTTTTGTTGATTGACAGTTTTTTGTGGTACTTAAATCTTAAATAGTTGTAAAATGACCAGTATTTTCTAAATAACCCATCCAAGCTGTTTCCAACAGCCTACATTTTATCGTTCAAATTTATTGAAATTTACAATCCTGGTTTTTAAAAAATTCACATGAGATTTTTGTTCTATAGCATGTGGAACTAATCCGTTTGGATTTAATTTTTCCTATATTTTTCTTATATAGGGAGGGCCCCATTTTGACGGGTTTTGGCTTTTACTGTCGTGAATTGTTTTAATTTGGCGGCCTATTCTTAGTATAAATACTTAATTTGATATTGGAACGTAATAATGAATACGTGGGGTTTTTTATATGGATACGGTGGAAATTGGTCAAAAAATTTGATTTCTGGGGGTAAAACGATTAATCCTGGATCCACCCCTGAATATTATTAAGGGCACTGAATTTATAAAATTATAATATTGAAAATAAAGCTCGTTAACTTTGGATTTTAATATCATATTTAGGAATCTAACAATTTAAATGACATGTTCAAAACGTTTTAAATTTAAAAAATGGTGGAGGCGTAGATAAGAGGTTCTGATAAAGAGAAGCACCAAGATGAAAACCAAGTTTTAACGATTTTATTGTTTCGATATAACGAAACATAGTTTTTACGTATGTCTCTTTTCAAGTAATGAGCCGCCTATTTTAGACCCTACTGTATAGAAGATGAAATTAATGCCTTATTCAAATGAAAACGGACCATTTCACATATACATCATCATAATTATCATTTTATTTATTTATTTATTTGCCTCTGCAGTATACCTCAGATGTGTCTAAAGTTACTAAGATGTCACCAAGAGGCAATTCTTCTATCAAAATCACTGACGAATGCTAACATACGCAATGCATTGCGTATTATAATTATTGCATAAGAGAGTATGGCTTATGTGTTTTATTATATGATAAAATATGCAAGCCTAACTACACTGTATTTGAAGTCAAGTGAATATACTTCACATTAAACGTTTTGACAAAAAGCTATAATATCGGCTCTTATAGACACAAATGTATCTAAAGTAAAAAAAAAAAAAAGACTCTTTCTAGACAAGTCTTTAATCAAACATGTTCGTGCGCTTAATTGAAAATAAAAAATAAAATATTATATATTCAATATATTAACAATAAGACGACACACACTTGCCAACTTTTTCCGATTATTTTTTCTTTTTGTCATAAGAATATTCCTCATTTCCTTGCAAACCTCTTTACTAATTAACTTTATTTTTTACTTTACGTATACATGTTTTTCCATAGGCCCTTTAATTTTCATCTAATAGCTAACAGTTTCCAATTCGTAATACGGGCAAGGTTCTATTGATGGATTTAAACAGCATATGCATAACTGTGCGAGAATATCTCTGGTATCAGGGTGCACTTCCGTACGTTGTTGCAATTAGCAAGTGACAAGTCACGATTGCTGTCCGCTAACGAGCTCCATCTGCCCGGGTTTTCTGTCGGGGTTTTCCTTCCCTTAGACGATTGCTGTTCGCTGACGAGCTCCATCTGCCCGGGTTTTCTGTCGGGGTTTTCCTTCCCTTAGACGATTGCTTTTCGCTAACGAGCTCCATCTGCCCGGGTTTTCTGTCGGGGTTTTCCTTCCCTTAGACGATTGCTGTTCGCTGACGAGCTCCATCTGCCCGGGTTTTCTGTTGGGGGTTTTCCTTCCCCTAGGCGGTGGAACTGGTGCTCTCCCATATCCCAGCTATTTGTCCCACACGGTCCTTTGTGCTCTTGTCATCACAGAGAGGAAAACTTCTGCCGCTACCCTCATGGTGGGCCGCCCAGGGGTGTACAGAGAGCAGCAGCGGGTTACAAACTCCTGTATCCCCATCACCTCCCCAAGGCCAGAGCGCTGGAGAATTACCCCCAGACTGTAAACATCACTTTTGGTGCTAGCAGTGATATTCCAGTAGATTTCGGGAGCCGAATGTGGGCATTTGGTCATTCTTGCCAGTCGTTCTGAGGGGTCGGGGACACGTTGCTTAAATCCACCCTCGGGGTCAGAGGTGTAGGACGCACTGCCCAAGTCGCTTATGTAGGGGCAAGGGTAAGTACCAATGCGGCCAGACAAAAGTATGTTGTCTTCTTTCAAGTCATTGTGTATCACCCCTAGACTGTGCAGTCGTTCCATTTTTCGGGCAACTTGAAACATCACCCATGCCCATTCACACAAGGACTCCGGCTCTGGCAGGGGCGGTACCCTCCTGATCTCCTCAGCCAAGGTAATGGACACCCTTTGGTTCATGTCCCCAATGAAGTCTGTGACTACGGCAGTGTCGTTACAGCGCTCCGGGCGCTCGTCCACATTTACGTGAAGCAACCCAACGAACCTAGCCGAAAGCAAAAAAATATAGCTGAGTTTTTCAGTATATACATTACGTGAGGGAATAAATAGTTGGAAAATGAAAATAAGCTTGTACGCATATGTGGTTAAAATGATTTAGTCGATAAAATTACAAATATAGGAATATGTCACATGTATAGAAAGGCAAAAAGCAAATTATGAAATAAATGCTTGAAGGGAGAAAGAAAGACAAAATATACCTGGGCACAATGTTGGTCCCCGGTACTGCCTCACTTATTCCTTGGAGGAGCTGGGCCTCTTTCACCACCTGGGTGAACATCTGGTTAGCCAGTCGTTTGAAATATTTAATGGCCACCAAGTTGCCAGACGACACCTCGGAGGCCAAGAAGACGCTCCCGAAGCAGCCGGACCCAAGTTCGCCGAGGAATTTGAAGTTCTTGTTTTCGAGCAATGGGGGACTCGAGGCTCGATCAAAAAACAGATCAATATCCTTAATAGCTGTAAATCAACAAAGTTTGCATGGTTAAAGATTTGATGAAGACAAAGATAATGATCTCAACAACATTTATTCTTAAAGAAATAATAACGTGATTCGATGAGTTTCCAGTTCTAAAGAGAGAAGAAAAAAAATTAATGTTCATATGAAGCAGATAAATGAAGGACATTTCCACAATGCTTTCCGCTTGACTGTACTTGTTTTTTTTCCCTTTTTTTTAAACCACGCAAGGATGCCTTTAATTTATTTCAAAATTAAAGAAAAAGCAATACTAAAAATATTTTAGTATTTAAAAAAATGACTTTAAAAAGTTTTGCACATATTTTTGATGAAGTGCACTTCCCACCGATTTGTAAGCAGTGGTGCGTGAATTTTTTACCGAGACTTAGATAAATAAATTCAATATTTTGTTTAAGAAAGGACAAAGGAAGATAATAACATTATACCTGTCCCTACGTAAAATTCCTCCAATGGACCGATGGTATTATCTGGTGACTAGGTTATGAAAACAATAGATAAATTTTAAAATAAATAAATAAATATAATATACTTAAAAGACATACAGGAAATTATAAGCCCCGTCTGAGTAACAATTAGCTTAACATATAAATCTTTGTGAGGGAATAAAACAGTGAAAAACAACAACAAAAATATCGTGAGTGAGCAAGCTGGGCAAACAGTCTTAACCTTGTCTTTAAAGTGAAAAATAAAGGAAAAATTAGTATCAACGTTTGACGTGAAAGGTTATATCAATAACACAAACCTTAGAACCTCCGGGACTGGGGGACACGTTCACGGTGTATGTGCCTCCTGATATCTTTGGGGCAGAGTCACAATCTGGCAGCTCTTCGGAACTTACCGATTCGAGCACTGAAATTAATACATGAATTAACCACCGATAGGCCTACATCTATTTTTTTTTTTTCGAAGATGGATGGCGATTTTATTTCTTTATAAATAGAAAGTACGCCAAGAATTAACAGACAAGCGGTTTATTAAGTTTATTTCTCGTTAATAATGAGAACAAGGACTATAGTCCCTGTCATATAAGGACTAATAGAAAAATCCATTTTGAACGACACAATAGAGGTCCTCTACCCAGATCCTCTCCCACGTGGGATGTTTTAATTTCAGGTAAATCTGGAGTATTGGAAGTAGAGCTGGAGGAATTCTAGAGAGAAAGAAAGAGAGAGGTAATGAGAAAGAGAGGGCAAAAGAAAGAATGAAACAAGGTAAGAAAACAAGGAAAAGGGGTAAACAGACAGGCATAATTAAATCATAATTGTTTAAAGTGAATACCCAATAAGAAAACCCGAATGTACTTGAAACATAAGTAAAATGCAAATACCCTTCCAAGTTTCTTCTGACACCAGCGCCGAAATCGGGCCAGCTTCTTAGGAGCTCTCGGTCCAGTATCACGAGGACTCCTTCTCCCAAGTGCTGCAAGATATTTGATAAATCATGCGACATAAATAGTAACTGGTGTAAAATGTAGTATGCTGAGTAAGCAAAGACACTGTATATATTGACGGGGTACAGGCATGTTACTTTTAACTGAGATGGTTCCCTTTAACGCAACTGTGTATTCTAAACATTACCGTGTTCTTTTCTTTCGTCAGACCAGAAACATATCATAGACTTATTTTCAACTTACCAGGGCCTCTTTTAAGACCAAAGCAAGATAGGAGATTATCCCAATCACTTCTACGTGGCTATAAAGCAAGTAGAAATAAATGACTTGAATGTTCTTCACCCAAATATTAAAAATATATATATTAAAAATACATATGTTCCATCACTATTCATATTTCTAGTTTTATGAACCTCCCTGCCAAGTGCCGTATCTGTTTAAAGAAGCGTAACCTCAAGGAGATTGTTTCACAAGTGAATATTCTGTTTTCCATCTGATTTTAAAAGAAAATTTGAGATTATTCACTGTAGGTATAGATCAACACAACTCTAATTGGCATACGCTGAAATCACAAGAACAACGGCTTGTCTTATATGTTGTACAATCGCCATGAAATAGATGCTTCCTACCTCCCCCCCCCCCCTCCACAACTCATCTCTCTCTCTCTCTCTCTCTCTCTCTCTCCCTCTCTCTCTCTCTTTTACAATGGTCCACAAAACACATACTGAAAATATTTTGTCAACAACATACACAATGCAACTTACAATTAATGGCATATTGCTCTTCTTTTATGACAGAAATTTCTTCGTAAATAGTCAAATGCTAACGTGGTTCAACACAATGTGTATCACTCGTTTGCAGTGTGACGGTTGTCTGAGGAGACGGTTCCGACAAACTGACGTCACAACAAAGACGCATGCTTATTGGATGATGACGGGTATTATACATAAATCTTGCCCCATTTCATAAAAATCAATTTCATAAAAACTACATCGTGAACATAATTTTTGGCCTCGCTTAACCTACTCAAATGAAATACATTTCTCTTGGATATATAAACACTACATGATGGGAGATGTTTTATGGCATGGACAAATGATACGTTTGAATCGTTCCATCTTTCGGCATAACGCGAGATGCGGCAAACCAAATTTAAAGTATTATGACGTCACAGTGGAAGAAGGAGGTTTGAACATTTATGACGTTACGTTGCGACTGAGACTTGAAATGTCCTCATTCCAGAATTGCAATTCTTTTCAGACAGGGCTTTGATTAACAGTGTGTATGGTGTAAATACTGCATAAACATCTCCCATCTGTTCTTTTTTAATTATATTCCTTTTATAGAACAAAATGCGGGAAAGGAGCACATTTTATCAATAAATTTTACTTTAACTTTGACAATATTCTATACATTATTTATACATGTATATACACAATTTTAAAATGGGTATGCTTGTTATAATGTTTAGGACTACTACAGGTATGTAGTTTACATAAAAAAGAACAAAGCTTCAAGGCCATGACTTGGACAAAAATCTCTTCAGATTTGTAAATCAGTTTTCTTACCCGTCATATATGATCAAACTGGACTCTTATTTGTATCATTACCGTCGGTTGTCAAGGAGAAGGATACAGATCCATGTCCAGTAATCCCAGATTGAGCTCAATGTCTGCTTGGATCAAAAAGTTGTAAATACCAGACTGTAAAGGTTATTTATTTCGTTGACAAACAAAAATAGCATCCCCTGCATTGATTGCGGGTCCTTCATCTGTCCGTCTCATTCTGACACATTTTTATGTCCTATCATTGACACATCAGTGACACATATTCTAAACTCCTGGAGCTTGTTTCACCAAAAGACTTAGGATTTCTGCAGCAAAATATGAAAAAAATTCTATTATTATTATTAATTTCCATGACTTTTTTAATTACTAGTTTGATTTACCTTCCTGACAGCTACAAGACGCGTAACCTCAGAGATCGTTTTTCAAGTAAATAATACATGTATTTTTCCCATTCGTAAATAGTCACAGACCGCTTTCGGAAAAAATTGATTCGCAGATCCGCGAATTAAATATGGTTGACCCACTTAAAGATACATACAAAGTCAATTTTTTGTCACAAAAACCAACCAAATGCCAGCATACAGTTTCAAGTAGGATAACTAAGAGAATTACCAAAATGCATTGTTTAAATTTACCCGAAAATGATGTTTGAACAGATTTTTCTGCTGGCATTCTAAGCTGTATGTCAATGGGGCAGGAAAGTAGGTCACGGAAGTAGGTTAAATTTACAACCATAAATTTAAAGAAAGGAGCAGTCTAAAGGTATTTTACAGCTGATCGAGTGATCTATTCAGTTTATCCCTTGGCATGTCAAATTTATTTGAGTCATATAAGAATCTAGTAGAAGTGGTTTACATGTGTTACTGGGAATCCACGCTCCACCGATGCTCGGTTCGTATGTACCTTTAAAAGCAAAGGCGCCTAAACCCCAAATGGTCTCCACCTTTGCCATCTCTGCAGGGGCCTGGCAATTAGATCACGAAGCCGAGGTTTAAAAGGTTGCTAAGCTCCTGCAAGGATGTCGCGTGTGGAGGCGGCGGGACCATTAGGGAATAAGGCGACTTTGCTTTCAAGTGGGGACGGCCATATTTATTATACAGATCAGTTAGTCCGTGGATCAACCGTTCTGAATGCGGCCAAAATGCTAACGCGGTTTTACACACTGTGTATCACTCGTTTGCGGTATGAGACGTTTCTCTTAAAGGGACGTCACAACAAAGACGCATATCATATGTATCGGATGATGGTGGGTATCGTGCACCGTTTCATAAAATTCCGTTTCCTAACTTAAGCTTGCAGCTAACCTGCGGTGGCAGCTCGTGAGAAAAAGGTCGGATATCTAATTAACATGCGTCCACCGAAGTTAATTAGTAGTTGGTCGTCCTCATGGCCTAAGTGAATCTTGCTATTGTCTCTTTTCTAATAACGTCCATGCTACGGTAACATGTAACTACAAATATTTATGGCGCTCTTAATGGCTAAAAAGTTCAGTGAACCACGTGCACTTAGGACAATTGAAAATGGAGTACTCTTTCCACACAAATTAAACTCAGATTGTTAAGTTTCATAAGTAAAGTATTTTTATAGATGGTAAATCATTGGACATTAAAGGTGTGTTTGCAATTTCTTTTTTGCCTTCATAAAATCGCATATGTGTATTTGCCGCTGTTTTGGAAGTTTACGACGCGCTTATCACTTTTTTAATGATAAAAGAGTAGAAAAATGGAATTTGCGTCTCTTAACTACAAATATGCGTCAGAGTAATATTTGCTAGTTTCAATGTTTGGAATCAGTACTTATAATCGACCAGGGGTGTTTGAGCGGCCAGCATGGGACTCTTTTAAACAACACAGATTAGTGTACAATTCATAGGTTTTTGAAAAGATGGCTTGGCGTAATGTCACCTTTTATCATGAAATTGGTAGTGAAGTTAAGTGTTTGGTAAATTTCAACAGGTATGATACTTATAAGCTGCACCTGTATTCATTTTTGAATGATGGAAATATACGTTTCCAAGACGGGCAAAGCGCGAGAGCCGTCAAGTGTCCCAAATACTGGTTGCCTAGAGAGGTTTCGATAAACCATCTTGAAGTCTGCAGAATTTTGTATTTAAGCAGCAATTCTCCACTGAGAAATGGGCCCTGTCACGTTAAACACCTTCTTACGATCTTTCCCTTCGACTGTCTTGGAATAGTGCCATATCTACACCGCCATTGGATATTATGACGTGAGATCATCTCAGATGTGGTTTGTCAATCGAGTATGCGTCATTAACTTTACATTACAAAATATCTTTCATAGTTGTTTCAATGTCTTTCTTATTAATGTTTTATTGTATAATTATTTCATTTAATGCTAAATTTAAATCATTCCGTCCAGGCATCGAATTTAAAAAATACTTTTTTTCGGGAGGGGGAGGGAAGAGGGAGCGGGGTCAATAAAAACGAAACCCCTCTAGGAAATCTTGAATCTGCCATTGTTTGTCAGGAAGAAGAGCCTTGTAAGAACACATAGCAACATGTGTAAAATAGTTTATTTTCAATATAATGACTGTACTAACAACAGTAAATCTCAAAGATCTTTACACGTTTCATTTGCACAATCACGTGATGTTCAAAATCAAACACAAATCTCATAGTGATACAAATTGCATCCAACGTTGATTCGCTGACAAAATTACATTTTATGGAGGCTAAAGACGAGAATAATCTCCCTCTTTTCTTGTCCACGAAGGTCATATTTTCCTTATCGGAAATAAGGTGTCCTTATGTATTCCGTTAAATGCCATCAGCCTTCGAATGGATTCCCCTAAAATGTCGAAGTATGCCCAACTTAATATTGGGAAAATTATTACAGTTTATCTTTGGTCATAAACAAACCGTTGCCTATGGTCAGATAAATATATGATATGTGTCAACATAAACATATTAATATTAACATATTAATCACAGACCCTAATGTTAAATAAACACACCGCGTTAATTTCTAATATCGTCAGACATATTGGTCCGTGTACAGAAAAAAAGCTAACAAATGTGTGCTATGAGAAGTACAAATTTCTTCATTAAAACGCGTGATAGAAAATACTGAGACATATTANAATATTCCAGTAGATTTCGGGAGCCGAATGTGGGCATTTGGTCATTCTTGCCAGTCGTTCTGAGGGGTCGGGGACACGTTGCTTAAATCCACCCTCGGGGTCAGAGGTGTAGGACGCACTGCCCAAGTCGCTTATGTAGGGGCAAGGGTAAGTACCAATGCGGCCAGACAATAGTATGTTGTCTTCTTTCAAGTCATTGTGTATCACCCCTAGACTGTGCAGTCGTTCCATTTTTCGGGCAACTTGAAACATCACCCATGCCCATTCACACAAGGACTCCGGCTCTGGCAGGGGCGGTACCCTTATGATCTCCTCAGCCAAGGTAATGGACACCCTTTGGTTCATGTCCCCAATGAAGTCTGTGACTACGGCAGTGTCGTTACAGCGCTCCGGGCGCTCGTCCACATTTACGTGAAGCAACCCAACGAACCTAGCCGAAAGCAAAAAAATATAGCTGAGTTATAAGTATATACATTACGTGAGGGAATAAATAGTTGGAAAATGAAAATAAGATTGTACGCATATGTGGTTAAAATGATTTAGTCGATAAAATTATGATTTTACAAATATAGGAATATGTCACATGTATTGAAAGGCAAAAAGCAAATTATGAAATAAATGCTTGAAGGGAGAAAGAAAGACAAAATATACCTGGGCACAATGTTGGTCCCCGGTACTGCCTCACTTATTCCTTGGAGGAGCTGGGCCTCTTTCACCACCTGGGTGAACATCTGGTTAGCCAGTCGTTTGAAATATTTAATGGCCACCAAGTTGCCAGACGACACCTCGGAGGCCAAGAAGACGCTCCCGAAGCAGCCGGACCCAATTTCGCGGAGGAATTTGAAGTTCTTGTTTTCGAGCAATGGGGGACTCGAGGCTCGATCAAAAAACAGATCAATATCCTTAATAGCTGTAAATCAACAAAGTTTGCATGGTTAAAGATTTGATGGACACAAAGATAATGATTTCAACAGTATTTATTCTTAAAGAAATAATAACGTGATTCGATGTGTTTCCAGTTCTAAAGAGAGAAGAAAAAATTAACGACAAATATTCCTCGGAATAAACCTGTGGCAGATGCAGTGTTCATATGAAGCAGGTAAATGAAGAGCATTTCCACAATGCTTCCCGCTTGACTTTACTTCGTTTTTTCTTTTTTTTTTTTTAACCACGCAAGGATGCCTTTAATCTATTTCAAAATTAAAGAAAAAGCAATACTAAAAATATTAAAATGACAAAAAAAAAAAAAAGTTTTGCACATATTCTTGATGAAGTGCACTACCAACCGATTTGTAAGCAGTGGTGCGTGAATTTTTACCGAGACTTAGATAAATTAATTCAATATTTTGTTTAAGAAAGGACAAAGGAAGATAATAACATTATACCTGTCCCTACGTAAAAATCCTCCAATGGACCGATGGTATTATCTGGTGACTAGGTTATAAAAACAATAGATAAATTTTAAAATAAATAAATAAATAACTATAATATACTTAAAAGACATACAGGAAAAAATAAACCCCGTCTGAGTAACAGTTAGCTTAACATATAAATCTTTGTAAGGGAATAAAACAGTGAAAAACAACAATAAAAATATCGTGAGTGAGCAAGCTGGGCAAACAGTCTTAACATTGTCTTTGAAAATGAAAAATAAAGGAAAAATTAGTATCAACGTTTGACGTGAAAGGTTATATCAGTAACACAAACCTTAGGACTATCGGGACTGGGGGACACAGTCACGGTGTATGTGCCTCCTGATATCTTTGGGGCAGAGTCACATTCTGGCAGCTCTTCGGAACTTACCGATTCGAGCACTGCAAAAAAATAATGAATTAATCTGCGTTATATGTAATGTTTTATTTTTTTTCGATGATGAATGGCGAATATATTTCTTTATAATTAACAATTTGTCATGAATAAACTGACAAGCGGTTTATTAAGTTTATTTCACGTTAATAATGAGAGCAAGGACTATAGTCCCTGTCATATAAGGACTTATAAAGAAATCCATTTTGAACGACACAATAGAGGTCCTCTACCCAGATCCTCTCCCACGTGGGATGTTTTAATTTCAGGTAAATCTGGAGTAGTGGAAGTAGAGCTGGAGGAATTCTATAGAGAAAGCAAGAGAGAGGTAATGAGAAAGAGAGGGCAAAAGAAAGAATGGAACAAGGTAAGAAAGCAAGAAAAAGGGGTAAACAGACAGGCATAATTAAATCATAATTGTTTAAAGTGTATACCCAATAAGAAAACCCGAATGTACTTGAAACATAAGTAAAATGCAAATACCCTTCCAAGTTTCTTCTGACACCAGCGCCGAAATCGGGCCAGCTTCTTAGGAGCTCTCGGTCCAGTATCACGAGGACTCCTTCTCCCTTGTGCTGCAAGATATTTGATAAATCATGTGACATAAATAGTAACTGGTGTAAAATGTAGTATGCTGAGTAAGCAAAGACACTGTATATATTGGCCGGGTACAGGCATGTTACTTTTAACTGAGATGGTTCCCTTTAACGCAACTGTGTATTCTAAACATTACCGTGTTCTTTTCTTTCGACAGACCAGAAACATATCATAGACTTATTTTCAACTTACCAGGGCCTCTTTTAAGACCAAAGCAAGATAGGAGATTATCCCAATCACTTCTACGTGGCTATAAAGCAAGTAGAAATAAATGACTTGAATGTTCTGCACCCAAATATTAAAAATATATATGTTCCATCACTATTCATATTTCTAGTTTTATGAACCTCCCTGCCAAGTGCCGTATCTGTTTAAAGAAGCGTAACCTCAAGGAGATTGTTTCACAAGTGAATATTCTGTTTTCCGTCTGATTTTAAAAGAAAATTTGAGATTATTCACTGTAGGTATAGATCAACACAACTCTAATTGGCATACGCTGAAATCACAAGAACAACGGCTTGTCTTATATGTTGTACAATCGCCATGAAATAGATGCTTCCTACCTCTCCCCCCCCCCTCCACAACTCATCTCTCTCTCTCTCTCTTTTACAATGGTCCACAAAACACATACTGAAAATATTTTGTCAACGACATACACAGTGCAACTTACAATTAATGGCATATTGCTCTTCTTTTATGACAGAAATTTCTTCGTAAATAGTCAAATGCTAACGTGGTTCAACACAATGTGTATCACTCGTTTGCGGTGTGACGGTTGTCTGAGGAGACGGTTCCGACAAACTGACGTCACAACAAAGACGCATGCTTATTGGATGATGACGGGTATTATACATAAATCTTGCCCCATTTCATAAAAATCAATTTCATAAATACTACAGCGTGAACATAATTTTTGGCCTCGCTTAACCTACTCAAATGAAATACATTTCTCTTGGATATATAAACACTACATGATGGAAGATGTTTTATGGACAAATGATAAGTTTGAATCGTTCCATATTTCGGCATAACGCGAGATGCGGCAAACCAAATTTAAAGTATTATGACGTCACAGTGGAAGAAGGAGGTTTGAACATTTATGACGTTACGTTGCGACTGAGACTTGAAATGTCCTCCTCATTCCAGAATTGCAAATCTTTTCAGACAGGGCTTTGATTAACAAATAAGCGTATGGTGTAAATGCTGCATAAACACCTCCCATCTGTTCTTTTTTTAATTATCTTCCTTTTATAGAACAAAATGCGGGAAAGGAGCACATTTTATCAATAAATTTTACTTTAACTTTGACAATAGTATATACATTATTTATACATGTATATACACAATTTTAAAATGGGTATGCTTGTTATAATGTTTAGGACTACTACAGGTATGTAGTTTACATAAAAAAGAACAAAGCTTCAAGGCCATGACTTGGAAAGAAATCTCTTGAGATTTGTAAATCAGTTTTCTTACCCGAGCGATGATTTCAAAATTTACACCCTATACCATAATACATGATCAAACTGGACTCTTATTTGTATCATTCCCGTCGGTTGTCAAGGAGAAGGATACAGATCCATGTCCAGTAATCCCAGATTGAGCTCAATGTCTGCTTGGATCAAAAAGTTGTAAATACCAGTCCGATAAACCGAGACTGTAAAGGTTATTTATTTCGTTGACAAACAAAAACAGCATCCCCTGCATTAATTGCGGGTCCTTCATCTGTCCGTCTCATTCTGACACATTTTATGTCCTATCATTGACACATCAGTGACACATATTCTTAACTCCTGGAGCTTGTTTCACCAAAAGACAGGATTTCTGCGGCAAAATATGAAAAAAATTCTCTTATTATTATTAATTTCCATGACTTTTTTAATCACTAGTTTGATTTATCTTCCTGCCAGCTACAAGACGCGTAACCTCAGAGATCGTTTTTCAAGTAAATAATACATGTATTTTTTCCCATTCGTAAATAGTCACAGACCGCTTTCGGAAAAAATTGATTCGCAGATCCGCGAATTAAATATGGTTGACCCACTTAAAAGCAAAGGCGCCTAAACCCCTAATGGTCTCCACCTTTGCCATCTCTGCAGGGGCCTGGCAATTAGATCACGAAGCCGAGGTTTAAAAGGTTGCTAAGCTCCTGCAAGGATGTCGCGTGTGGACCATAAGGGAATAAGGCGACTTTGCTTTCAAGTGGGGACGGCCATATTTATTATACAGATCAGTTAGTCCGTGGATCAACCCTTCTGAATGCGGCCAAAGTGAATATGCGTCAGAGTAATATTTGCTAGTTTCAATGTTTGGAATCAGTACTTATAATCGACCAGCTGGGGTGTTTGAGCGGCCAGCATGAGACTCTTTTAAACAACACAGATTAGTGTACAAATCATAGGTTTTTGAAAAGATGGCTAGGTGTACTGTCACCTTTTATCATGAAATTGGTAGTGAAGTTAAGTGTTTGGTAAATTTCAACAGGTATGATACTTATAAGCTGCACCTGTATTCATTTTTGAATGATGGAAATATACCTTTCCAAGACGGGCAAAGCGCGAGAGCCGTCAAGTGTCCCAAATACTGGTTGCCTAGAGGGGTTTCGATAAACCATCTTGAAGTCTGCAGAATTTTGTATTTAATCAGCAATTCTCCACTGAGAAATGGGCCCTGTCATGTTAAACACCTACTTACGATCTTTCCCTTCGACTGTCTTGGAATATCTACACCGCCATTGGATATTATGACGTGAAGTCATCTCAGATGTGGTTTGTCAATCGAGTATGCGTCATTAACTTTACATTACAAAATATCTTTCATAGTTATTTCAATGTCTTTCTTATTAATGTTTTATTGTATAATTATATATCATTTAATGCTAAATTTAAATCATTCCGTTCAGGTATCGAATTTAAAAAATACTTTTTTTCGGGAGGGGGAGGGAAGAGGGAGCGGGGTCAATAAAAACGAAACCCCTCTAGGAAATCTTGAATCCGCCATTGTTTGTCAGGAAGAAGAGCCTTGTAAGAACACATAGCAACATGTGTAAAATAGTTTATTTTCAATATAATGACTGTACTAACAACAGTAAATCTCAATGATCTTTACACGTTTCATTTGCACAATCACGTGATGTTCAAAATCAAACAAATCTCATAGTGATACAAATTGCATCCAACGTTGATTCGCTGACAAAATTACATTTTATGGAGGCTAAAGACGAGAATAATCTCCCTCTTTTCTTGTCCACGAAGGTCATATTTTCCTTATCGGAAATAAGGTGTCCTTATGTATTCCGTTAAATGCCATCAGCCTTCGAATGGATTCCCCTAAAATGTCGAAGTATGCCCAACTTAATATTGGGAAAATTATTACAGTTTATCTTTGGTCATAAACAAACCGTTGCCTATGGTCAGATAAATATATGATATGTATCAACATAAACATATTAATATTAACATATTAATCACAGACCCTAATGTTAAATAAACACACCGCGTTAATTTCTAATATCGTCAGACATATTGGTCCGTCTACAGAAAAAAAGCTAACAAATGTGTGCTATGATAAGTACAAATTTCTTCATTAAAACGCGTGATAGAAAATACTGAGACATTTTATCTTACAGACACATTTCTTTCAGCATGAGCAAACTATATTGGGTCTCTTAAGTATTTCATAATACTAATGTGCTTTATCATACCAAACTACATGTACTTGAGGTTAAATGAAGACATATCACAGCTAGCTTTAAAAAACAAATGCACTGTTATCCTCAAAGACAAATAAATGTCATTAAGGATTAAGCCAAGGACGATTGCTGTTCGCTAACGAGCTCCATCCGCCCGGGTTTTCTGTTAGGGTTTTCCTTCCCTTAGACGACTGCTGTTCGCTAACGAGCTCCATCCGCCCGGGTTTTCTGTCGGGGTTTTCCTTCCCTTAGACGACTGCTATTCGCTAACGAGCTCCATCCGCCCGGGTTTTCTGTCGGGGTTTTCCTTCCCTTAGACGATTGCTGTTCGCTACCGCACTCCATCCGCCCGGGTTTTCTGTTAGGGTTTTCCTTCCCTTAGACGACTGCTGTTCGCTAACGAGCTCCATCTGCCCGGATTTTCTGTTAGGGTTTTCCTTTCCTTAGACGATTGCTGTCCGCTAACGAGCTCCATCTGCCCGGGTTTTCTGTTAGGGTTTTCCTTCCCTTAGACGACTGCTGTTCGCTAACGAGCCCGATCTGCCCGGGTTTTCTGTTAGGGTTTTCCTTCCCTTAGGCGCTGGAACTGGCACTCCTCCCTATCAAGTCTCTCTGTGCTCTTGTCACCACAGAGAGGAGGACTTCTGCCGCTTCCTTCATGGTGGGTCGCACAAAGGGATGCAAATAGCAGCAGCGGGTTACAAAATCCTCTATCCCCATCAACTCCACGAGGCCGGAGCGCTGCAGAATTACCCCCAGACTGTAAACATCGCTTGCCGTGGTGGATTTGATATTCCAGTATATTTCAGGTGCTAAATGTTGGCATCTTGTCATCCTTGCCAGTCGCTCCGAGGGGTCGGGAACATCGAATCTGTATCCGCTATTGGAGTCGGAGACGTACGAAGCATTGCCAAAGTCATTTATGTATGGGCTAGGGTAAGTGCCAATACGGCCAGATAACAGAATATTGTCTTCTTTTAGATCGTTATGGATCACCCCAATACTGTGCAGTCGTGCCATTTTGTTGGCGACTTGAAACATCACCCATGCCCATTCACACAAGGACACTGGCTCTGCCACGGGCGGCACCCTCCTGATCTCCTGAGCCAAGGTGATGGAAACCCCTTGGATTACATCCCCGACGAAGTCGGTAACCAAGGCAGTGTCATGAGTGGAGATTGGACGCTGGTCCTCCATCATCTGCAGCAACCCAACGAACCTAGACGAAAAGAGAAAAGCAATTTGATGGCGTTGAAATCAATTAAGGGTTCTTGTTATTGTGAATGAAAAATTAAATGGATATTAAGAAAAGGTAATAATTCACAAACGAATCAATTTATCATAGTAAAGAAAGAAAAACAAACAAAATTTACGAACAAAAGCTTGCAAAATTCAAAATGCATTGAAGGGAGGTAGAAAGACAAAATAAACCTGGGCGCAATCTTAGTCCCCAAAATTGCCTCACTTATCCCTTGGCGAAGTTGACTCTCGTTCGACAATTGGGCAAACAGCTGGTTCTCGAGTTGGTTGAAGAATTTAATCGCCACCAATTTACCCGTAGACAGCTCTGAGGCCAGGAAAACGCTTCCGAAGCAGCCGGAACCCAGTCGGTGGTGAATTTTGTAGTTTTCTGCATCAAGCAGACCAGGGCATGGGGGTTGATCGTAGAACAGATCAACCCCCTTATTGTCTGTAAATTAAGGTTGGTTGCATGCTTAATTGGATATTACAACAATAGGAAATGGTGTAATAGTTGCATGTTTTAGAAAGAGCAGGGCCGTAGCCTCCGGGGGGTGGGCAGGGAGGGGGGTGGGGCAGTTGCCCCCCCCTGGAAATGGAATTTTCCACACCGTGGTAGGGGGACACCCCCTTCCCCCTCGGGGGCTTCGCCCCCTCGTATCCGCTTACTGCCCCCCCTGGAATTTTGCTCAGGCTATGGCCCTGAAGAGACAGTTCCGATGTGTAATGGAAAGGCAATTTAAAAAAAGGGGATATTTCATGGCAACTACTTTACTTAACTACTTTCTCAAAGGGTTTATAATTTTCAAAATTAGTGAAACTACAATTTTTAGAAAATGAAAGTGACTGTATCCAAGCACCATACACTATATATTGAGAGCTGGTAAAAAACAAAAAAGATGAAGACACGGATTTCAATTTACAAAGCCACTATATTTGTAAAAAATAAAAAACGGGGGGAGGGGGGGGGGAGAAAAAACTGGCAGCATCATACCTATCCCCTTATAGAAATCCTCCAGTATACTGATCATGTTCTCTGGTGACTAGATTATGAAAACAATAAAGCAATTGATAAATAAATAAAAAATGAAATTAAAATAAATGAAATTTAAATTAATAAATTAAGCAATTATAACAGAAATTACAAAAGAAAAAAAAAAGAAAACATAAATAAAAAAGAAAAAGAAAATATTATCCCTATGGAGTAAAAGTAGCCTTAACTCACGAACATGCTTGAAAATGAAGATATTAGTTATCTAAAAACAGCAAAAAAGGTATTGGTGAGTGAAATTCAATGTGTCGATAGTGAACAACAAGGAGAGTGGCAAATGAAAAAAAAAACAACAACTTTTAATCACTGGGCGTGAGTGATTAACTTATATCAGTAACGCCAACCTTGGGACCTCTGGGCCCGGGGTACACGGCCACGGTGTATGTCCCTCTAGATGCATTGCGGGGAGAATCCAATTTCGATAGCTCCTCAGAACTTACAGATTCCACCTCTACAATAAATACATAACAAGATAATAATAATCTTTTTTTTAATCAGCAGATTATCGAACGTCGATGATAGATGATGGTTTTATACTCTTGCAAATATGCCAGGGATTAACATATAAAAGCCTTCACTTCAATAATGCACGAGAGAGAGAGAGCAGTATAGTACTGCAGTGCCTTATTTACAAAGAATAAAGAATTAGCTCTACATTTCTAAAACGACAAGATAGATCCTACCCAGATCCTCTCCTGCGTGGGATGGTGGGATTTCAGGCAAATCTGGGGTAGAGGAGGGTGCGCCGGAGGATGTTGGACATGAGGGGTTCTAGAGCGAAATAAAGATTGAGAGAAGACAGGAAGGATTGAAAAGATTAAGAAAAGAAATGAAGTGTGTAAGAAAACAGGGGAAAAAAGAAAAACAAAGAGACAGGCAAGTAAATAAATTATAACAGAAATTACAAAAAAAAAAAGAAAAGAAAACATAAGTAAAAAAAGAAATATTGTCCCTATCTAAGTACAAGTAGCCTTAAGTCATAAACATGCTTGAAAGTGTTAGTTATGTAAAAACAGCCAAAAGTTATTGATGAGTGAACTTCATTGTGTCGATAGTGAACAGCAAGGAGAGAATGTGGCAAAGGATAATGACAAAAAAATACATCCAATCACTGGACGTGAATGGTTATCTTATATCAGTAATACAGACCTTAGGGCCTCTGGGCCCGGGGTACACGGCCACAGTGTATGTGCCTCTGGATGCATTGTGGGGAGAATCCAATTTTGAAAGCTCCTCAGAACTTACAGATTCGACCTCTACAATAAATACATGAAAATAAAACAATATTATAGAATATTTAAAAATCAGCAGATTATCGAGCGTCGATGGTAGAAAATGGTGTTATAATTTTGCAATATGCCAGGGATTAATTTATAATAGCCTTCACTTCAATAATGCACAAGAGAGAGCACTATATAGTACTGCAGTACCTAACATACAATAAATAAAGAATTAGCTCTACATTTCTAAAAGTCAGGATAAATCCTACCCAGATCCTCTCCTGCGATTTCAGGTAAATCTGGAGTAGAGGAGGGTGCGCTGGAGGATGTTGAACTTGAGGGGTTCTAGAGCGAAACAAAGATTGATAGAAGGAAGGAAAGATTGAAAAGATTGGGAGAGGAAATTAAGTGTGTAAGAAAAGAGGGGGAAATAAAAACACATACATGGTTAATCACACTATTGAAAACAACAGAACTCTAAAGGCACTTGAAACATGAGATGAAAAAATGCATGCAAATACCCTTCCAAATTTCTTCTGACACCAGCGCCGAAAACGGGCCAGCTTCTTAGGAGCTCTCGGTCCAGTATCACGAGGACTCCTTCTCCCTTGTGCTGCAACACCCAGTGATAGATATTTGATAAAACATACGGCATAAATGGTAACTGGTGTTAAATATACATGTAGCATGCTGAGTAAACAAATAGATTGTATATATTGATGGAGTACGTGTATGTTGCTTTTAAATGAGTTAGTTCCATTAACCAAATTGTGTATTTTAAATAATATCGTATTCTTTTCTTTCGTCAGACCAGAGGCATGTTATAGACTTATTTTCAACTTACCAGGGCCTCTTCTAAGCCCAAAACAAGCAAGTAAGTTATCCCAATCGCTTTTGCGTGGCTATAAAACAAATAGAAATAAATGCTATAAATATTATGCACCCAAATATAAAAAATATCTGTTCCATTACTTTTCACAATTTTAGTTATATTAACCTCCCTGCCAAGAGCCATATCTGTTTAAAGACGCATAACCTCAAGGAGATTGTTTCACAAGTGAATATTCTGTTTTCCCAAAGATTTTAAACAAAAAAATGAGGTTATTAGCGGTAGACGTAGATCGACACAAGTTTTACACAACTACAATGGCATACCACTACAATGTGCTGAAACCACAAGAACAACGGCTTGTCTTATATGTTGTACAACCTCCATGAAATAAATGCCCCAGACCCTCTACCCCCACCCTCCACAATCTCTCTCTCTCTCTCGAACACTGGTCCACAGAACGCATAATGAAAGTGTATTGTCAACCAAACACACAATATAACTTACAATTAATGGCATGTTACTCTCCTTTTATGATAAAATTCTTCGTAAATGGTCAGAATGCTAACGCGGTTCAACACAGTGTGTATCACTCGTTTGCGGTGTGACGGTTGTCTGAGGAGACAGTTCCCGCAAACTGACGTCACAACAAAGGAGCATGCTTATTGGATGATAACGGGTATTATATAAAATTATACTCAATGTCTGAAAATTAATCTCAGAATTGTTGCTGTATCTACACCCATTTAAACCTTATCTCAAATATTTTTGTAAGATGTATTTTCATTTGTTAAATACAGTTTTTGAAGAAGAGCTTGTATAAACAAATGAGTACAATATCATTTCCTCCATCTCCTGGCATCAGAAAATAGCATAGGAGCAAATTTAAAGTATTATGACGTCACACACAGAATGAGATGTGATGAGATTTGTGACGTTTTAAAGTGACTTTGTTGAGACCCTCTAATTCTATAGTCCGAATTCCGTCCCTCTAATCTTTACTCCCCCTCAAGGCCTCTGTTTTTGAATGTCAAACGGAAAAAATAACAGTAGTCCTAAGGTTTGTTGTTCTAAAAATGGTAACATTTCCATCAGTTTTTTTTTTTTTTTAATCAGAGATTTGTTGGTCCGAATGTTCTATAGCGAACGTTGGGACCAATGAACCTCCCGATTATTGAACCGTTGGACTATTGCTACAGCCCCAAAATAACGATATGGGTCCCCGTTTTTACAGCAAGGCTTTCAGTTTTATCATTATGTTTTGAGTGCCACATTTTACATGATAATCATCGTGGCTTTCTAAGCGATGTGGGGGTAGGTCTAGTACAAGGAGGGGCAGTGAAGCACTGACCAAGGTAGGCTATATTCTACTTAAAACCGGTTAGAAATTAGTTACGAAATATAAACTGGCTTTTAGGTTCAAAATTCCAAGTTTCAAATATGCCGAACTGCTGCTCTGGAATCAGCGTATAATTATTTAATAAATATAGTTCATTTTTTGTTCCGTGCACTATGCTCAGTACGAAAGTTATGGTGCCACTCAGCAACTTTTTCTGATCATTATGAATTAAAAACAATAGATGGCCACGTAGACTAGATTCGTTGACTTTGAATTAGATAATATTTTTAGCTTACCTTCATCAAACCTTGCAGTTAGAGTGGATAATCTTGCTTCCCTTTAGTAGACCATCGTTTTTATTTGAAAATAAAACTCGTCTGCTAAAATATTCAAGATGTCTGCCATCAATGCTTTTATTGCCTTCACTTAAAAAGAGCACTTTCGACGTTGTGCACGCTCCTGCAGTGGCATGTTTCGGGCTTAACTTAATCATTTAAAAATTCTCGGGGGTTGGGGAAGGACTTGTTGTGTCTAATTGCGTTCGCGGAAAATACACATTTACAGCTAATTCCAAGTTATGAGCGACAG
Source organism: Lingula anatina (assembly GCF_001039355.2). The sequence goes on from NW_019775576.1 coordinate 279,131, forward strand.
AGACTTGAGCTTCAATATAGAAAGCAAGAGCCACGTGGATAATCTTATCTTTCTCTTATTTCACTTTCAGAAGGTAAACATATACGTTACATGGAACAAATATATGTGGCAAATAACATATAGGACTAAAAGCTGGATATGATTGCATTTCAAGTCTGAAGATAATGCATGAAACTAATCTTACTAACTGAGAAAAAAAACTCTGCTGAATTAATTCCCTTGTTGAAGGAAACCTTGGTTAAAGCAGACTACTATCCATATTGCATCAAAGTAGGTACAATTTTCACTAACAGAAAATAAGTTTGTTTGATAATGGATGTTTAAATAGCTCCAATCTGAAAGATCTGAAATAAAATGCAACAATTATTGTAAAATTTTGCCAAACATGGGAAGATTTAAAATTTGTATAAAAGATGCCTCCTTTCAAACTTCCTTAAAACATGGAATAACTTGACAATTGTATAAAAGACATCATTTGAAATTGACAGAATATTTCAAAAAGGGTACTACTGTTTAAAAAAAATATCACCTTAGATGTACATATAATTCTTGTGACAAAGTGAATATATTAATAACACCAAAGATTAGTGAGCAAATAAAGCACAAGGCTTGCTTCAAAGTATACAGCTTTTGACCGTAGAATTTATAGTCAAAGTTGCCCAACACCATTCATAATCATTTGGGGTTTGTTTTTACAAAAAAACTTCTTAATAAGCTGGAAAATTGACCTCAACTTTTAAACTGTTATTTTGTCCACTTTGGCAAAATATGAATTGGTGGTAGCCATTTTGAATAATTCAGAAATACTTTGCCTGTGTTATAAATACAAATATCTGCCAAATTTTGTACTTATTTGTGTGGACTACATTGTAATATGGGCACCTTTTACCTCAAGCTAAGAGACCCAATTTTGGTCCTAGACTAAAACTTTAAATCAAATTTTGAGCTACAGTCCTTTTGCCAAACTCGCCCAAATGAGCAGAGTTCCAACATCTGATTGCATGGTGTTCACATCTAGCTATGCTCCACAAGCAGAGAACCAGTACATGAGTAAACCCTGTCTGTTACAACTCATTCTGGCTTGAATCAAGCACTACATTGACACTAATCACATACTGTTGGACAGTCATGATCAACCTGGGCCTAAGTTACAAACCAAGACAAACAGTCAGCCTTATTAAATTGGACTAGACTGATTTAATTCAAATATTAGTTTTTAGTTTGGTTCCGCAGACATTTAGGAGTTCCTCTTGATATGACTATCCCTGCTCACTTGTTCTTCACTTTTTGTGTCGAGGTCTGCACCCTGGAGTTGCTCATCACTACCCTGTGGCTCAAGGTCTTTGCAAGTGCTGTCATCTGCTTGCTCATGAGGCCCATCTTCCAACATTTCTTCCTCTCTCTTGATCTCCTCCATCAACTTTTCGGCTTCATGCTCTTCATCCTCCTTCCCATCATGTTTAGCCTTTTCTGCTTCTGCTAGCTCCAACCTCTTTTGTCGCCTCTCGTGCAAAAGATTGGTAAGCCTAGTCCTCATATTGATCAAACTTTTTTGCCTGTCTTTTTTCAGCCCCAGCTTCCTGTTTTCACGGTAATGTTTAAACTGCTCCTGAATTTCATGGAAATTTTCACGGAATTCCTCTCTTCCCTCCTTCAACATTGCCCTTAGCCTGTCTTGATCCTCCATCTTTGGTATCCTTTCCTTCCTTCGGAGATACTTAATGGCTTGCTGAGTTCCTACTATAGTAACCATATAACGAACTGGAGCGACAAGTTTGTACATAATAAAAGCTAGTGCTATGTCCCCCAAGTTGGACCCTGGTCGAAAGTGCTTCATTATGGACTCCGAAGCATTAAAATACTCCAGTAAAGGCACAATGTCCAATCCCCTAAAATGATACAGATAAACAATAAACACACACACACACATATATATATATATATATATATATATATATAGAGAGAGAGAGAGAGAGAGAGAGAGAGAGAGAGAGAGAGAGAGAGAAGGAACCGAACAGTTAGTCTGATCTCACTATTTTAATTTACATAAATCCCTACAGCTATTTCAGCCCAGAGGCCTCATCAGGGGCACAAACAGATAAAAAAAAAAAAAAGACTTTTATATATATAAGCCTCAATTGCACTGTAATCTAGATATCTTTGTAACACATGTAAGACGGTTACAAAATATTTTTACATATTAAATGACTGAACAATTGGGTTATTAAATAAGAAAGGGAGGGAGATAGAGAGAGAGAGAGAGAGAGAGAGTTTTACTTCATAAACTTAGATACTTACGCTTTAGCAATGCCATAGAACAACCCAAACCACCCAATAGAAGTGGTGACCTCCACCACAATAAACACCTTTCCATGTGTTTTATACACTTTCTTAAATCTCTGGAATAAAGTGAGGCTCTTCTCATCATCTCCCTCTGCATCACCTTCACTTGATTTTTTTGATAGGCTCTTCCCATTTTCTCCCTCTATAGCACCACTGTCAGATTTTGGGGAGATACTCTTCCCCTTGCCTCCCTCTGCAATGTTAAAATCAGACACACTTTTGTTTGCCTTGGCATCTGAAATTGTTTCACTGTCCTTCACATTACTCCCTTCTTGCTTCTTCTGACTAACTGAATCTTTTTCATAATTTTTGCTCCTCACATCAGGTTTTTCTGGAACTAATAAATGCTTTGTAACACTGAGATTCCTAGAGATTAACAGAGGGTGGCAGGCAGAAGACGCACTGTCAAATTTCACAGGTCTGAATATTTCTGAATTTCTTGGGGTCCTATGCGTGTGTACACTTGATGCTGTTCTGTAGATCCATGGCCAACCTGAAAAGATATTTAATGAAATTTATGGTTGCCAATTGAGTTGAATTTAAATGTAAATGTAGGTGGGAGGGATAAGGAGGAAGAAAGGAGGGGGCAGGGCTTAACTGTTGAGTTTTCATATTTTGATCATGATGATAATATTATGAAAATGTAGTAAGTATTGGCTATATAAGGTACTGTTAACAGTAACATATAGGGTCATGAACCTGTATCAGTGTATAGTCTCCAGCACGTGACTTAAATAATTCCTTTGAACATTCTCTGACATCATCTTTGTTTTAAGTTCCCTTTTTTTGTCCTTTTTATTTATCTTCACATATAATCATACTGATTTAATGAGATTCACTTATTAGGGAGCCTTTTCCTTTTGGTTTATACCAAAAACCAAATCAGTGGCTTTTCTTCAACCCTCCCCCCTTCTCAAGTCAATTTCAAACAACGTTAAAACAAACTTTACAGCCATTTCACTCTGAAGGCTATAATATTCTTGCACAGCAACAAATTACATAATTTCGTCAGCTTGCATTCTTAAGAAGCTCACATTTTTTACCTTCATTGTGACTTCCGAGCTGTGATGTCGACATTGCTATTGAAATCCCTAATTTCCTTACCTTGTGAACTTATCGAAGTAGAATTGGTCCAAAGTCTTGCAATTCGTTTTGAGGATCGAAACATTTCGCTTTTGAATATATTACGTTTCACAAGCAATCATTTCAGTTTAGCACGTGTGCCTACGCCGAGGTCACTTTTGAAGTGTTTACCCTCGTATTGAGTCTCCAAACTAGAACTAGAGTTCTGTACTGAGAAGGAGACGCGTGCGTGGAGATAAGTTTCATAGTTACCACCAGTGGGTACTACTAATGTGTCGTAACTACTTCAGATAACAAATTATCCACATCAGTGACACAATAAATACAAACCCATGACAATTAATGGTGATATTTTTATATTTCAAATACGTGTTAGCTGACTTTCATTTTTAGAATTAAATGAGTCATTTTGCTTGCTGCAGTGTTACTTTTTACGACAATAGTACCCACTATAAAAGATAAGAAGCATGGAGTCCTCAGGTTTGTTAATGTCCCTTTGCATTTCATGCTCAGAATTATCTTCATTAGGTTGAAATATAGATGCCATAATATTTTGGAAAGGATTCTCATAGATTATATATACATATACTGGATCTGTATCTGGTTCGTTGCAGAAAAATGATATGATAGATAAAATATGTGTAAGTTGCACAGGAGACTTTTTCTTTGTTAAACGTCATCTTCCCAAGTGCTTAACTTTAGACTGCCCAACTTCTTCATCTCTGTTTAAGTGAAGATAAGTGTTGAACCAGATGAAGTGTATCGATTAATGTGCACAATTTGGAGTAAATGTTATATCATCAAGTGCTATGTCATTGACTTTTTAATTTTTTTATTTATTGATTGATTTTTGACAGCCCTCAATGTGCAACAAGAGGAGGCAAACAATGCAGTAGATGTGGTAATTGTATAGATCTGTTGACGATTTTTAAATTGTTCAAAACTTTAAACAATAATGAAAAGTTATCTCTATAAAATACCATCTAAAAGTGTCAGTTTGTGCAGAAGAATTGAAAAATAATGTTGCCAAAATGTTGCATGAAAATCTAACACAAGAATAATATTGAAAAAAAATTATATACTTTATATTTCATTTAACACAATGGTATGAAGAGTGCATATTTTGAAATAAAAAGCAGTTGCTTTTTACTCTCCAGGGGAAGGATTTAACCACCACAGTTGCTAAACACTACAATGAACTTAAGGAAACTGGACTAGAGCAACGAGCTCAGAGCAGAATTTTCTACCTCAGGAATTTTAATAACTGGATTAAAAGTGTTCTCATAGGTGAGATTTTTTTAAAGAAAAATACCAGTGATAATGATGATGATGATGATTGTTGATGTCATGTAATTATAAAATGCTGTTGTTTGGCATGGTGTCACGATTTCACTGTCTTTATGTTTGAGTCTGATACAGTTAGAAACAGGATGCAGGTCTAAGTTATTATAAATGCCATATGCCATATGAATAAAATAATAATAATAATAATAATAATAATAATAATAATAATTGCTACTGACTGTCCAAGGAGTGCATAATCTACACCATGATGACATTGTAAAGTTCCAAAAAAATAAAACCCCTATTTACCTTCCACCACAAAGTCTTTTCCATCATAGTTAGAATAAAAAGAAGTGAAACAATGGTTTGGTTGTTTTGGCACCTTATCAGGGGGTGTCTAGTTTTTCAGTCCAGTTTTTTTAAAGTTAATATTAATGTATCATAAGAAAAGTAGATAAATATCTCCAAAACAGATAAAAAGTGTATTGTAAGGATGCATAAAATTTTATATGGTTAAAAATGCATATCAATTTCAAGTAGCTCAAAATTGTAGCTTCTTGATAGTGAAGTGAGTTTAAGTGGTGATGTGTACTTCCTTTTAGGTGAATTTATACAAGAATTAAAGAAGTCACAAGGACCAAATGCACCGCTTACCGTTTTGGACCTAGCCTCAGGAAAAGGTGGAGATTTGCTAAAGTGGAAGAAAGGAAGAATTAGTCATTTGGTTTGTGCAGGTATATTCGAACACGCACGCACGCGTGCGCACACACACACACTGTAAATATGGCAAACTCTAATAAAAGATCCCAATTTAGCATCTATGAGTGTCATGTTTTGGGTTTTCCATCCCTTGTTTGACCTTGTCCAATCATTAGTTTAAGATACTGTTACGTACTACAATTTCCATTATTAAGTCAAACTTTGTGAGGCTCATGCACTTGTCTTGAAAGTTTATCACATGCATCATGGTGACTTGTGTTGAAGATTTATATTATAATTTATTATTTGTTGCATTTGTTGGTAGAGTTTTGTCTTAAGATTTAACTGTATTTTACTGGTTTTCGTCCCAGATATTGCTCAGACTTCAGTGGAGCAGTGTGAAAACAGATTCAAGGAAATGGGAGAGCGTGGGAGGCGGGAGAGATTCTCAGAACCAATGTACACGGCAGAGTTCATTGCAGCTGATTGCACCAAGGCAAGTCATGTAATGGGGGTAATGCAGGAGGGTACAGTGGGTAACTGTCTCGCCTTTGATTTTTCCCTCACATAAAATAGTATAATGAGTGAAACAAGGCAAGCAATTTTCCATGCCTTTGCCCCATGTGTTATAATAAGATTATACTTATCTACTCTTTTATGTTTGCTATATATATTTTCCTAGTGCTCCTCACTTATCTCTGCCAAATCTTGGTACTTAAAACTCTGACTAAAAAATCTGGATATATGAGTCAGGTTCAGGTCAGAAAGTTTGTTGATTTTTAGTAAATAAAAGGGATACACGGGCAGCAGTGAAATGACTTACAGGAATGAATAGCTGAAGAAAGAATAGAACACAAATGACAAATATCTTGATGCCCTTCATTGCAAAAGTCTGACTTATGTATTTTGATGTTGAAGGCCTATAGTGTATTTCATATATTAATACATACATGAAAAATTATAACCATTGAAGTGAACTGAGTGAATGAATAGAAACATCAGGACAAGAGGGACAAATATGCTGATTTCTGTCATTGACATTTTCTGACATATATCTTGATTTAAAATACTTGTAAAGTATTCAATATCATTTTTTTTCTTTCAGACAAGACTAAAGGATCTGTACAAGGACCCTGATATAAAATTTGACCTGTGCAGCTGTCAGTTTTCTTTCCATTACTCATTTGAAAGTTTACAGCAGGCAGAAATGATGCTGCAGAATGCCTGTGAATGTCTCAAACCTGGTGGTTACTTTATAGGCACGACACCCAATTCACACGAACTTGTGTAAGTAGTTTAGATGATCAGAAACGGGGCCTGTCATAAAGAAAAAGATTAGCTGAAGAGTTTTTTTTGGATATTTTCTTTGCCAATCTGAGACAATATTGACAAAAGAGATTTGGTGCCAACTGTTAATTTAAAATAATCAAATTTTTCATAGCTAACTTGTTTGATTGAACTTATAAGAATTTTATTAGTTTTTAAAATTAGTTTTCAGTATATGTACATTCTATTTTTGAAAAAGTAAATCTTGATTCAGACTGGTTTAAGCAGGGGCGGATTTAGGGCGTCTTCTGGGTCTTCCGGAAGACGGTCAGATTTTCAAGTTTACATTGTCGGGCATCTAATGTTTTCTGTCGGAAGACGGTCAAAAATGGAGAATGGATCAACAAAGATAATTTGGAAGACTGTCAGAAAATATATCTGGATCCGCCCCTGGTTTAAGTGAGCTTAAATGTTTCAAGTGTGGAAATGGGGATTAATGGCATCAATTAAAGCATTATTCCATCTTTTGCTAGAGTGCCTGTATTTTTTTTTTTTTTGAAGTGATTTGCTTATGAGGTTTAAACTTGCTTTAGAATAACTAATAGATTTAAAAACAAGCCAGTAGATTTAATGTTGCACAAAATATGATGGAAATTTCCAAGTACAGGAAATATCACAAAATGATATTCCTGACCAGTTATATATATAAATGGAAACAGAAAATTAGTTCACTATCTTTTATATTTCTTGATTTTCAGTAAAAGACTGAGGGCATCTGAGGATATGTCATTTGGCAATGAGGTCTATAATGTGACATTTAAATGTCCTGACAAAGACAATCTGGCGCTGTTTGGCTGTGAATATAATTTCCATTTAGAAGGTGTGGTGGACTGTCCAGAATTCTTGGTGTACTTTCCTTTGTTAGAAAAGTGAGTGTGTTAATCTTTTTGGTGCATTCTATTGTTCTTTTTTTTTTTTTTTTTGTAACAAAGATGCTGTTTTTTACCTTTTAAGTTCATCACTAAAGGATGAGAGGAATTAATAGATATCAATGGACTCACGAAATTCAAAGTATTATTTATTTTATTAGCAACTAATAGTATTCTAAGTGAAAGATGAAGTGAATTTGATGTAGGGTTAAAAAGAAAAAAGTGGTATTTACAATCAAAATACATTTTGTGGGCTATTTTAAACCTGTACAGTCATTCATCTTTATATATAAATATGAATGTGTGCAACATTTTATTTTGCAGAATGGCAGAAAAATACAACTTGAAATTATTGTACAAGAAACCGTTTCACAAATATTTTGAGGAAAATTCACAACAGGGGGACAGCAGATCCCTTTTAGGAAAAATGCAAGCATTAGAGGTATGTATTACACACCAGCTATATCTGTTGAGGCACTGGGTTTTGGAACCTATGCCCATTTCAGAAAAGAACTTGAGGGTGGTTACTGGTCTAGCCTGTAAACATAAATAAGGTGTACTTCTGTTCTATCCATAATAAAGTTAATTTTGGCCTGACGCATTTGCCCTGTCTTTTTTGTTATAAAGCAGGCACAGCATTTGCTTTAATTGTACTAATTTAAAATAACCATTTAATCTTGGGTTGAAGTTGACTAAAATTTAGGTCTAAAAGGTTAGAGAAAATTTCAGGCTAAATTTCTTTTGTGACACTGGTCTCCAATGGGGACTGAATTGAAATTGTCATCATTTCTCATTAGGCACACAGTTGGAATTTTTATCAGTGTGTAAGTTTTCTGGGAGGTAATAAATGGCTTAAATTATGACCAAAACTATGAAAGCTCCTTCAAACTGAAACTCGAAAATGGAACTCACTCATACTCACACTCACAGACACACACACAAACACATTTTGTTTAAAATTGTATTAGGAAATACCCTTGAAATAAGAGATTTTATGGCAAGTACCATTTGATGGGCAATAGGTGTCCTGTAAGATTATGGACAGGGTTTTGTTATTTATTAATACCAAAGAGAGACTGTCCAAAAAGTTATTATTAGAGAAATATGTAATTCTTTGTTTATAATCCTGTATGTATTTCAGCCCTACCCACCACATGAAAATGTTGACTTGGTATCTAAGAACACAGAGGCATACAAAGCTACAGAGACAAAGTTACAGGCACTAAGGTCAAAAGAACCTGAAGAATACAAGAAGAGAAGAATGAAAGTCGTAAGTGTTTATTTTGTTTGAATTTATTGAATGTGAGAGACATAATTTGGCCTGAGTAGGTCACTGCACATGGCAGTTTCTATTGTACTGGTATAAGGCATCAATCTGTAGGAGATTAGGGCTTGTAGTAGGGTGAAGTAACTTGTGAAGTCTGTTGGACATTGTGCAATATGAGAAAACAAGACACAGATGACTTAATGTGTGCTCACTGAATAGCCAATGCGAAATACACCTTATAAATCAAATAACAAATGAATCCAGGCTATGCCTAACCATAGTGAAATATGTATGGAGCATGTAGTTAAGATATGACAAATGTGCAGAAAAGCAATCAGCTTTTATTATGCTGATAAGCAAGCTAAATGTTATATGGAAAAGATGACAGTCAAAAGACAACCATAAAGGTATCATGGCTATCTGAGAAGGAAAGTCTGGAACCCCTCTGATTTCAGCTGGATGCAGTCTCAAAAAATGCTTTTAGACCGGGACTTTCACGTCAGCAACAAAAGAGAAACTCAGACTGAAAGTTGTTTTTAACTTGGAGACCACAAACTTTGGCCCCATTCCCATAAAGACAGCATCCGTCTATGCGGATCGATCCAACTCTGCAGGGACTCTTGGTAAGTGCAATCAGCTTAATTGAAGAACATGCCTCCTTCTGTTTACAAGGTACTCGTATATTCACCAGCTTTTCTGTATTTACTCAACACCAGGAAGAGGCATGCTAATCTGTTAAGCTGCTTGCACTCAGAAAGAATCCCCACGAAGTTGGGTCGATCCATGTAGACCCATGGTATTTATGGGAATGCACCCTTTGGTCCTTCACTTCTGTTCAGTATGAACATGCTGGGGTAGCGCTAGCAATTTTTTTTCGCTTAGCCAAATCACCACATTTTTGTCAATTTGTTATCAAAATGGCTATCATTTGAATAAAACATATCAAATCAAGCCCTTTTTCTTTAGCCAATTTAAGTCAGTTTAACATTTGGCTAAATTGGCGACTGTTAGCGCTACCCCATACATGTATTGGTCCAAATAGATGAAGTAATTATTTGTTTAAAGCACCAGCCATTTTTTTCTCTTAATAAAATGGGCATACTGTTTTATGCTATTGGACACAGTAAATTATCTGGGGTTCCAGCAGACTAAACTAAAGTAGACTAAACTTTTAATTGTGTGACACAAGATGGTCAAGAAGAACATTGACCAGGATGTGAGTTGTTGGTACTTTGTAATACACGTCTATATATGTACAATGCAAACATTCTGCTAAGAAAGTAACAATGATAAAATATGGTATTAAAATGTTTTATTCTTTTGCAGGGTACATTATCACAAGAAGAATGGGAAGCTACAAGTAAGTGTAACATATCCATTGTTAAGTTTTTAGTATAGAAGAAAAAATGCCTCTGACTTTTAGGGGCTGTTTCCTTTCAGTCATGTTATAAATAGATTCTCTAAGCACTTCTCTGTGTATTAATACTTTAAATTCAATGATTTTCTTTACGTTTAATAGTTTATTATTGTCTTCAGAATTTGTGAAGGCTTTTGTTTCTCAAGAATTTAATATTATTTATCAATTTTTTTAATAGGTGGATGAAAATTTCTGTGAATGTTTTTTTCTTTTTTATATGTAATGTATGGATATTTTTATATTTCCATTTACAGCAGTCTACCTGGTCTTTGCATTCCAAAAGCTTGGAGAGGAAACAAAAGCTGAGAGCTCACAAGCTGGTTCTCCCTCTACAGAGCAAAGGCGAGGGATGAAAAGATCGCTAGAAACAAAAGAAGACGAAGATCAGGAAGAAGTGTCACCAAAGAAAGTTGCCAAAGAAACAACAGACACATAGAAACATATCACATATGTACTGGGGCCTGTGTAACAAAAGACTAACAACTTGAAAATTGATGCATACTTTTAGACCAAAATTTTGGTCTGCCTCAGCTCAAGATGAATCCATGGTGGATGACTTCCAGATACTGTCTAGTTATTCATTTTGTATTAGTATGAAACAATCCATTTGTCTTGATATAGAACAGACAAAATATAATATCATTTAATTGGATTACTTTACTATTTTATCTTGGGTCTAAGGACTTGTTCTCAGTGAAACTTGGTCTTCCTGTATGGATCCAACTGTGCAGGGTCTCCCGCTGAATGCAAGCAGATAAAGAGGTTCACATGCCTCCTCCTGGTGTTGAATAGAATACAGAAAAGCAGTTTATTATACAAGTATGTTGGAAACAAGAGGAGGCATGTTAATCTGTTATTCTAATTGCATTTAGACAGAGTCCCTGCAGAGCTGGACTGATAATTTCATTGGGAATAAGCCCCAAGTAAGCTAAAGTCTTGGCTAAGAAGTTGGAACCAATTTTTTTGAAAGTTCATTGCTGAAACGAGCTCCAGGATTTCAAAATGTTGATGGAATTCAATGTGTCAGTGTTGGGACATAAAGTGTCAGAATGAGATGGATGGATGAAGGACCCACAGTCAAGGGAATGTTATATGGATTTTTTTATTTGTCAGCATAATAGATATAACCTTTACAGTCTTGGTTATATTGGACTGGCATTTCAACTTGGTGCTCCAGACGAGTAGTGTCGGGCTTTAATTTCTGATTTACAAATCTCACAGGTTTTTCCAAGTAACAGTTTTGGATCTTTGTTCTATTTCCATGTAAACTACATACCTGCATTAGTCATAGCATACCCATTTTAAAATGGTGTTGTATAAATGAATATAATATTGTCACAGTTAACGTAAAATATATTACTAAAATGCACTCCTGTCCTACACTTTGTTCTATGAATTGTTAGTGTTAGAAACTCATTAAAAGGAATATATTTACAAAAGGACATATGAGAGATGTTTATGCAGTACATAAACCTCTCTTATTTAGAAATCGAACCCCTGTGTAATATAAGTGTAAATATTGGAAAGATTTGCAATTCGGGAATGAAGAGAACATTTCAAGTTTTAATTGCAACGTAACGTCATTGATTTTCGAACCCCATTCTTTAACTGTGACGTCATAATATGCCAAATTTTCTTTGCCGCTTCGCGCGTTACGCAGGAAGATGGAACGATTCAATTATTCATTTGTCCATTATATATCTCCCAGCAAATACTGTATATATATCCAAGGTAAATTTATCTCATATGAATGGGCAAAACGAAGTCAAACAGTTTATAGATGCTGTAAAAATTATAAAATTGATTTTTATGAAATGGGGCACGATTTTATTTAATACCCGACATCTTCCAATAAACAGGCGTCTTTGTTGTGACGTCAGTTTGCGGGAGCCGTCTCCTCAGACAACCGTCACACCGCAAACGAGTGATACACATTGTGTTGAACCACGTTAGCATTTGACTATTTACGAAGGAATTCTGTCATAAAAGAAGAGCAACATGCCATTAATTGTAAGTTACATTGTGTATATGGTTGACAGTATGCTTTCATTATAAGTTCTGTGAACAAGTGTTAGAGAGAGAGAGAGAGTTGTGGAGGGTGGGGGGGGGGAGGTCGGGATCNGGGTGGGGGGGGGGGGGGGGCGGGATCATTTATTTTTTTGAGATTGTACAACATATAAGACAAGCCTTTTCAAGTTGTTTCAGCATATTGTATGCCAATTGGAGTTGTGTTGAATTACGTCAACCGTGTATAACCTCAAATTTTCTTTTAAAATCTTATGGAAAACAGAATATTCACTTGTGAAATTATCTCCTTGATGTTACGCGTCTTTAAACCGATGAGGCGCTTGGCAGGAAGGTTAATAAAACTAGAAATATGAATAGTACTGGAACATAGATATTTTTTACATTTGCGTGCAAGATATTCATAGCATTTATTTCTACTTGTTTTATAGCCACACAAAAGCGATTGGGATAATCTGCTATCTTGCTTTGGTCTTAAAAGAGGCCCTGGTAAGTTGAAAATAAGGCTATAACATGTTTCTGGTCTGACAAAAGAAAAGAACATGATAATATTTAGAATACACAATTGCGTTGAAGAGAAACATATTCAAAAGCAACATACCTGTACTCCATCAATATGTACTATCTCTTTGCTTACTCAGCATACTACTGTTTATGTCGTATGTTTTATCAAATATCTATCACTGTGTTTTGCAGCACAAGGGAGAAGGANGGGTGGGGGGGGGGAGGTCGGGATCATTTATTTTTTTGAGATTGTACAACATATAAGACAAGCCTTTTCAAGTTGTTTCAGCATATTGTATGCCAATTGGAGTTGTGTTGATCTACGTCAACCGTGTATAACCTCAAATTTTCTTTTAAAATCTTATGGAAAACAGAATATTCACTTGTGAAATTATCTCCTTGATGTTACGCGTCTTTAAACCGATGAGGCGCTTGGCAGGAAGGTTAATAAAACTAGAAATATGAATAGTACTGGAACATAGATATTTTTTACATTTGCGTGCAAGATATTCATAGCATTTATTTCTACTTGTTTTATAGCCACACAAAAGCGATTGGGATAATCTGCTATCTTGCTTTGGTCTTAAAAGAGGCCCTGGTAAGTTGAAAATAAGGCTATAACATGTTTCTGGTCTGACAAAAGAAAAGAACATGATAATATTTAGAATACACAATTGCGTTGAAGAGAAACATATTCAAAAGCAACATACCTGTACTCCATCAATATGTACTATCTCTTTGCTTACTCAGCATACTACTGTTTATGTCGTATGTTTTATCAAATATCTATCACTGTGTTTTGCAGCACAAGGGAGAAGGAGTCCTCGTGATACTGGACCGAGAGCTCCTAAGAAGCTGGCCCGTTTTCGGCGCTGGTGTCAGAAGAAATTTGGAAGGGTATTTGCATTTTTTAAATGCATCAAGCGCCTTCGAGTTTTCTTACTTAGTATACAGTCTGTAGAATTATGATTTAATTATGCCCGTCTATTTTCCCTTTTTTCCTTGTTTGTTTTTTTTTTTACCTTATTTCATTTCTTTCCCGTTTATTCATTCATCCTTTTGCTTTCTCTTTCTCATTACCTCTCTCCTCTTTCTATCTAGAATCCACCCAGCTCAACTTCCACCACTCCAGGTTTACCTGAAATTAAAACATCCCACGTGGGAGAGGATCTGGGTAGAGGACCTCTATTGTGTCGTTCAAAATGGATTTCTTATTAGTTCTTATATGACAGGGACTATACTCCTTGTTCTCATTATTAACGAAAAATAAACTTAATAAACCGCTTGTCAGTTAATTAATGGCGTACCTTCTATTTATAAAGAAATAAAATCGCCATCCATCTTCGAAAAAAAAAATAGATGTAGGCCTATCGGTGGTTAAGTCAGGTATTCATTTCAGTGCTCGAATCGGTAAGTTCCGAAGACCTGCCAGATTGTGACTCTGCCCCAAAGATATCAGGAGGCACATACACCGTGAACGTGTCCCCCAGTCCCGGAGGTTCTACGGTCGGTGTTACTGATATAACCTTTCACGTCCAACGTTGATACTAAATTTTTTCTTTTAATTTTATTTAAAAGCTTATGACCTAATGTAAGCGCTGCTCGTTCACTCACACAATTTAATTAAATTATTTGTTGCTGTTTTGCACTGTTTTATTCCCTTTCAAAGATTTATATGTTAAGCTAACTGTTACGGGGCTTATACATGTATTTTCTTTTATGTATTTCAGTATATTTTATTTTACTTATTTATTTTTTATTGTTTCCATAATCTAGTCACCAGATGATAGCATCTATCCATTGGAGGATTTTTACGTAGGGACAGGTATGATATTATAATCTTATATTTGTCTTTTCTTACACAAAATATTGAATAAATTTATCCAAGTCTTCTTAAAATCCACACAACATTGCTTATAAATCAGTTGGTATTGCACTTAAACAAGTTTATGTGTTTAAATTTCTATATAGGCGTTTTGATGTTTTTTAAAAAATACTTAAAAGTATCGTGTTTTCTTTAATTTTGAAAGAAACTAAAAACATCTTTGCGTAGTATTTAAAAAAATAAGCAGCCGCAGAAAAGTGGGGAGGTAAGCGTGGTTGAAATGTCCTTCATTTACCTGTTTTGTATGGACACTGCATCATATTTATTCCAAGGAAGTTTAAAACAAGAATTATCTACAATTTCTTTTTTCTTCTCTCTTTAGAACTGGATACATATCGGACCTTATTGTTAATTTTTTAAATAATAAATATTGCTGTATCACTATCTTTTCATCATGCCTTCAACCATGCAAACTTTATTCATTTACAGCTATAAAGGATATTGATCTGTTTTTTAATCGAGCCTCGTGTCCCGATCTGCTCGACAACAAGAACTATAAATTCCTTGGCGAACTTGGGTCCGGCTGCTTCGGGAGCGTCTTCTTGGCCTCCGAGTTGTCGTCAGGCAACTTAGTGGCCATAAAATACTTCAAACGCCTCGCTAACCAGATGTTCACCCAGGTGGCGCGAGAGGCCCAGCTCCACCAAGGGATAAGTGAGGCAGTACCGGGAACCAAAATTGTGCCCAGGTATATTTATGTCAATCTCCCTTCAGTTTCTGCTGAACTTTTCTAAGTATTTATTTAATACTTGCGATTTGCTTATTTATCTTTCTACTTGTGGAATGTTCCTATAGAGGTATTTGTATATTCATAATTTGTCGACTTAGTCATTTTTTAAACCATTAATACACACAATTCTATTTTATTTTTTCATTTATTTATTCTTTCACTATCACGCAATGTACTTTTAACCCTGTTATCATTTGTCTCCTCTCGGCTAGGTTCGTTGGGTTGCTTCACGTAAGAGTAGACCAGCGCCCGGAGCGCTGCAACGAGACTGCCTTAGTTACAGACTTCATTGGGGACATGAACCAAAGGGTGTCCATTACCTTGGCTGAGGAGATCATGAG
>NW_019775576.1:295072-311938 GCF_001039355.2 Lingula anatina
GAAAACCCGGGCAGATGGAGCTCGTTAGCGGACAGCAATCGTCTAAGGGAAGGAAAACCCCGACAGAAAACCCGGGCAGATGGAGCTCGTTAGCGAACAGCAATCGTCTAAGGGAAGGAAAACCCCGACAGAAAACCCGGGCAGATGGAGCTCGTTAGCGGACAGCAATCGTCTAAGGGAAGGAAAACCCCGACAGAAAACCCGGGCAGATGGAGCTCGTTAGCGGACAGCAATCGTCTAAGGGAAGGAAAACCCTGACAGAAAACCTGGGCAGATGGAGCTCGTTATCAGGTGGCAATCCTGTGGTTGCATCTAGTAGCAAGGTTTTACCTTGAAAAAAAAAAGACCTTTTCCACTATAACAAACAGAAATAAATTAACCATTGAGAAAAGAGTTTTTTAAAAAAGCAGAGTTGACGGAAAATGACTTGTTCTAGATAATGACAAAATGATTTCGTCTGAAGATTTAAGGTTTAAGAAAGCAAAGTGGGCCGTACCTGCATCTTGGGAGACATTTGTTTAGCATCAGAGAGAATAGGATTAGTTGTAGGCAGCAAAGGAACAGAAGAACAGGTGACACGTGTGTTGTGTGATTTCAATTGCATTAATGTGATGCGTTTTGATAGTCACGCAACTGAATTTAATTGCATACATGTGGTAGCCTGGCATCCGTTGCTTGTTTCTGAATGACAATTACTTGACTTTGGACACATCGGAGTCGAAGATCCAAGATTATAGTGTATTTGTTTTCAAAGCGAACTTTGATATATTTCATTTTACTGCAATTAGTCTAGTATGTATTAAACGCATAAGTCTAATGAAATACTGAAGAGATACAACATAATTTGCTCATGTTGAAAAAGTGTGAGATGATATATCTCAGAGCCTTCTATTAAGTATTTAAAAAAAGAAATCTGTACTATTAACAGTACATATTTACTTTATTTATTAATTTATTTATTTATTTATTACTGTAGATGGACTAGTACCAATATGCCTGACAATATTAGAAATTAACGCGGTGTGTTACTTTTACACACACTGGACAAAAGAAGTGTCACCCCCTAACTCAGAGTAATAAAAGTAGGCAGATCTTGGGTACTTATAATGCCT
Source organism: Lingula anatina (assembly GCF_001039355.2). The sequence continues at coordinate 296,185 of NW_019775576.1, forward strand.
GGTCTACTTATAATGTGACTAATGAGTATAAAACCGCTTTACCATGGAATTGTATTGTTGGTCTTGTACATGTACAGCAAATGTTATTCCTGTCTTCCTCCAATATGGTAAGATACAGGCAATTATCTAACGGTTACAGGTGCAAGTTATTAACCTGAAGAGGCGGAATATAAGCAATGTCAGAATATCGATACAATTGAATTGTTCAGTCAGAACCGTGCAGAGGGTCTGGTCTCGGTATAGAAACACTGGATCAAGAGACAAATTGCCTCTGATGGGTCGTCCAAGAAAAAATACTGGCCGTGAAGACCGACGACTGATTTTGATGTCCAGGTTGTCAAAGTTCGACACTGCTTGTCAGTTGACAACACAGTGGAACAATTTCACACCTAAGAATGTGTCTGTGAAATTTTCTAGGCGTCGGTTACATGCTCAGAGAGTGTACAGCAGGGTAGCAAGACTGAAACCTCTTATATCGTTACAAAACAGGCAACGTAGAGTAAACTAGGGTCAACAGGATCTGGAACTGGACAGTTCATGACAATTGGTCTTATATATTTTTTCTGATGAGTGTCGCTTTGGTCTGACCTCTGATGACAAACGGGTACTATGCTGGCAAACTGCTGGTAAAGCATTTGAACCACATGCAATGAATCTTCGAACCCGGAGCAGCATATTCATCATTGTGTGGGGCTGCATCAGCATCCATGGTTTGGGCGAATTGATAGTGGTTAATTGAAACATGAATCACTGGAAATATATCGATGTTTTGGAGTCAGGCTTGCTACCATCTATTACTAACATGTTTGGTGACAGGAATTATCCATTTTTTCACCAGGATGACAATGCTCCTTGTCACAGGCCCAGAGCAGTTGATGATTAGTTTGACCAACAGGACATTCGCAGGGTGATGTGGCCTGCCCAGAGTCCGGGTGCAAACATAATAGAAAATGTGTGGAATGATATGTCAAAACTTTTTACAAATGCCCATCTAACCAGCAGAGAAACTCTGTTATATTCAGTGTTTCATGCTTGGGCCAGCATAAGCTCTGAACGCATCAGACAATTATATGAAACCTTGCTTCGTAGACTGGCACCTATTATTAGGTCACGTGGCTATGCCACTAAGTACTAATTTTGGACTTAAAACTGCATATTTTGGTAGAATGTATATTTTGTTCTCATTTTGTGATTTTTTTGTGAAATTTGATGTTAATAAAATGATACCAGGAGCATATCATTCCACAGTCATCTATCTCCCCCATAGTATTGGCTCAGTAGGGGTGACACTTCTTTTGTCCAGTGTGTGTACATTAGGGTTCACATGGTTAACCCTGTTTATGATAAATATGTTTATGTTGACACATCGTATATTTATCTGACCTAGACACAGGTTTGTTTATGATAGACGATAAACGTTTACAGTTTTGCCCATATTGAGTTGGGCATATTTCGATGCTGTAGGAGAATTCATTCGAAGGCTGGTGGCATGAAACGAAAAACACGGGGATAGGCCTATATTATTTCCAGTAAGGAAACATAACCTGCAAAGGCAAGAAAAGAGGGTGATTATCCCCGTCCTTAGCTTCCATACAATGTACTTTCGTCGCTATCCCAGCAGACATACAACAGTGTTAGCTGTTATTTTCCTAAAACAAACATTGAATCATCGTTGGATTCTTTTTTGTATAAATATAATGCAATTCATGTTTGATTTTGAAAATAATATGCATATGACAGTGAATTTGCAAGTAAAACATAACTGTCTCTAGACCTACTGTTGTCATTATACTAAAAATGCTATTTTACACAATAAAAATGTTATTGCGTGTTCTAACAGCTGGTAGTTCTCTTTCCTGATAAGCCATGCAAATATTCAGTTTTTCCATTCTAATAAATGCAGCAGAATCACAGTGAACGAATCATTCGCCCGTCTATATAGAAGTAAAAAAATTAATTGCGCACTGTAGTCCGATACGCCTGCACTATCTCACGTGGTTCCGTAATAGCCGTTACAATGGTGAGTTCAGAGCCCAATGCATTGTCCACGTGATTTATAAATAGCGTGCGAACTTCCCAGCTGCGGTCAGCGTTGAATGTTATAGTCATTGAATTACGCGCAAGTTTACGGGATGGTCAATGTCTTTTAAAAATCTTCATATCATGCTTGTAAGTACTGCATCCGATACAAAATAAAATTGATGTATTATGAGAAAAATCAACTATTTTTGCCAAGTGACGAAGCAACGTACAGTACTTAAAACTGTCTTATTAATTTTCCCTGTCAAATTAAATTAAATTAAAATTGAAAAATAAATAAATATTTTCACTTCAAAGCCAAATAAATAGTTCGCCTTCTGTGTCATATGACCTGCAGTAATATACAAATTGTTCTGGTACACCTACGCGTAGTATACCTCTACGTTCTATTTATGGCAAAGTTTTTCCGCATTAATGAATAACCGCAAGTAGGTCAACGCGCAGTCGAGGCGGATCTTCATATAGTATACTCCTGTTGAGAAGAGAACATGTGAGATGTAAGAGCCAGTGAATTGGTGTTATACCTAACGCTGAAGCGGTATTAAACGGGGAACATGGCTACTGCTAATCTTAACGAGAACTCCCCACTCATCAACGTAGCAGGAGTTATCGCCAGAGACAATGAACAACGTCTCTCGTGTCGCACGCCGGCAGGCAAAGGAGTGCTATGCGTTTTGCTGGTGGTTTTCTTTGAGAGATTGGCGTATTATTCCATTACGATAAACTTGGTATCTTTTAGTGACAAGCTCTTTAAAGACATTGGCGTTCAGGGACTTACGGTTAATCTATTGTTTCAAGGTAAGGACAAGTAGTTCCATCCCGTAGTTCTAGTCGAATTGCTGTGGAGTCCAGTCAGTGATTCAGATAGAGAAAAACAATGGCATATTTTATCCTTCTGCCCCCCCCCCCCCCCAGATCTGTTTTCTGACACGTCCAATGATTGAGAAGCTATTGGAATGATGTGTGTGTGTGTGTGTGTGTGTGTGTGTGTGTGTGTGTGTGTGTAGTGGATGGGGGGGGGGGGGGAGTCCTTTAGCCACAGACTGCACAATAAAGATATTCCAATTTAGCACATTATGTAGCCTGTAAATATTGATTATTACGTAGGAGATGCCATCTCTCGTTTACGTTGAGTCAGCCTGGCTGGAGGGGATATTTAATGTCTCACCTTGAGGATACCTGGGATGCAATGGTGCGACTTAAGCCACCCTTAAGTCCACAACACCCACACCTGTGTGGGCAGTAATTTGGCAGCAGCTTCATAGAGCGCTGCTAGTTGTATTGTGGGCGAAACACAGCGGAATCAATGACGAGGCATTTTCGTACTAGTTAACACCAGCTCTCTGCTTTCACTTTTGCGGCCTACTTTCATCAAAAGTCGCGCAAGGTGTTAAACCTTTAAATAGAAGATCTTATATTTCTTGGAGATTTAAACATGTTTTTTTTTTGTCGTCAGAGACCTAAGGCCAGAAATAATAAAAAAAAAAAATTGGGGGTGGGGTGGAGAGGATGGAGCAGTTTTTAATTTTTTAGCTACTCTCATAGTGGAGAAGGGGAATTTGATTCTCAAATCTAGCTGTAAGAAAATCTGAGCTCGAAAACGATTAAAAGTCTTTTTTTTTTCGAAATTTTCTCAACAGTTTTTAATAGGATATCATCGTGTTTATAAAGGAATTGCTGGAATTAAAAAAAGCTATATTTTATCTCTGCATATAATGGTCTAACACGCATTGTAAACCTGTAGATGAGAATGGCGTTAAGACGCATAGCTCATCCATTTTCTAGAAAATATTGTTATGATGTTTTTTAGGTACAGCATTCTTCTTGCCTTTGGTGGCAGGAATAATCGCAGACACCCTCCTAGGGAAAAAGAAGATTTTGGCTAGCTTCTTTCCTATTTATATATTAGGTAATGCAAAAAAAAAAAAAAAAAAAAAAAAACAAAACAAAACAAAAAACCAAAAAATGACGTATAAGTAGGCCTAGTATTTTAAAGACTCAGTTTGTACTTTAAAGAAATGCACCTCTCTCTCTCTCTCTCTCTCTCTCTCACACACACACACACACACACACACACACACGATGAATTATTCATTTTATCATCTCTAAGAATGTTCCTTTTAAACAATGCTACCCCTCATCCAATAAGCTGATCACAGACGAATACATATATTTTAGGCTCTCTCCTTTTTACCATATCTGGAGTCAGTGGCGTTGTGCAGGTAAGAGAATTGCGGAGTTGCTGATGCAATAGAAATTTTTTGACGGAAACTCTATCTGTCTGTCTTTGTCTGTGTGCGGCATGCGAACGCGCGCATGTTTGATTGTAGACTTTTAATACTTATAATAGAACTGTAATTATGGTTTGTTTTTATTCAACCTTATTACTTTCTGTCTCACACAATCCATTATTAGTTGCACACGGCTAGTTAGTTATTTTACTGTAATTTTATAGATTTTGGATTTTATATTAAACGATTTCTTTATCATTGATTTTAATTATTTAAATTTAATGAAAATTAACCAACTTACTGTCTGACTAGTTATTTCTTTGTATTATTCATTGGAATACTTCATTATTTGATGTTCATTAATTACAACAAGAAATTGGCATAAACATATTTCAGGAAGCGAAAGTGATACTTTTCGTAGCTGGTCTAAGCCTTTGTACAGTCGGAGCAGCAGGGGTTCGTGCTTGTCTCACTCCTTACGGAGCAGATCAAATTGAAACAAAAGACTCCCAAAGATCTTTCTTTCATTGGTAAGTTTAAAATGTGTTATTCCATTTATGTTCAACCTTTTCGTGTTTTCGGGAGAATGTGCACATTTATTTATGTGCGTGTGAGAGTGCGTGTGTTGGTGTGCACGGCCGTGCGTGAGTACTGGTGCGTACGTGCATGCGTGTGCGTGTGTGAAGGGGTGGTCTGAGATATACACATGTATGACATAAAAAGCAAACGTTAAAGCAAAGGGCTTTGATACAAAATAATTCAAACCCGGGAATCAAGGCTTCGTTCACATGGAATGTTTATTTTCTAAAAATCTATTTTCTATTCGCGGTATCGTATGATCACGGTCTGTGCCCTGAATATCCCGCCCCTAATTACTGGCAGCGCGAGCCAGTTACTTATAGTAACTTATAGTNTATGATCACGGTCTGTGCCCTGAATATCCCGCCCCTAATTACTGGCAGCGCGAGCCAGTTACTTATAGTAACTTATAGTAACTGGCTCGCGCTGCCAGTAATTACGCCGCGGGATATTCAGGGAACAGACCGTGATCACAAGATATACCGCGAATAGAAAATATATTTTTAGAAAATAGACTTTCCATGTGAACGAAGCCCAAGACACGCCTGGTTAAACATTCAATCGCTTTAGATTTTATTTACTAGTTTAAACAGTATATGTAGGGCCTATCTTGTTGCAATCTGAAAATTGATAAAGATGAAGTTATAACGAAGTCAAACATTTCTGACGAGGAGTTCTGAGTCAACAGGTTGTCAAAATAGGAAATTTAGGGAAAAGTCTCAAAACCGCCATCAGCCCCTCCCCCCATTCATCCCAGGTCTTCGCCCTCCCAAGCAGAATAAAAACCAGACAAAGTTAAGTAATTTCCATACCTCCTATATTATAACAAATGTGTCCTTATGTACTGTTTATGTCATAGTTTTGCCCCCCCCCCCCCCCCTCTCCTCATCCCTCAACCCACCACTGCTGTACACATCCGATCAAAACTTTCATTATCTTGAGTACGACAATAGTCAATATACTGGGTACTTCTTACAGTGTAAACAGTAACCAGATAAGATTGGAAATGTACTGTGCTATCAATATATTGGCTGTACTTTAATACTCTTGGCGCATGGTTCAAATTGTACGACGGTTTTCGTGGTCGTCCGACGGGGTTATATCTAGGAAGGTGTCAATGCAGATAATGAATGTGTGGCATGTCAGTGCATGATACATTGTGCACTACATAATCATTTGTCTTGATGCAGTAAGACTATCACATTGTTATCTTATATCCTTATGTCAAAAGTGGGGATCTGACGAAGTCCGGAATAGGCAATATATAGAAACAGACGTTTTGAACGCGAATGACGTTGAGGTTGCAGTGGGCAGGCATTACTCTTCAATGGATCTTCCCGGAGACTTTATTTACTCTAAAATAAATTATGAACAAGAATTCACGAGACAATAAATAAACGGGTGTGATAATATGAAAAATGACAGTTATTAGGATTATGTATTTATTTATTTTAATTCCAATAGTTTTTCTTCATCAGTGCGAAAGACAACCAGTGATTTTCAACTTTAAGGGGCAGCATTCTATTGAGCTCATAACTTGTTAAATTATAAAAGGAAATAATTACATATGATACTCATAAATCACAGTCATCTCCATGCTAATAGCTCAAAGTTTGTGTTTCAATGTCCATTCATCATAAAACTAATCTTTATAACTAGCTCTTTATTTTGATTGCAATTGTAGAATCCCTAAATCACCATCTAAGTAATTGCAGTACTCTAGGGGCGAATTCCCATAGATTTTAGATCGATCTACCCCCGTGGGGAGTCCCACTAGATTACTGTCAGATAATCCGGCTTAAATGTTCGTCCCGCCTACTACAAGCTGTAAGGGGGTAATTAATTTTCGTGCCCGCTCGACTGACAGCTATTTAGCGTGAACCCCTAAGGAGTTAGGTCGATCTAGTTGGATCGATCTAATCTCTGGGAATGGGGTCTAGTAGACATAGTGCCAAGTTACATAAGCATTTAAAAAGACAGGCTGTATTTTCTACAATAAATTGAGTAATTTTAAACAAAAATACTTTTAAATGTTTAAAAGACTTAAGCATGCAATTTGACTATCAACGTACCTTTATAATCAATTCTCCGATGACAAACACTGTGTTATCGACGTTCTTTTACGACGTTTTTATGCGGTTTTGCCTGGGAAGTGATAAAAGGTTTATCATTTTTTTTCTATATGTCTTTGAAGCCAGCCTTTTCACTTTTGTTGATGATAAGATGCTCAGGTTAATAAAATATTTTTACTATCGAGTTATATTATATTGAATATGTCTTTGTTGCTTTTCAGGTCTTATTTCGTGATAAATGTTAGTAGCCTTATTGCGGTCACTGGTATTAATTACATTGAGCTGGAAGAAGGCTACTGGTCCGGTTACGTTGTTGCCCCGTGTTCGCTTCTATGCGCACTGGTATTTTTCCACGTTGGCAATCGTTGGTGCCGAGAGACGGAACAGCCAAGTATATAAATCTAATTATATACAAATTTATTTTAATTGATTTACGTCTGTAAAGCAATTGATTATACCTTGCATTTGAATACGATTTTTTTGACGTTTGAAGAAACATTCATACATTCACACGTCTGTTCTATCGGGTGTTGGCTGATTCATTCATATAATCTGCCACAAGGCGCTTCCAAACAAAACAAATTCATAGGCAAATAAGTAAATGGCATCATCAAATAGTTTTTTTTTAACTAATGAATTTTTTCAAATTAGTTTTCATAAGTTATGCGTATTAAGATATATATATATATATATATATATATATATATATATATATATATATATATATATATATATATATATATATTACTATAAAAAGTTTATTATTTTGCTTTGTTTTGAAAGGTTATTTGCTCTTTGTCGCCGTGAAGCACCTGACAGGGCAAGCGAAACGCGGCAATACACACCAGTTACCTGAAAGAAACAGATTGGCCGTGGATCCAAACGATGCCAAAGCGTTCGCTAACGTCCTGGTGTGCATTTCAACTTTATTGGGTTTTAGTGTTGTTTATTCTGCGGTGAGTCGAAAGTGAGGGTAAATCAAGTGAGGGAAAATAAAGGTGAAAATTAAGGCATCGATTTACTCTCTGGAATAGGTTTACTTCCAAAGTCCTTGGGTTGCATTCAGAACAGATCATCCTCGGATGTACTTGTCTACAGGTCAAATATGGCGAACCCTACATGAAAGCAAGACCTCGTAATCCGTTAATCGCCTCACCGCGTCCACACGGATTAAATTTCGGCATCGAGGTTTAACTGCTAGGCCCCTGCAGAGAAGGCGCTTGTGGAGGCGGGGAGATTATTAAGGGATTAGGCGGTCTTGCTTTCATGTATGGTCCGCCATATTTGATCCCCGGACCAGTAGATCCGAGGATCATCTGTTGTGAATGCGACCCATGTAATCAGGTCTTGATTAAAACGTACTTAACGCGCTATGTTCTCACGTAGAAAGCGACAGAACTGGTATAAACAGTCCGTTCAAAGTTTTTCCTTACTGGTTAAACCCCGGAGGTAGGCCTATTAAATATGTCTTGTAATAAGTTACTGTAAACACGCAATTACTACGATGGTTTCTTCAAAACAACAACCAAGACCAGTATAACATGTTAGTCTAATGAATTATGAATACATTCAACGGCAAGAGGCGACATACAGATAACTCTGATCTTATCATTTCCAAAATATTTTTAGTCATTTAGTCAAAAAGCAATATGTAAACATGTATGTGCATATTATTTATTTATTTTAATCTATTTATCTATTTATTTATCTATTTATTTTAGTACCAAACTGTCTATACTCTTCAAGGAGAACACATGAACGCAACAGTTATAGGAGGAAAGGAAATCACGTCGTCCTCCTTGTCGGCATTTGACAACGCTGTTATTTTACTTATAATACCCATTGTGGACAGAGTTGTCTGGCCGTGCTTGATGTCAAGGGGAATACGGGTTTCTTATCTTCATAGAATAGGTAAGCGTGGCCTGTAATATTTCTTGGTCTTATTATTTATTTATTTATTTATTTCAATTTTTACTGGTTTATGCATTGTTTTCAATCTTGGTGATCTCCTAAAATCTATAAAGCTCTAATTGTTCGGCATGCTGTTTGACACGGCACAAGTTTTATTGTTCTATATCCTGAAAACAAATAACCAAACGGTAGTGGTGGTGGGATGATGTAGATGTTGGGGACATCTCCTTTCAACTGTTAGTTAATTAAATTTACACAAAAAGGCCCTTCAAGAAGCAAATCAATCCTTTTTCAACATTCTCTTTACTATATCTGTAACTTGCAGTAAAATTGTTACTTTATTATTGTGCCACAAATGTTTTTATTTTTCTCTAGGTTTTGGCATATTGTGCGGTATTTTGTCTGTGTTAGCAGCACTTCTGGTGGAACATTACCGCCACACCGGACTAAGTATCATGGCCCAGGTGCCGCAGTACGTTCTTATGGGTCTTGGAGAGATACTTGCCTTCATACCTTGTAAGCAAGAAAGTTTTATACTTGGATACCTTTTAAACTTAAAAATGAGAAAAGTGTGTTTTGCTTAATGCCATATTTTCTCCGTCTCGGCCAAAAATCTCATATTTCAGTACATAAACTAATGCTCAATAGATTACTATATTATACTGTGTATAAAGTATAAATGAATAGAATTAAAGAGTCGAAAAAGTGCAAATGAAGTATGTATGCTGTAATATACTAGTAAATATCAAAAGTAACAAACAGAATAGTGTTCACAGTCTAAAGTAACAAAAATTACACAATAACAAAAATTACACAATTTTGAGGTATTGACAGTATTAGTAATTATCAGTCTTCAAAAATGCCAGTAAATCGCGATTATACCTACGAGGAATTAAGTGTACATTGCTTTACAATCGGCGTGTGTTTTATTTGTTTATTTTGCTAATCTTTAGGCTATGAAATGGCATACATAGAGTCACCAGCGTTTACCAAATCCACGACTATGGGGCTCGTCTGGACTACGAGCGGGATAGGATTTTACATATCTGCATTTGTTATAAATTTAGTAGAAGAAAGTCAAAGTAAGTACCTACACTTTTTAAAGATGTATTCTTTCATATTTTCATGCTTGTCTGGCGTTTTTCTTTTTTCCTTTAATTTAATTAAAATTAAACCGTTATCCTCTCTGTCCCGTTTATTTCGAATATGTTCCATTTCAATACGATTCCCAATAAAAGCGGCACTACGCTTTAATTCCTCCTTTTAAATATGCGCTCCACTCTCTTCTGCTCTACTTTTCTCTGCTCTACGCTTGTACTCTGTGCCTTTCTCTATGCAGCACTTGGTTTTACAGCCTGGCACACTTCTCTGCTTAAGTTCACTCTAGTTCTCCACTGTTATTTCCCCATACCCAACAGTTTAGTTTTCGTTCTTTCTGTTCCATTCCGTTCCGATAAGTAATAATGTTAGGGTATAAACCAGTCAAATTGGCTATCAGTTCGTTTGTATCATTTGAAACGCAATGCAATTCCAATTATTGGCGTGTTCATTACATTAAACAGATATTGAATTGGTTTCAGATTGGTTCCCGATGAATGACGAAGACCCAAAATTATCGTATCCGTTCCTGATTTTGGAAGCCGTGGTGGTCGTATTCTTTATTTTATATCTGATCGTAGCTTGCACGCGGAAACCCAAAAATGGGGAAAATCGGGGAAATGGAAGGCACGAAATCGTGTGACAGCAGTGACGGATTTAGGGAGGTGTCAGGGGGGGGTCCTGACCCCTCTTCGATTTTTGAAAAAAATCACACCAATAGTTCCCTCTTAAAATTAGAATTTTGACTAGCTGAACCATAGTCCTAAACCGTACCAAATGGCACCGTTCGCCTTCTAAAATATCAAATTTTTTCGGGACCCGAAACCCCATGCCAAGGGAGGGGGGGAGGTCGGCTTTGCATGTCGGCCTGTCATTCCCCCCCCCCCCCCCCTTCAAATAATCCTGGATCCGCCCCTGGACAGCATAAGTGCCATTGTATACGTGTATAATGAATAAAACTGTATAAAATGATGAATAAAATTGTATCATCGGTGGATCTCGGACGTATATCAGTATTTAACTTCCGTTATTGTGTTAGGGGTACAGTAACTCTTCGTAAACAGTGCGATGGATGTGACATAATCTTCAACGTGATTTTTTTTTCAGCGTTTGTTATATTACGCATGACAGTTATTGTGGAAAGCAAAAAAAAAAAAACTATGGAGCGGCATGAAAAAAAAATGCCTAGAATCTTGTTATCGTTACCAAATTACATTTGAATATTTAATTATTTCACTGATTATTACCTTATTGCTTGTGCCAAAACACATGATTTGTTCCGACGCACGCCAATTAATTAAGAGAGGACTTTCGGACTTGTAAAACTAAGACTTCTGGATATTACTATGGAGGACAGGTCCACTTTTTTTCTATTCCATTTCACCTAAGCCATAAATTTCTGCCAACGAAACTCCGGGTGAGCTTCCCGCACTGCACGCAAACCGTGCTGGTTTCGGTTTAGTGTACTTATGGGCAGTGTCAATTTTTAAAGGGTGCAAATAGTTAGACAGGAACAATTGGATATTGACCACATTTTTGATAAGACATATTGCATCTTCACATTTCCTTCAGGCCTTAATTATGCAAACAGATTTTTTCAGGATCAGTATTAGTTTTGGTTGGTCCTACTAAATTTCGTAGTTAGAGGAGCTTGTGTTCAGGATCTCCTTGAGCAATTTCACAATAGTTTTACATAAGTCACGTTAACGTGTTGATAGCATTGTTAGAGACATATATATGTTTTCATTTGATCATTGCATGGTTTCTAAAATATTTTTCTTATTATATTTACATGTACATTGTTAGATGAGGTGTACAGATATAGTGCTGGAAGCTTAGATATTTTAGCAAATGTAAATAAAAGTAAATAGTCTTGTTTTATCATTTGAAGCATTTCTGCTATTTCAAATTGTATTTGATATAATAATCTCTTATTTATTGAACAATCGAATAAATGACGCAGTGTCCTGAAAACTTAGTCGTTTTGTCTATTCTACCGGTAGGCCCTGAGCATGAAACAACCTAAAATAAAATTTCACTCTTATATGAACTCATTTCACTCTGACCTCACGTTTGCTGATAGCAATTAATAAGTAATGACAGGAAACCATACGTGAAAACAAAGGAAAATATAAAATGAGGGATCACATATTATGTCGTCATACTACTGTACATAGTGGAGTTGCCATCAAAAGGAGGGTCAACATTTATTTCACCTCTTCGTATCCGCAATTTCTCGCTCTATCAAGTTCTTTTTCATCCACGTAAGTTCAACTGAGATCATGATAAGTGCAATTGCTTTTTTCTGTCACTGTTTAATTGATATTAACACCAAAAATCTGAAAAATAGGGCCCTTGAAATCGTGCTACAGCTAGAAAAAGTGGTCGTCTTGAGCCTCGTTTGGAGAATTTTGAAATCGAGGTCTGGTGCCGGTTACAGTGCAATATATAGGTTATATAGAGATATGCGGGGTATAAACATTTAAGGGAACCCGGAAGAAATATGTATTTGTTGCATGAATATTACACTTGTTATCGAATCGATTTGTAATACTTTATGATACCTCATGGATAAGGAAAAAGAGGGGCTTCCGCTACTCCATGAAGAACCCGAGGACAGTACGCTGGAACGCTGGAAATCGCGCGCGGCAATTCTAAGTATTTTACTGATTTTGTTCTGTGAAAGACTAGCGTATTATGCCATCACTGTGAACCTTGTGGCATTCTGTAATGATTATATCGAAGAGGACAGCGGACTGACAGTTGCCTTGCTTTTTCAAGGTAAAAAACACGTTCTTTTGCAGCTGTTATGTTCACTCGCACGCACATACATGCATATACGTGCGCACACGCGCATTTGCACGCGAATGTGAACAATAAGGGATTTTAAGCTCATCGAGAGTAAGAGTACCAGGGTTCTAATGATATATTTAGCTTATCATTTACAGAAAACTGGATTACACATTTGATCTAAGATAATTTTGTGTTTATGATATGGCACTGATACAATGTATAATAGCAAGCCTGTGCACAGTTGCTCTTGTAAATACATCCTACGTCCTGAGTGGGGCAGATATGAATGTAATGCGATGGAATCACTACATGCCTAAGCGCGTAATGCTATCCTGTTGTAAAATTTCGATAAAAGAACATCCAGTCATAGCGATAAACATGGTAGGCATAGGCCTACTCCAGGGTCGTTCAGTAAAGAGTGCAGTGGATTTATTTATTTATTTATTTATTGATTTTGATTGATTGGTTTAGTTGTTTGTATTTTCAGTATTTTTTATCATTAGGATTATTATTAATAATTATAATAACAACAATAATTATAATAATAATAATAATAAGTAAAACATTTTATGCTTAATTAATTTTTAATCAAAGAAATGCGGTAGAGTCATCTCTTCCCTTAACTACTTTCAACACACTAGTTCTTACACATATTGCAATACGTTGATATAGGTCATCAGCATTCACTCTCACGTGTGGTAGCAGTAAGAACTTTGATATTAAAGACACAGTAGACCTGTGCGGGCTTTGAGCACGAACAATTACAATTTACTATTTTTCTGCAGGTGTCCTCTAACTGATTTCTTAAACGTATTCTGCTTTCGAGCTTCGCATTAAAATGTGCGTTTTAGTACCGCTCAGTTTAGCCTTCATTAACCTTTGATTAAGTGAGGTGCATATGCGCATTCTTTGAACTTTCACTTCTCAAAAAGAAAAAAAGCAATTTTTGAAGGAGTCACGAAAATAGTTATTTTCAAAATGATAAATAATGACTTGGAGATGAGACGAGTGGGCTATCTATGAAGTAGTAGAAATAAAATATTCATAAAATAGAAATCGTATGTTCCGTCCCTTTTATCAAAATTAATCTTATCATTTCACTATTTACTGACCCCATTCCACAGCTTTGGAACCTTTATCGAACTGAACTGATTAGGTATACTCACCATTCAGTGTAACTTTGGCAAGCATTTCGCCTTGCAAATGCCTTTTTGTTAGCAAAGGCATCCTTTGTGACACTTTTGTTACGTAAACCTCTGAACTTGTTTGTTGAATCATCAACAGATTAAGTTAATTGTTGTTGAAGCAATCGTTTTTCCCTTCTTTTTAAAAGATTGTTTCCTCTCTACATTTTATTTATGATTTTAATTAATTAATAAATTAATTAATTATAGGATAGGATAATGAATAAACAGGCGGGGTGGAGTGCTTGAATTGCAATTGGTCCGAATGGCGTAGAAAATAAGGCCTTTGAAATCGGCAGTGTCTATAGGCCAACTTATCGTCCATCTTCCGATATGTAATCATCTTTTATCTTTCAAGAGATTATAAGTCAGAGCAACCCACTCTGCATGACTCTCTTCTTTGGTAGAATACCAAGGTAAAAGTGCACTTTTTCTTTAAGGAACTGCGTTTTTCTTGCCCTTGGTCCCGGGAATTATTGCAGATACCCTCCTGGGCAAGAAGAAGTTGCTTACAATATGTCTCCCTGTGTATATACTTGGTATGTATGCCGCATATTGTGCAATATCTTAAAGTTGTAGTACATTTTAAGTATGTGAGTGTACACAGTATCTTAGGATCTTTGTCTCTCTCTCTCTCTCTCTCTCTCGTGTTATTACGAGGATAAGGTATTTTTATTTCGTAAACCTCCATATTGGTTAATAAATTAATTATAAATCATTAAAAATATACATAGAATTATCAATAAGATTACAGCTCGAGTGATTGAAAAAAAAAATGGCGTTTAATTTTCATCTCTGCAGGTGGAATATTTCTGACGATTGCCGGGGACATACATCAGGAACAGGTAGGTCAACATATGTATAGTGCTAATGTATGTAGTATTGTTATCAATATCGATATTTATGATAATGAGAGATTTTACCCTATCTTGGGTGTCATGCAGAGATTAACCTGATCTGGTTCAGATGTCAGTGAAATCACCTGGCGATGCGGCAATTGAATCAACCATTGGTTTAACGTTCTCTGCTCTGTGGGAACTAGCTGTAAACTTTCAATTACATTTCAAAAGTAAAATAAAGTTTCTGTTATTTTTGGGTTCTTTAGTTATCGGAAAAGATTTTTTCTGTGTAAACTAAGCCAAATTAAGAAAAACTGATGTATGAGCTACTGGAATGCCTAAGCTAAGTGGGCAACTTATGGCGACGCATATCATAGTTGTATCAAATACGAACTTGATAAGTGTGATCAGGATGAAACTATAACATTAATATTACTACCATTTCTCTTTTCAGTATGTTAAGGCACATTGTGAGAGTTATAAGTATAGTATTGCTTTGTATATTTGCACATCCAATTGTGGGACACTTCTCTGCCTAGAAAACGCTCTTTGTCACCTTTTGCCAACAAGAAGACTTGTAAAACAGAGATTATATACTGTGCATGTATACGCATAGTCTCAACAGCCCGTGTTGGTTGAAGACGCAATGGGGTCGTGAACCAGTCAATTTTTACTAGTCTTTTACAAGTCTGAAAGGCACATAAAGCTTATGGAGTAATTTTGGTAAATGCCATTCGTTTCAGAACACCCGGGTCGGTTTGTATTACACGGGTCTATCTCTGTGTGCTGTTGGCGCAGCCTGTGTTAATTCTGTGATTACTCCCTATGGAGCGGACCAGATTGACACGAAATCTGCACAAAGATCTTTCTTTCACTGGTAAGAACGTCTCGAAATTTAACAATCAGCTGGATTCATGCGTTACTTGTTTATAAATACGCTATCGTAGACTTTAAAATCTCCGATAAACGCGAAGTTGATGATATCTCTTTTGACGTTAACTCTCTCT
>NW_019775577.1:7224-49449 GCF_001039355.2 Lingula anatina
AAAAATTCTTTATAGGTACTTTGATGATAAAAAATCTAGTCTGTGTACTTAAGCGACAGCTAAAATCAGAACCATTCCCACTACAATGTCACAATATCTCACATGACACCGTTGCAGGCTGTGAGGTTACCCGAGTCATCTCTGACGCCTGTATATATACATGAAAGAATGTAGTGAACCCTCTTCCCTTTCGTCAGTTATATATAAGACATGGCATATATAAGACAGACAAATGTCAGATAGGCTTTGTCCTTTATGTTTAGACTTGCTCGTTTGGCCTTTAGTTACAGCTTCCGGGACTTTGAGGGGCTGATATCTAGGTTCTGTCTGTCTCTCGGATATGGCCTCTACACATTTCTGTGGAGTTACATTGAGTAGGGGACGGGAGGAAACGTACTCATAGATAGAGGTTACCACGAAACATAAATGTTTACCCTTATTCGTCTTTTCAGGTGAAACTGGACTAGTAATAATTCTGATTTTAGCTGTTGTTAAATAATCTATTGCCTCAAGTTCGTGCATTTGAAGAACAATGTGGACAGACTGTGAAGACGGGGCCGTAGCGATAGTCCGAAGGTTCAATAGTCCGAAGGTTCATAGGTCCGAATGTTCACTATAGAACCTTCGGACCAATGAACCCTTGATTAAAAAATCGATAAAAATGTTACCACTTTTCGGACCAATGAACCTTCGGACTAATGAACCTTCGGACTATCGAGACGCCCCCGTGAAGACAACGGATAAAAACTTCACGCTATAATTATAACACCAGTCACCTTAAACGTATCAGCTGTGTAGTGATGTACTTACATAGATAGGATCCTCACACAAACTGTCCCGCAGTGATCATAGATATACCCCAACACGGGAAGAGACGCTGAGCAGATTATAGCGACGGTGTAAACAAGATTTAGCATCTCTTCTTGCTCATTGCACTTTTTAACGTGATCTGCATCATGTTCTTCTGTACAATTCCCCAGAACAGTACAGGCATGTTCTACCGTGTCAATGCTAGCATTCACTCTGGGATCAAAGTGACAACGGGAGTAGTAAAATTTTTCCTCGATGAATATATACACAAATGCTGGCCATCCAAATAACGTAAAAGAGTAAACCGCCGCTTCTAAGATTCCGAAGGCAGTGCAGAATAATTTCCAACACGTTGTTCGTGTCATCCTGTTTGTCGTGGATTAACGCTAATTACGCAAAGTTAATAGTGACTCAGGTATACATACACAAGAGCATTAGTTTGATTTGATATTTTACCCATTGGTAAACTAGTCACACCTGTGTTGAGATTAAAAACCGAATGATGATGCAAGGTGCTATAACGGATGACGTAAAAATGCTTATTTTCAGAATAATGATTGTTCTCATACCTGTACAACGTAAGTCTATAGTGAATGAAATGCTGACTCTGGCGTAAGCTCCATACAGTCAAACACCGTGAAGCAGTGGATAACACATTTATTTCAGCTGATATTTACCCTTGTCAGTAATTCAATACCGCCTGCATCACACAAAAGAAGCGGTTCATATCAATACAAAATGAGGGGGTGAAGGGATTACAGCTCACTAGAATCGGATCATTAATTTACAAAACGCAAATAAAGCTATATATTCGAAGGGGAAGAATAAAAAGCCGTATTCACCAGTCACAAAAATGGGGTGCATCACGGATCAACTAAATAATATGAACATTGCACGTTTGTGAGGGTAACCATTTTTACCTCATCGTCGCCTCATACATATGGCCCTGACGTGTTTTATTTCACTTACTTTGATACACACGCTCTGTATAACATTGTGGGATTCTTAGGCTGAATAGATTTCTGTAGGTGTAAGCATTTTATTTGAGTAAATGACTATGATCTTGTAGTATGCATAATGGAGGATACATTGGTATTTTTTGTAGTTTGCAGGTGAAAATTTTCATGAAAAAATAACAAAATTAAAAATGTGCACATAATGAAAATCTGACTCCCCCATGAAAATTTGACTCCCCCTCCACAAAACTTCATAAATCTTATTTTATTTTGAGTATATGACTGTGATCTCATTATATTTGAGTAAATGACTATGATCTTGTAGTATGCATAATGGAGGACACATTGGCACTTTTTGTAAGTTTGAAGGTGAAAATGTTCATGAAAAAAAAAATTAAAGATTTGTATTTTACAACACAAGGACTCCCTTATGAAAAAGCTATTTATTTGACATTTGATGACCATTTCAACATCTTTCCCTTTAGGATACTTTATGAAGATTATATTGGAAGTACTTGAAAGTTTGATGGTTAAAAAATTGGGTGAAAAAAAAAAAAACACATGAAAAATAAGGAAAATTAAGGATTTGTATTCTTACACCCAATGACTCCCCTATGAAAAAGCTATCTATTTGATATTTGATTATCATTCTGACATCTTTTCTTTAAGGATACTTTATGAAGAATATATTGGAAATATTTGAAAGTTTGAATGGTAAAATACTGATATGCTAGATAAGAAGAATTCAGTAAAAAGGCGATGGGGCCAATTTCTTGAGTTAAAAATGTAGTGTTTTGACATGGAAGTGCAAAACCTACAGGTAGTAAGATGAATACTTGTTTTAAAAATATTCAACAATATTTTCACCACCAAACTTTCAAATAATAACAAAATGTACATCTCTGTGCAAACTATGTGGAAAACAATGGTATGGTGACTGGATATAAAATAGGTCCTTTTCTTTATGGGAGTCCAAATCTCATGGGTATAAAAATGAAGATTTTCATGATTTCTTTTTCATTCTTTCACTCACTATTTTATCATCAAACTTTTAAATATTTCCAATATGTTTTTCATAAAGTATCCTAAAAGGAAAGGTGTTGAAATGATGATCAAATATTAAATAGATTTATCATTGGGGAGTCATTGGGTGATAAAATGCACATTTTTAATTTTCTTATTTTTCATATTTTTTTCTTTTTTTCTTTTTTTCTTTTTTTCTTTTTTTGCTTTTTCACCCAATATTTTACCATCAAACTTTTAAAATATTTCCAATATAATCTTCATGTAGTAAAAGTTAAGGAAAGGTGTTGAAATTATCCTCAAATATTAAATAGATAGCTTTTTCATAGGGGAGACAATGGGCGGTTAAGTGCACATTTTTAATTTTCTTATTTTTTCAAGAAAATTTTCACCTGCAAACTACAAAAAAAAAAAAAAAAAAAAAAAAAATGCCAATGTACATCTTCCATTTTACATACTACAAGATCACAGTCATATACTCAAAATAAAATAAGATTTATGAAGTTTTGTGGAGGGGGAGTCAAATTTTCATGGGGGAGTCAGATTTTCATTATGTGCACATTTTTAATTTTCTTATTTTTTTTCATGAAAATTTTCACCTGCAAACTACAAAAAAGTGCCAATGTATCCTCCATTTTACATACTACAAGATCACAGTCATATACTCAAAATAAAATAAGATTTATGAAGTTTTGTGGAGGGGGAGTCAAATTTTCATGGGGGAGTCAGATTTTCATTATGTGCACATTTTTAATTTTCTTATTTTTTTTCATGAAAATTTTCACCTGCAAACTACAAAAAAGTGCCAATGTATCCTCCATTTTACATACTACAAGATCACAGTCATATACTCAAAATAAAATAAGATTTATGAAGTTTTGTGGAGGGGGAGTCAAATTTTCATGGGGGAGTCAGATTTTCATTATGTGCACATTTTTAATTTTCTTATTTTTTCATTAAAATTTTCACTGCAAACTACAAAAAATGTGCCAATGTATCAACCATTTTACATAATACAAGATCACAGTCATATACTCAAAATAAAATAAGATTTATGAAGTTTTGTGGAGGGGGAGTCAAATTTTCATGGGGGAGTCAGATTTTCATTATGTGCTCATTTTTAATTTTCTTATTTTTTCATGAAAATTTTCACCTGCAAACTACAAAAAAGTGCCAATGTATCCTCCATTTTACATACTACAAGATCACAGTCATATACTCAAAATAAAATAAGACTTATGAAATTTTGTGGAGGGGGAGTCAAATTTTCATGGGGGGAGTCAGATTTTCATGGGAGTCAGATTTTCATGTTACACCGGTTAAGGTTGAAAATCTTCCATGTGTCTTCATTATACCCCAACGTTTCAATCTGGTTCTGCAATACTTTGATAATTTCATTTTGGATTTCTTGGCTTTGTGCACTGTTATTTTATTTGCAAATTTACTAACCAAGAAAACGTAATGTTTATTAACTTGTATATTTAATATAACAGATTGTTTAGAATAATCACCTTTTTTCTATCTGTGCGTGAGTGTGTAACATTCGATTTTCAAGTCACTGCTTACTGGGTACTTTCCTAGGTAGTTGCGATCTCTGATATTGGCCCCAAATCGAATTGTCCTCGAAAAATGAACAAATATCCCCACTCAATGGCCTTTAATTGACCAGTCCCCGAAGGCGCGTTCCATATTTTATAAAACTGCTAGTTAATTAACATAGTACATCGCGATCATTTCTTCAACAAAAGCTTCTGTACTTGAACAAAATGAAACAGTTTGACATTTTTTTCTGGGGTACATACGTTGCGTAGTATTAGGCATGACACAAAGCCCCCTGTGCAAGTTTAAATATTTGTAAAAAAAATCCTTATGTAATGTATAAATGACCCGGAACATACGTTACCATACGTTTCCAGAACATACGTTACCATGTAGGGCTCTTTGCGTAATGTAAAGACATAGTGAAAATTAAAATTTGAATTTAAATTGAGACTGTTGTGGATTTTTGTTCAATACACATATATGTTAAAAACTGAATACAACTACGAATTCATTCAATTTTATTTTTGGACACTTCAGCATGTGAAACGCACCTCTGCATTTGGTTTGGGTGTGCAATCAAGATTAGCGTAGTCAAAGTCGGGTCTCTCCTGTCTTATAGCGCCGGACGAAAGCAGGCTTCTGAGTCTCGGAAGATGATCAGAATTTAAAATGATGGATATATATTTTTTTCTGTCGGAAGGCAGTCAGAAATGGAGGAGAGATCAACAGTGATAATTTGGAAGGCTGTCAAAAAATATCCGTGAGTCTGTTCCTGTAGATGTATATACATGTAGTTCCCGATTTACATGTAGGAGAGATTACATTAACTGGGCAGTATACTTCCAAATGAGTTGAACGTCTTGGTTAAAACTGTATTATCATGGTGCAGGAGTATATGTAGCAGAACACTCGTCTTGTCTGGAGGAGCTGCAGCCATTCTGTCTCACGTGCTGGCTGGAACTTTAAAGCGTGTAGCTGTTAGACCTCGTGTAGCGACACCGACGCCAAAGAAGGTAAAAAGGCAAACAGCTGGCGGTGAGACATATTCCCAGGAACAGTAATCCCAACTGTGAAAATTAAATAAAAGATATATATTTACCACGCCGAGTTTTCATCATTATCACACATCAGTCAAAGTATCCAAACCGTTATAATTCCGTGATATTAGATTTTTCCCAAATAGTCGGTAGTCAACTGTAAGGTGGAAAAAGTAATGTAAACACACTGTTTGCTTTGCGGTTGTTCGTGATTTGCATTGTGTCGCCATCTGGAGATTTAATTGCAGCTATTCTGCAAAACCTCGAAAAGCCTAAGATGATTGAATAATATTTAGTGATAAATATTCGACCACACATCCAAGAGCCTAATTCATGTAACTCTATATTACCCGATCTATTACAATAACAGTTCCTAAACATACCCAGAATGGGTCACTTTCCAGGCTGTATTTATACCAGGCGAATATTGGATATTCAATAAAGGTGAACAAAAATCCGATACCAATTTGTATTCCATAGGTCTTCCCAAAATGTTCCTTTGGAAACCTACAATTTGAATGTTTTGATGTAATATATATTTGTAAACTAGTCTTATATGTTGATTGAGTCACTGTAATGCGTAATTATGCCTTTGTGTGATGTTCATTGCTAATTCAACCAGGGTCTTGTGCCATGAAAATGAAATGGTTCTGCAAATTGTTATTAGGGACAAAGAAGCTTATAGGAAAGGTGGAAATACATGTTAATAGACTGTGTTATAAAATCTATACTTACGTGGAGGCTATATATGCCAAATGGGAGGCATAACTCCCGGTTTTCAACATAGAATGAAACAAAATGGCCACAAACTGCATCTCAATAATGGGGATGATGCACGCAATGGAGGCGATTAGTCCTGCCAAAACTGTGATGAAAAATGGAACCACGAAGCACCGCTCTTTGTCTGAAATATATAATGGTATCAGTACGTGAATCATGCATGTACTTCTCCAATACCATGTGTATACATTACTAGTATATCACATTTTTTAATAATATTAAGATAATCGGTATTATATATTACTCATAAATGGTTAACAATTGTCAGGGAATACAGATGTACTTTCTCTCTATATGAAGAGAGTCATTTCCGTTGCCGTCCAACGAAAATTATGAAATATTCAAAGTCATTTCTCCCATTATATTGTGTAGGCGGGTCGATTCTGTGTGATCTAAAATGCATAGAGACTACGATTCAAGAACAAAAGAAGTCACTGTTGTCTCAGAGCGTCTATGATATAGCATGGCATTTCAACTTTGATGCAGTTCATTTCTTTCAAAGTTAAATGACTACGATTCTATTCTGACATTGGTCTAAATTGCATTTGTTGGATATATTGATATTAAATATTGAAGTATTCTTTAGACAGCGACAGCTCACAAAGCCATGGCCACACATGTACAAAAGAGCCACAGAAGCTGCTATTATAAAATGGTAACGATACATGTTGAACACCCTTTGCAGCTAAAACCTATAATTAACTAAAATCCAATGAAACCAACTAATATTTATACGTATACGAGGAAACAGTTGCCGTTAATCGAAAGCACATATATGATCTTAATTACCATCCGCGGTTGCTCTGGAAACAAGTTTGTCCAACATCAAACCGTTCAGCAAGGCCCAGATCAAAGAACCCACTTGGAACCAGGAATACACGTCCGTATACGTACTTACTGAAATGTAATTAGAAATATGAATATATTTGTGTTGTGTTTTGTGTAAAGATGGTGGAAACCAAGCGACATGAGAGAGATAGGAAGGGATGCGTGCGTTACACGTTAAAAAAGTTTATGCAGTAAATTGGTTACAGTGATAATAAATCAATTACCTTTATCTTTGACATTATTTCCATAGTAATTGATAATTGCATAAAAACTGCCTTGATATGTGACAATGAGGGTATTTTGGCACAGAAACCACAGCATTAGCATCCAAAAAGAGGGGCTTTTGATAATCAGTAACGTGTCATGTAGAAAACAGTTGTTAGCACTTTCGCCATTTTCCTTGCCTGGAGAGTTTTCTATTCTGCATGATATCTGCCCAATTCCATCAACGCGCATTTCTGTATGATTGGTATTATTCTCATGTTGACAACTAGTGCCTTGACAAATAATGTCATCAGCTTTTTCCCGAGTGACATCTCCATCTGCTTTCTCTTTACTTGCTAACTCTGGAGTGGCACTTCCGATGGAAGGAACACCACACTTTGGTTCTGTGCTTACATCATCAGGCATGTATGCTGCGTTTGACAAACCTTGCTCTAAAACCTGATGACCACTTTGCCTCTCATTTGCTGTAGGTACATGATCAGCGTTTGTACAAGTGCTGGTGTTCGGTTTAGACGATTCTGTTTTGCTTCTTTGCCGCTTGCGTATCTTAAAACAACAGGCGATGTCAATGTTGTTCCCGTCGTCATCCTGTCTAGGTGGAAGGGTGAATGTGTTGACAGAAGACAGAAAAAGTATCACACCGGCAAAGGTGAACATGAACGTTTTGTACGACGCCCCTGCCTGGTACGTCAGCTGAAATATATTTTAAAAATGTAGTGTACAGTATTCGAAGACACGAACGCTCAAAAATGTGGAATTCCAAACGAGTTGGTGTTTTACTTATCATGAGGACTGATTAGATGCCAACATATTCACTGGCACGAATGATAAAGATGTATTATTTTTACTACTTTCAACGGCATTATGGAGACTTTTATTTTGAAAAATCTTCCGTGAAGTGTAATTTTCTTTTCATAGAATAGTATCCGTAACTACTAGTTGGCACTAGATATATTAGTTTGTGCCATATCAAACGATCAATTAACAGAGTGTTCCTCAGGTTGTAGAACATTTATGCGACAAATAGCACACGTGTATGATATTACCTTTAAGAGAATAGGAGCAAAGCCACTGACGTCTATGGCACCGGAAATCAGACATATGAGTGTTGCCTTTAGCTTAGGAAATAGTACGGCCACTTGGACGTCAGTAACTGCCAATTGGATGCCTCCCACCAGGTGAAATACAGCCCCAGGGAACAACAGCCATTCTCTTCCTACAAAAAATGTCAAATGCCTCATCTTGGTTATTGACCCAATTTCTTATACATATTCTACCGGAATTAACACTTTGATAATTTCATTTTGATTTTCTAAACGTTATTTACAGTTAATTTATGTGAACTGAAGCTAATTTTGAGAAAAAATATTTAACCCCAAAGGCATCAGAGTAATACCATGTATCACTTATCATGAATAGATGTTTATTGGAAGTTATTATTACTTATTTGTAACGGTCTTTTATGACACCGCCTTTCATGTGCCAAGTTACTTCTTTTGAAGGTTTCTTATCTCGTATATTCCAAAGGTTTCCTATCTCGTATAGACCGTATAGACCAAATATACTTTTTTCTCGAAGAATGAATATTTTTGCTGTATTCAACAGCTCATTGCGCTTGTTTTGTATCATCACTAGTATAAAGTATTACCAGTCCGTTTAAGCTGCCCTGTTTTATTGTACAT
Organism: Lingula anatina; assembly: GCF_001039355.2. Next base: position 16,108 of record NW_019775577.1, read on the forward strand.
TTCAAAAGGAAATATCAACATAAACTACTATGCTTTGCATGACATGTTGCGGAAATTGGGGACATATTTAAACACAGATAGTGTATTTGTTAATAATATGAAGCTGACTACGTATAACATTGGTCAAAAAAGGTTTTCCCATCCCCCAATTTCATTTGCTTTTATTTACAAATGATAGCCTCATATGTGTAAATTGCTATAAACAGTGCTTTTTATTCCAGATCTTAGTCTTAGTCTTAGGTCCTCCTGTCCAACGTAGGGCATTGGGCGGCACATTTTATTCCAGATACCATATCTTAAATGATTAATGGCTCAGAATATACAAAATAGCGGTTAAGATATCCATATTGTATGCCATTAAAATTTAAAACATGTACCCCTCCAAATCCAAGGTTTCACTCTGGTTTCCGCAGAGGTTAAGAAATAACCATAAATTTGAGCTGACATCACCAAATGTCATCAAATTTACACAAAATAAGCATTAGGATGCACTTGTTAACGATCGTGTGTCTAATAGCGTGTGTCTACAGAGCAATGCAATTATATCTTGTAGGCGGCGCGATAAGTCTGCAACAAGGGTAACAATTATGTTTTGCGTGACGTTGGTCCATTCTTTCTAAAGATCTGTGCAGAGATGATCCAGATTATTTGGGGGTTGATTCTCCTCTGCATTGCACACTCCAATCCATGCTACAGATGCTCAGTAGGGTGAATATCAGGTCTTGAAAATGGTTATTCCATGTCCACAGAGGATTACGTTTCTGCAAGATATCACTCGATGGATGAGAACTGTGAGCAAGTGTGCTGTCATGATGGAGTCTGATGAAACCTAAAGTCAGCTTTTGCAGATTAGTGAGATATCAGCTGAGAATATTATGTTCAGTGACACCAGAGGTATCGGAACCTGGTTGGCCATTACGAGACGGAATCTGGTTTTGCTAAAGAATCAATGGATTTCTTGCACCCCATCAATGGCCAAATGAGTGTTCGTAGAAAATGTTGCAAAATGCCTTTTGGAAGGGTTTGTACAGGATAATTTCGCCTGAGTGTCAAATCAGTCCGCATTTTGAAAGCATTCCAAGCCCATGGTATTAGTACATTGTTCCCTCTGGAACAGAACGCTACTGGGACATGTTACTGTAAAATTTTCTACAGATATCTCACTCCATTTACAAGAAGTGATTTCAGGGATGATACTGGCTTCATCGTGCTAACGTACTTGCTCACAGCGTTCGTCTGGGATTGATTTGTTGCAGAAACGGAATGTTCTGAGGATGGGCCAGCCATCTTTGTGCCCTGATATTAACCCTAATGAACACCTGTGGTATTGTGGCATGAATTGGAGTGTGCAATGCAGAGGAGTACCAATCCCCAAATAATCTGGTCAAACTCCACCAAGCTTTAAGGAAGAATGGGTCAATATCACGCAAAACAGAATTGTAACCCTTGTCAAAGGCTTGTCGGCCCCCCTACCATAGATAATTGTAGTGGGTGGTAGACACACACGCTATTAGACGTTTAACGTTCATTCTAATGCTAAATTTGTATAAACTTGTCGTTATTTAGTGGTGTCTATTTCAATGTTATGGATAATTCATTAACTGCGATTAATTAAGCATACATGTATTTACATTGGATATCGTGAGGAATTGTTAATAATCTCTTACCTCTCTCAGCTAATGCCATCAGGAAGAATCCACCAGCACACAGGCATCTTGAAGAAAACCAAAAGAATTATAATAAAACTTCGCTGATGCTCTCAAAGTTATATTAAATTACAAGAAATTGGCATTTTATTTGGGCAACACTACCTGTCAGCTTCTTTCATAGGCATAACATTCATGGTAAAACAATTGACAGCTAAAGCGACCATAGTTTGGCTGATTTTGTCCATTTTTCAGTTGCTATTTTAGTTTCATTTATCCTGCAAGCACNCTTCATACACTGATATTAAATTACAAGAAATTGGCATTTTATTTGGGCAACACTACCTGTCAGCTTCTTTCATAGGCATAACATTCATGGTAAAACAATTGACAGCTAAAGCGACCATAGTTTGGCTGATTTTGTCCATTTTTCAGTTGCTATTTTAGTTTCATTTATCCTGCAAGCACGGGTAAGGTTATATTAAGGGTTTTCCGATTGAATAGTTGCAGCTTTGCTACATGTAATATGCAAACTGTTTATTTATACAGATATGGTTCTATACTTTTTTTTATATCTGATGTATTTTAGTTAATCTTTAACTCAGACTGCAAAATGCGGGTGTCTGTGCCCTCGATCTTCACTGAAGCTTGGCTAAATGGACAGGCTTCAGTGATCAGCATATCGCCACGGTCATATAACATACCTAGGTTATAACTGTATTAAATCTTGTCTGAGTCCTTTACCGACAGTTGTACAGTAATGTAGTCACAGTATACTTATACCGCGTGCTACCACAGTAGCTTCGTTCATTCTAAAGCAACCAATAATTACCAGCAAATAGGTAGATGCACTAATTATATTAATGTAGAATTACTGGTGGATGCACAAAAAACTCTTTATTATTTGATGATAATAAATCTTAAGCGACAGTTGTACCCGCACGAAAATGAAGTAGATACTCCAGCGCAGTAGACTACTGCAATCATACTGCAAACATGCTTCAAATATGCTTCGATGTGGGAGCTAATTAGCATATTTGAAACATGCTTCTATCATGCTGCTAATCTACTGCATTAATGCTCCTCCTCTGTACAACCCTATGTAATGTTTGAAGTAGAATTGCAGTAGGCAATATTTGAAACATGCTTCTATCATGCTGCTAATCTACTGCATTAATGCTCCTCCTCTGTACAACCCTATGTAATTTTTGAAGTAGAATTGCAATAGGCTATACTGCATTTCTACTGCAAATATGCTCCACACCTCTATACTGCGTTAATGCTTCTTTGCTACTTCGATACTACTGCGTTTTCTTGCGGGTACACTAATGAAGTCACAGTATACTTACACGGATAGGATCCTCACACACACTGTACCACAGTGATCATAGATATACCCCAGCACGGGAAGAGACGCTAAGCAGATTATAGCGACAGTGTAAACTAGATTTAGCATCTCTTCTTGCTCAGTACACTTTTGAACGCGATCTGCATCCTGATCTTCTGTGCAATTCCCCAGAACACTACAGGCATGTTCTACCGTGTTAATACTAGCATTGACTTTGGGATCAAAGTGACAACGGGAGAAGTAAAATTTTTCCTCAATGAATATATACACGTATGCTGGCCATCCGAATAACGTACATGAGTAAACGGCAGCTTCTAAGATTCCAAGGGCGGCGCAGAATAATTTCCAACACGTAGTGCGTGCCATGTCGTCCATCCCTTATGGTTTAACCAGGAATAGGCCGGAGTTAAGTAAAGTGAATAGTGTCTCAGGTATATCTACACGAGAAAATTACTGCAATTTGGTGTAATAGCCATTGGTAATCGAGTCATACCTGTGTTAAGATTTTAAAAACCGAACGTGGTATAAGGGATGACGCAATACGTGTTTATTTTCAGATTAATGATTGTTCTCATACCTGTTCAATGTAGGTCTATATTGAATAAAACACATTTATTTCAGCTGTTTACCCTTGTCGGTAATTTAACACTGCCTGTATCACACAAAAGAAGCAGTCCATATCAACCATACAAAACTGAGGATCCCATTCGGGGGGAGGGGTTGATGATCACAGTTAACTAGAAATAGGATGGCCAATTCACAAATCGTATAAATGAATAAAGCTATGTATATAAGTAAGGCGAAAAAAAAAACAGTATTCAAGAGTAAGAGGTACGGGGTGCCTCACGGATCACGTGGTGACTAAATAATATGAACGTTTGTCAGGAGAAAAAGCAGCTTTCACTGCTAACGAAAATACCCAGTGGGACCTTCAGAAATGAAATAAAAATAGAAATGATATGAATATGCAACGAGTACACGGTCTCTCTCTCTCTCACACACACACACACACACACACACACACACCATATAGAACAGGGCAAAAGCACTTACATCTGCGGCAGTATCAATAAAGGACAAACCAACATAATGTTCTAAATTTGGCTGCTGCATTTATTGTAATGTCTCTCTAAAAAGAAATGTGAATAGTACATGACACTGAATTTTAATTGAAGAATCTACACGTTTTATTGTCAATTTATTCCAAGTTTGTCTTTAATCTATTTAGACGGAGAGAAATATAGGCAAATTTAGTATAAGGAAGACAAAGCATTACTCGCGTTAAACGTATATATAATATTACTCTGTTGTAATGTACTCAAAACATACATAGATAAGTTTCTCACATAAACTGTCCCAAAATGATCATGAATGAAACCCAGTATTAAGAGAGCCACCAAACTGACCGTGTAAACTATTTTTTCAGCATCTCTTCCTGCTCAGTGCACTTTTGAACGAGGCTGTCTGCGGTCGTTTCTTGTGAAGCGTACACGCATGGCCCGCGATGTTAATGCATTGGCTCTAGAACCAAAATGACATCGGGAATACATGTAATACAATCTTTCCTCTACGAAAATATACACATATACTGGCCATTCAATAACATAGAAGAGAAGACTGAAACCCATAAATTTTCTGCAACACGGAACCTCAGTTTTGTTACATCCGTATTTGACATGCAGTTATGACATACATCATACTTTGAACGTTTCTAAAAACACGTACGTGCCCTTCTTTCTATGTGGAATTTTTTATTATGGGCTCGCTATTTTTATAGGTGCTCTCAGACCCAGGATCGATTCCCGTCGCTCTGTCTTAACGCGACTGACTTAAGTGACCTCCTTGCTCATCTTCATGGTCACCTGATAAGGTGGCATAATTATACGTGTGGTACCGTGGGAAACCGATCAAATGCTGTGTGTGTGTGTGTGTGTGTGTGTGTGTGTGTATGTGTGTGTGAGAAAGAGAGAGAGAGTGAGAGAAAGAGAGAGAGGGGCTAGCTCTGAAATTATTCATACATATTGCATCAGAAAAAAGCTAACAGTAACAATATGTCACACACTTATTTACGACCAAACATTGATTTTCGTTCAATTAGCATTTGATCTGACTCCTTACATATAGTCGGAGGCGTAGCGCGTTGGGATTAAATGCGTTATCAAATACGTTGTAGTTAAATGCCACCTTCTGCGATGGGACCTTATCTTCGATAAAGCAAACAGATGACACGCTCCTACAGATAACCCATCCGTTACGCCACACAGTACACTGCAGAAAGGTCACTGGAAGACAGATTGTGGTTAAGGTAAGACTCAGAACCTCTCTTCTACAGAAAAGTAAAAAAAGAACATCAATTTTGTATCACAATCATGGTTTGGTCATTTGGTATCCCTTTTAACTGTTGACGTGTCATGGCAACACCATGTAGGCGCCCAATGATAGAGATCTTGCAAAGCTATTAGGTTGCTGCTTACTTGAACGAGGAATTTTAATCTTACATAAATTATGTTTTGTAAGGAAACTCTATCAGAATTGGTCAACTGATTATTTTAGAATTTCTTTGCATGTGAGACATATTTTTTCAGTCGCTGAAGCAGACAACATTCTAATACGAATGACGAAAGCAAACATGCTTATAATTGCAAACACATTTGTTACAAATATTATGAACTTATACACTCAAAGTTTAACAAAATAGTGTTAAAATACATAGGTCGTGTACATTATTTATAAGTCGGTTGTCGTATGTCAGCAAGGATGTAGGAACTGGATTGTACCTTTTAAAACAAGGATTTAGCTATTTTTCAAAAATCTGTTTGTCGCTCTATTCTCCCTGTGTCAACGATGACAGGAAAATCACTTGGTTTGGGGCCAAACGTTACGCAAACAGTCTAGAAAGATATAAATCGATGTTGATAAAGTCGCTCTTGTCAGTTGGATGGTATATTGACGTTTAGGAGCCATCTATGAGTAAATATGGTTACTGATTAATATGTACATACGTGCAAATCGTTAACTCAGTTGAAATTTAGTTCGGTGTGCGTGAGAGATTGCACATAGGTAGTTTTCCCTTGGTGAACAAAATACAAAAGAGGATGATTTGTTGAAAAGAGAGAAGATTAGGTACTGGTAGCTGTTCATTCACCAATTTTTCTAACTGTCACATGTAGATTATAATTTAGTTGTGAGAGTTAAAACAATAATGTTTAGATATACATACATTTCTGGACATGCTTTGTTTTAATACATTGATAGAGATACTAGTAAGAGATTTAAAAGGATACTTTTAAATGGTTGCAATCATATCAAAAATGAAAAAAAAATACTGTTCATTTTGAAAAGGAAGACATTCTTAATTTAAAGTAAAATATAAAGTTATAAATTGTCTTTTGGCTTACACTTCGATCAGATATATCTCAACTGCTTACTTATGTTGTGTTTCCGGTGTGTTTAGAATTCTGGTCTGATCACGAGGAAATGAAAAATCTAACCAAGCTCATGCAAGCAGATCAGATTCCTGATCTAGTCTAGACCGGTTCAGAACAGGATTGGATTCTTATCTTTCCTGTTACATAGACGTTCATCTACGCAACCCTGCTCATTCTAATTGTGACAGCCAATACCCATCAGTGTGTGACGTCGAAAGTTTCATATGTGACTTTTCTTTTCTTACAGATGCAGACCATTCTTCTGGTGCTGTTGGTTGGTGTTGGCCTTGCCCTTGGTGCCAAGACCACCCAGGCGCCTAGGGTTATCACTGACCAGAGCCAGCAAAATGAAATAGACGACCTGAAGAGAATCGTAAGCACTTTGGGAAGGCAGCTTATGATGCAGCAGTTATTTGTAGAAGAGAGAGTGAGGTCCGACGGGGCGTCGGGACTTAAGCAAATACGGCTACAAGAAATTGGTGAGTTAAAACGTCTACCGGTACACTGTTAATTAAGTCTCTCTCTCCAAGTGCAATCACCGATCAGGTGTTTCACTTACGTTGATATTTTGCCAAAAGTTTCTGAATCTTGCCATTAACTAGAGGCGTATTGCGGGAATTTCAGAATTGTCATTGATCGCATTTCATTGTCAGTTCCTAGGCATTGCCCATGATGTTCTTCTTACCACAAACGTACAACGTTCTCTTAGACCCTTCTTTTACATAGAGAGGTATACCTAAGCGATATTGTCTGTATCGGTGCACTTTCAGAGAAATTAAATGTGTTTTTACGTAAGAGAGCCACCTTACNCATTTTGATTACGGAGCCAATGCCTTGTAGGAAAAGATAAACTATAGCGATAACGTTTATTATGTAACTATCTATAAAGTCAGTTCTTGGTGTAGTTTGTTGACTACTAGTCACTTAGCAGCTTGGATTGAATACAGTAATAATTGTACAATTGTGGTAATAGTACTTAAAAAAATTAACTGGGTTCATATGTTGTCCAGTTAACTTTGTTGGAAGATTATTATTATTATTATTTTTTTTTTTTTTGAAGGCTCGCTTACTGAGTAATTACTGGAATGAACTGCAAAGATTGTAAAAGTTAACTAAGTATCAGGATACTGTCATGTGAAACTTTAAATGTCATTGCCACTTATTTGGTCAATAATAAATTTTATAAGGAACTTCATGCAGTCTTATTTTTAACTATACCATGTGTTAAAATACTGGGAAAAGTGTATTGATCATACTTCTCTGTCAGTCGCAGTGTAAATTTAGAAATTCTGTGCAGCTTTAGAAAGACATTTCCGTGACTTGACAATGATTAATCAACATAGACATTTTTGGACATGTAATATATTTTTTAGAAAATTAAAATAAAATGATACATTGTTGACATACATTTTTCAAATTAAATATACATTTGAATTGCAGACTATTAACTACATGCAATATATATATATATATGTTAAAATTGCAGGATTTCCTGGGCAGTTTCACCTTTGCTGATATAAAAAAGGTGCTAAAGGACAAATTGTAAACTAGTGTTTACAGGTCTTTCAAAAATTTGATACCGTATAAAAGAATACTTCCCTATTAAAAAATGAAAAGAATATACATCAACTGAAATGTCTGCTTTAATTTCACAATAAAATATAGTATGATGTACAGTTACATAAAGAAAAGATAAAGTAAAAAAAAAAAAAGATCACAGTATACATTATTGTAGGTAGGATAACATTGAAAGAATCCAAGGAAACAGAAGTAAACTTCTATTATTTCTGAGAAGAATCTTTTGCAAATGTATTATTTTTTTCAATAAGAAAAATGACTATGGTCATTTAATAAAAGGTCGCTAGATGAAAATTAAATTTCAATCTGCTATAGAAAATTGTTAAAAACAGAAATGCATTAATCTTAAAATAGTGAAGTAATCATGCATGTAGCTGTTGTAAATTAACTTGAATGTTGGATTCCTTCATGTATCCTCTGAAAAATAAAATATACATATATAAACAATGAGGTGCCTTCAATTGTAAATAAACATGCAGTAACTGTTGCAATTTAACTTGCATTGGCTTTTTCTGAAAAAAAAAAAGATAATGATGATAATGATAATGATGTATTTAAAAAAGTTAATTCTATATATTCAAAAATATTTTTGCACAACCTAACTTAAATTATGTAAATAAACGTGCAGTAACTGTTGTAAACTTGTATGATAATTGTAGATATAAGACTATGAAGAAAACATATAGATAGATAGATAGATAGATAGATAGATAGAGGGGCAACTCTTACATTCTAACTGACTAAATGTCAGTTCAAGGTCAGTTCAATGCCTGCAGCTCACTAGTCGATAAAAAAATGACACTGGCCCAACATCAGGTTAAAGTTTAAAAAAATGACATTGGCCCAGCGTTGGTCCTACATCGGATCAACGTCAAAAAAATGATGTTGGCCCGACGTTGGTCCTTCATCGGATCAACAACAAAAAAAAATGATGTTGGCCCTACGTTGGCCCACCGTTGGCCCTACATCGGATCAACGTAACAAAAATGACGTTGGGCCGACGTTGGCCCAACGATGGCAGGCCAACTTCAACAGTGCAAGCGTTGGCCCAACGTTGGCCCGATGGCGGCATGCCAATGCCGACCAAGTGCCAACGATACCGACGTTGGCCCAACGTCATCTTGCTATCTGGGATATTAACGCGATCATTTATTTCCTAAGACTGAGCTCTTTCACAATCAAGGATATAATTTCGAATGTTTATGTTCTTTGTCATAATATTTGTAAGCATATGTGTTACCTCAACCTGTGATCAATTAAGAATATGTACATTGGATATCAGGAGCAATTTTTTATATTGTTCCTACCTCTCTCAGCTAACGCCATCAGGAAAAAACCACCAGAACACAGGAATCTTAAATAAAATACAAGAATTATAACCAAACTATTGTATTGATCTCCAAATTACAATACATCGTAAGAAATTAGCATTCTATTTGGCCATCACACCTGTCAACTTCTTTCGAAGGCATAACATCGATGTACCCGTAAAACGATTTACAGCTGAAGCGGTCATAGTTTGGCTGATTTTATCAATTCTCTCTTTTTTGTACTCATAGATGGAGGTTACTACGAAACACAGTGGAGTGGTAATAATTCTGATTTTAGCTGTGGTTGAAATAGCTATTACATTACGTTCGTACATTTGTAGTACAACGTGGAGAGAGTGTGAAGACAACGGATAAAATCTTCACGCTATAACACCACAGTCACCTTAAACATATGACAGCTGTATAGTAATGTACTTACATGGATAGGATCCTCACACAAACTGTCCCACAGTGATCATAGATGTACCCTAGCACAGGAAGAGACACTAAGCAGATCAAAGCAACAGTATAAACAAGATTGAGCATCTCTTCCTGCTCAGTACACTTTTGAACCTGATCTGCATCCTGATCTTCTGTGCAATTCCCCAGAACACTACAGGCATGTTCTACCGTGTTAATACTAGCATTGACTTTGGGATCAAAGTGACAACGGGAGAAGTAAAATTTTTCCTCAATGAATATATACACGTATGCTGGCCATCCGAATAACGTACATGAGTAAATGGCAGCTTCTAAGATTCCAAGGGCGACGCAGAATAATTTCCAACACGTTGTTCGTGTCTTGTCATCCATCCCTTATAGTTTAATCAGGAATAGGCCGGAGTTAAGTAAAGTGAATAGTGACTCCGGTATACCTACACAAGAAAATTACTGCAATTTGGTATAATAGCCATTGGTAATCGAGTCATACCTGTGTTAAGATTTTGAAAACCGAATGTGCTATAAGGGATGACGTAAAACATGTTTATTTTCAGTTTAATGATTGTTCTCAAACCTGAAGGTGTAGGTTTATAGTGAATAACATGATGATAACGACGTTAGCTGCATACAGTCAACCAGTCACCAGTGAAACAGTGGATTTATTCCAGCTGTTTACCCTTGTCAATAATTTAACACTGCCTGTATCACACAAAAGAAGCAGTCAATATCAACCATACAAAACTGAGGATCCCATTCGGGGAAGGGGGGTGGGGGTTGATGATCACAGTTCACTATAAAAAGGATGATCAATACACATATCGTGTAAATAAATAAATCTATGGATATACGTAGGGCGAAGATTAAAAAGTCATATTCAAGAGTCAGAGGTATAGGGTGCCTCAATGATCAATCTAAATAACATGAACGTTTGTCAGAGAAAAAAAGTGGCTTTCACGGCTAACGAAAATACCCAATGGGACCTTCAAAAATGAAATAAAAAGATAAACGATATGAATCTACAACGCATATACGCCCCTCTCTCTCTCTCTCTCTCTCTCTCTCTCTCTCTCTCATTCATACACATACACACATAAATAAAACAGAGATGTATTTATGCTTATAAATTGTAATAGGGCGTTTAAATGGTTTAATCTAAACACTGTCTGTGCATTATCCCAGCATTATCCCAAATGCTCCTTTATTTCAGTGATGTAATTGGGTTATCGAATGTTACTGCATGCACACATTTACTGGGTGGGAGCCATACTACATGTAATACTATATAATTCCACATTTTATGTGGATCAGGTAAATTAGTGTTGATCTGAACTGTTGCTAAGGTGTTATATTTTACTCTTAGCTTTAAACCAAGAAGTTGTGTCATCTTGTTTACAGCCTGTCACCTGACCTGAGTATTATTATTATTATTATTATTATTATTATTATTATTATTTATTTATTTTTTTGCATTTGTTACATACTTGTGTGAGGTGGCTAAATTATTTCAACTGTTCTTAAAATTGAAGCAAATGAAATTCACTAAATCAATGATTTGTACTGAAATGAAGTGTAGTGCATTTTTCTGTAAGTGGCAGTTTTTGATAGCAAATTCAACTTGGTTTTCACAGAAACAAAATTATGTATTGCATGAAAATGGAGGTATGATCACATGGAATTTTGTTATCAGTGTTTGTTTCACATAAAATGTATCTGATTTTTAAATATTGCTATAAAGAATATATTTACTGAGGTATTGCTTAAATTTTGCATGTTACCCATACATCTCTCTCCACTGAATGGTTTAGATTCAGTACCCTCCCCCCCATATCACCACACATATAGAAATAAATTGGTGCTTTTTGTGGATATAAATTGTTTAAGTATAATTTCTCCAACAGGAAAAACTATTTGTGAGGTTTTTTACCTTATAAAAAGTATGGTTGCTAAGGAAAATTATTAAAAAAAAAAAAAAAAAAAAAAAAAAAAAAAAAAAAAAAAAACAGGTGGATTTTTAATGGCCGTTCTCTCAAAATGGCTACCACTAATATCTTCGACTATAAACCTTAATAACTTAAACAATTTTAAAGGTACAAATATTTTACATCATTTTATAGAGGACATCTTGTAGTTTTTAAAGATGTATACATTTCAATATCTCAAAAAATCAACTTATCCCTGATTTTGTCATGATGGGTCACACATAAAGACATGTGTGTATGTGAGGGTAATCATCTTGAACTCATCGACGCCTCATACATACGGACCTGACGTTTTTTATTTCACGTATTTTGAAACACAAACTTAAATTCAAACTGTGGAATACTTAGGCTCAATATAATCGTGTAGCTATAAGCATATTTATCTCCTGCTGCATTACGTTTAATAGAACGTTGAGAAAAGCACTGACGTCTGCGGCACCGGAAATCAAACAGATGAGCGTTGGTTGTGTCTTGGGAACTAGGGTAACCACCTGGGGGTCAGTTTTGTTAACCGTATCCATCCCAGTTGGTGCAACAGAGCTCCTGGGAACAGCAGCCCTCTATAGTTCCTGTTAAGGTTGAACGTTTTCAATGTGTCTTCAGACTTCACTCAATGTTTCTGCAATGCTCTGATAATTTCATTTCGGATTTCTGGGCTTTGTGTGCAGTTATTCTTTCTGCAAATTTACTGAAGCCCCCTTTTCCTATTGCACCAAGTACTTGAACAAAATGAAACTTTTTGACAACGTTTCCGGTGAACATACGTTACGTAGTATTAGTCATGACGCAAAGCCCCTTGAGTTACAGTTTAAATATATATATATATAAAAATCCTTACGTCATGCATCATTTTAAATTAAAATTAAAATTACCATTCTCCTCTCTTATTTTATAGATCAAGGCCGGACGAAAGCACTCTTCTGAGCCTGGGAAGACGATTAGAATATTCCAAGTTTACGCAGATGAGCATCTAATTTTTTTATGTCGGAAGGTAGTCAAAAATGGAGGATAGATCAATAGAGATAATTTGGAAGACTCAAAAAATATGCGTGAATGTGCCCCTGTATATGTATATACACACACACACTGGACAATAGAAGTGTCACCCTATACTGAACCAATACTTTGGGGGAAGATAAATGACTGTTCCTGGTATAACTTTATTTAAATCAACATTCACAAAAAGACCAACAATATAATTCCATGGTACAGCGGTTTAACACTCATTAGTCACATTATTAGTAGACCAGGCATTATAACTACTCAAGATCTACCTACTTTGATCACCTGATTCAGGGGATGACACTTCTATTGTCCATTGTGTGCACATGTATTTCTCGACTTAAGAGAGGTTACATTAACCAAGCAAATATTTGAACGTCTTGGTAAAACTGTATTCTCATGGGGCAGGAGTATATCTAACACACCACTCGTCTTGTCTGGAGGAGCTGAAGCCATATTGACTCGTGTCCTGGCTGGGAATCTGAAGCGTGTAGCTATTATTCCTCGTGGAGCTACACCGACGCCAAAGAAGGTAAAAAGGCAAACAGCTGGCTGTGAGACATATTCCCAGGAACAAAAGTCCCAACTGTGAAAATTAAATAAAAGACATATATTTATTTACCACGCCGAGTTTTCACCATTATCACACTATAAATCAAAGTATTGGAACTATTGTTGTTTCTTACAATAAGATTTTTACAGTAGTCGGTTGTCAACACCAAGTTTTGAAAAGTAATTTAAACCCACTATTTGTTTTGCAGTTGTTCGTGATTTGCATCGTGTCGCCATGTGGAGATTTGATTACTTAATTTAACACTATATTACCTGATATATAACAATGTCGGTTCCCATACTTACCCAGAATGGGTCACTTTCCAGGCTGTACTTATACCAGGCGAATATTGGATACTCAACAAAGGTGAACAAAAATCCGATACCAATTTGTATTCCATAGGTCTTCCCAAAATGTTCTTTTGGAAACCTATAATTTGAATGTTTTAATGGCATTATACCGTGTAAATATTGCTTTTTTTAAACCAAAGAAGCTTACTGGAAAGGTGGAAATACATGCTCGTAGACGGAGTCACCAAATCTATACTTACGCGGAAGCTATATAGGTCATATTTGTGGCGTAACTCCCGGTTTTCAACATAGAATGAAACAAAATGGCCACAAACTGCAACTCGATAATGGGGATGATGCACGCAATGGAGGCGATGAATCCTGCCAAAACTGTGAGGAAAAATGGAACCACGAAGCATCGCTCTTTTTCTGAAATATGCATGTATAATGGTATCAGTACATGAATAATATACGTGTTTCTCCAATACCATGTCTATACTGTATTAGTATATCGCATGTTTTAATAATGTGAAGATAATCGGTATATATATTACTCATAAATGGTCTTGAGTAAGCTCCAATTGTCAGGGAATACAGATGCACTTTCTCTCTATACGAAGAGTGTCATTTCCGTTGCTGTCAACAAAAATCATGAAATATCCAGTGTCATTTCTCCCATTATGTTGTGTAGGCGGGTCGATTCAGTTTGATCATAATGCATAGAGACTATAAGATGAGAGAACAAAAGTTGCCACTGTTGTCTCAGAGGGTTTATGATATAGCATGGCATTTCAACTTTGATGCAGATAATCTCTTTCAAAGTTAAATGATTTACGATTTTACTCTGACGTCCATCTAAATTCCGTTGTTGGCTTTATTGAAATTAATATATTGAAGTAATCGTTAGACAGCGACGGCTCACAAAACCATGGCAACACCATATGGAAAATAGCCACAGAAGCTACTATTTTTAAATTGTTACGATACACGATGAACATCCGCTGCAGCTATAACCTGAAATCGTGTATATGATCTTAAAAAAAGGAAACAAGCCACATCTCGACTAGGTAATATCACATTCATGTTATTTACCGTATGTGGTTGCCCTGGAAACAAGTTTATCCAACATCAAACCAGTCAGCAAGGCCCAGAACAGAGAACCCACTTGGAACCAGGAATACACGTCTGTATACGTACTTACTGAAATGCAATTAGAACTAGTATGGATAGATTCACGTTGTCTTTTGTGTAAAGATGGCGAAAATTAAAGGACACAAGAAAGATAGAAAGAGATGCATGCGTTGCACGTTAAACATGTTTATGCAGCAAACAGGTTACAGTGATAATATACGTGTAAACCAATTACCTTTATCTTTGACATTATTTCCATAGTAATTGATTATTGCGTAAAAACTGCCTTGATATGTGACAATGAGGGTATTTTGGCACAAAAACCACAGCATCAACACCCAAAATGCTGGGAGTTTGAGGATCAGTAGCGTGTCATGTAGAAAGCAGTTGTTAGCACTTTCGCCATTTTCCTTGCTTAGAGAGTTTTCTATTTCGCACGATATCTGCTCAATTACGTCGACTTGCATTTCTGTATGATTGATATTATTCTTATTTTGACAACTGGTGGCTTTATTAAAATCATGATGGCCAATAATTTCATCAGCTTCTTNCTATATTACCTGATATATAACAATGTCGGTTCCCATACTTACCCAGAATGGGTCACTTTCCAGGCTGTACTTATACCAGGCGAATATTGGATACTCAACAAAGGTGAACAAAAATCCGATACCAATTTGTATTCCATAGGTCTTCCCAAAATGTTCTTTTGGAAACCTATAATTTGAATGTTTTAATGGCATTATACCGTGTAAATATTGCTTTTTTTAAACCAAAGAAGCTTACTGGAAAGGTGGAAATACATGCTCGTAGACGGAGTCACCAAATCTATACTTACGCGGAAGCTATATAGGTCATATTTGTGGCGTAACTCCCGGTTTTCAACATAGAATGAAACAAAATGGCCACAAACTGCAACTCGATAATGGGGATGATGCACGCAATGGAGGCGATGAATCCTGCCAAAACTGTGAGGAAAAATGGAACCACGAAGCATCGCTCTTTTTCTGAAATATGCATGTATAATGGTATCAGTACATGAATAATATACGTGTTTCTCCAATACCATGTCTATACTGTATTAGTATATCGCATGTTTTAATAATGTGAAGATAATCGGTATATATATTACTCATAAATGGTCTTGAGTAAGCTCCAATTGTCAGGGAATACAGATGCACTTTCTCTCTATACGAAGAGTGTCATTTCCGTTGCTGTCAACAAAAATCATGAAATATCCAGTGTCATTTCTCCCATTATGTTGTGTAGGCGGGTCGATTCAGTTTGATCATAATGCATAGAGACTATAAGATGAGAGAACAAAAGTTGCCACTGTTGTCTCAGAGGGTTTATGATATAGCATGGCATTTCAACTTTGATGCAGATAATCTCTTTCAAAGTTAAATGATTTACGATTTTACTCTGACGTCCATCTAAATTCCGTTGTTGGCTTTATTGAAATTAATATATTGAAGTAATCGTTAGACAGCGACGGCTCACAAAACCATGGCAACACCATATGGAAAATAGCCACAGAAGCTACTATTTTTAAATTGTTACGATACACGATGAACATCCGCTGCAGCTATAACCTGAAATCGTGTATATGATCTTAAAAAAAGGAAACAAGCCACATCTCGACTAGGTAATATCACATTCATGTTATTTACCGTATGTGGTTGCCCTGGAAACAAGTTTATCCAACATCAAACCAGTCAGCAAGGCCCAGAACAGAGAACCCACTTGGAACCAGGAATACACGTCTGTATACGTACTTACTGAAATGCAATTAGAACTAGTATGGATAGATTCACGTTGTCTTTTGTGTAAAGATGGCGAAAATTAAAGGACACAAGAAAGATAGAAAGAGATGCATGCGTTGCACGTTAAACATGTTTATGCAGCAAACAGGTTACAGTGATAATATACGTGTAAACCAATTACCTTTATCTTTGACATTATTTCCATAGTAATTGATTATTGCGTAAAAACTGCCTTGATATGTGATAATGAGGGTATTTTGGCACAAAAACCACAGCATCAACACCCAAAATGCTGGGAGTTTGAGGATCAGTAGCGTGTCATGTAGAAAGCAGTTGTTAGCACTTTCGCCATTTTCCTTGCTTAGTGAGTTTTCTATTTCGCACGATATCTGCTCAATTCCATCGACTTGCATTTCTGTAGGATTGATATTATTCTTATGTTGACAACTGGTTGCTTTATTAAAATCATGATGCCCAATAATTTCATCGGCTTCTTCCCGAGTGACATCTCCATCTGCTTTCACTTTACTTGCTAACTCTGGAGTGATATTTCCAATGAAACGAACACCACACTTTTGTTCTATACTTTCATCATCAAGTTTGTATGCTGTCTTTGGCAAACTTTGCTCTAAAACTTGATTATTATCAATCGTTTCATTTGTTGCTGGTACATTCAAGTCAGGTTGGTCGGCGTTTCTACAAGTATTGGTGTTGGGTTTAGATGGTTTTTCAGTAACACCTTGCCGCTTGCGTATCTTTAAGCAACAATCTTTGTCAATGTTGTTCCCGTCGTCATCTTGTCTAGGTGGAAGGGTGATTGTGTTGACAGAAGACAGAAAAAGTATGATAGCGGCAAAGGTGAACATGCACGTTTTATACGAAACTCCGGTCTGGTACGCCATCTGCAATTGGATAAATAACGTGCTATTTGAAAAATGTAGTTTATTCTAGATATATTAAAAATTGCAAAATTCCAAATACGTATGAGTTTATATAGTATGGGGACCGTTAAATACCAACAACAGCACTGATATGAATGATAAATTGTAACGTTTATGGTACTTTATATGGCGTTGCGGACATTTTTGTTTTGAAAAATCTTTCAGGAAGGTTACTTTTGTCTTCAAAGATAAGTGTCCGTAACTACTAGTTGTCACTAGATGAATTAGTTTATGCCATATCAAACAGGTAATTACCGATGCGTTCGTCAGGTTTTAAGGGACAAAGCAAACACGTTTAACATTACCTTTAACAGAATAGGAGCAAAACCACTGACGTCCATGGCACCGGAAATCAGACAAATGAGTGTTGACCTTAGCTTAGGAAATAGTACAGCCACTTGGACGTCAGTTACTGCCAGCTGGATGCTTCCAAGCAAGTGAAATACAGCCCCAGGGAATAACAGCCATTCTGTTCCTATAAAGAATATTAAATGCCTCGATCTTGATTATAGCCTCAATTCTCCAGGAATTAATAATTTAATAACTTCATTTTGGTTTTCTGGTCATTATATACAGCAGTTTATTTACATGAACTGAAACAAATTTTGAAAAAACCTATAACCCTGAGGACATCAGACCAATACAGTGTATCACTGATCATAGATCGATGCTTATTGGAAGTTATTACTTATTTCTAACGGTTTCCTTGGGACGCCACCTTTTCATGTGGCAAGTTAGTCATTTTTAAATGATTCATTTCTGATTTATTCCGTGCCAGGTAGACTTTTTCTGGAAGAATGAATAAACTTCCCCTACTAACGAATCTGTGCTCGACCACTCACTGCGCTTGGAATCGATGTTTTATAGCATTTCTAATCTAAAATATTACTGGGCCTTTTAAACTGCCTTGTTTCATTATACATCTCAGAAGGAAATATCGACATAAAGCACAACATGTATGCTTTGCATGACTTGTTAAGGACATTTAAACGCGGATTGTGTATTTCTTTAAAGTGTATTAAAATATGATGAAACTGAATATGTATAATATATTAAATTGTTTTTGCCTCAAAAGAACTCACATAAATGTAAAAAATTAGTTATTACTAAAATGAAAAATTGGCGATTAAAGTGAGTTCAAAGTACAATACATTCAAGCAGACTATTTAAAGATTATCCTGTCGTTTTCTCACCTATTTGCTGAATCTATACCATTGAGTTTGTCTTTTATCTGCGTCATCCCAGATAGCAAGAAGGCGTAAGGCCGACCAGTACACTGGGCCAACGTCGGGCCAGCAACGGTGCCGGCGTCGGGCCGACGTCCGTGCTCATCGGCCATCTGTTGGCCCGACGTCGGCCCAACGTCGTTTTGCCGACCAGCTGACGTTAGCCCGATGGTGGGCCGACGTTGGCATGATGGTGGGTAATGGTTGGCCCGATGGTGGCCCAGCATCAGGGTTATGACGTTGGGCCGACGTCGTTTTGCCGACCAGCTGACGTTAGCCCGATGGTGGGCCGACGTTGGCCCGATGGTGGGTAATGGTTGGCCCGATGGTGGCCCAGCATCAGGGTTATGACGTTGGGCCGACGTTGGCCCATTGTAATTATGCCAACCAGCTTATTGGCCCTGCATAAGCCCAAAATTAACTTTTTTTATTTTAAAGTAAGTGATTAACTTTACGAAATTATAAGCAAAAACAACAACAATAACAATTTCCATCTGTCTGCAACACAAAATATATTCTTTATTATATCATAGTACATATAAACCGAGCATCAGTGGAGCGTGGATTCCCTGTAACGCAAAAAACCACTCCTAATAGTTTCTTACACGACTCAAATAAGTTCAACATGCTAAGGGATAAACTAAATAAATCACTCAATCAGCCATAAAAGAGCTTTAGACTGCTAGTTTCTTCTTTTAAATTTTTGGTCAGAAATTTAACCTATTATTGTGACCTTCTTTTCTATTCCATTGATATACAGCATAGAATGCTAGCAGAGAAATCCATTCAAATATCATCTTTCAGGCAAAATTAAACAATGCCTTTTGGTAATTACCCTAGTTATACTACTTGAAACTATATACTGACATTTGGTTGGCTTTTGTGGCAAAAAATTAGACTTCGTATGCATCTTTAAAGGTCTCTATAGCTTTTTTAAAGGTCTCTGCTTCTATAAGTCACCAATTTCGGGCTAAGGCCCTTCAGCCTGACGCATTCTTCTTTTTCTGCCTCATTCTCGGTCTCCAGCTGTCCTAAACCATTTCTTAATTGTTTCTGTTATTTCTGCATCCGTGACCGTTTGACAAATTTTGTTTTTCCTTACTACAGCTGAAAGAGAAGCAAAACAATTAAGATTTTTTTTTCAATTATCATTATTAGTATCATTAACTTCAATCCCAATTAATAACTGAAATAAAATTGAAGACAAGGTTTTTACCATCATTAAAATACATTTCCTTGAAAAGAAAGGAGATTGTCTGAACATTAATCAAGAGCATGTAAGAGGCAAAACAAGCATTTAATTTGGAGGCTATTCCAACTATATATGTATTTTGACTACGTATTTCCACATTCATACAACTTACTTTCAATTAATGCTCTTGTATTCGAAGTTGCCCGAATGCCAATTTCCCGCCCTTTCCCATCCAATTAATCTGTGTTGCAACTTCATTTGTCATAATATGTAATAAAATATTCCTTGTTGTTCCTGTTGGATTACCACCCCCGATGGTTTGCAAGATTCCTACCTGCAAGAGGAAAATTATAGCATTTTATCTGAAGTCCTTAGAGTTAATTAAAAAATTGGAAAATTTCCTTTTCATTTGTATTTTTTTTTCAGATAAAATTGTGACAATTTTCTACATACAAGCTACAAAAAAACATTTCCACATAGTATAAGAACCATTATATTCTTTGTATGTTCTTGAAAATTCTTGCTACACCAAGAAAAGTTATTATATTAAAATAAAACCATGTATGTATATTTACCATGTTCTTGAACTCTTGTTCCTCCTTCAAAGAGTTTTCAAAATCAATAAGTGCATTTGTTGTTTTTAGCGGGAAAAATGAAGATGGTAATTCCACTGATGCTGTATTTTCCACGCATTTTTTTTTTTTTTTTTTGAGCCAGCATGTTATGGATAAGTGTGGTGTTCACCTTTACTTGCTCTTTTACTTCTTCTAGAAGTGTTATCATTTTGCTAAAAAAAATGCTAAAAAAAATACATGCATTAGTTATACAATTGAAGTGTAAACTAAAAGTTTTGGCACATGTATTAGTAGGCTACTTATTTAATTGCTACAAAAATAGAAGTTGCAAATGTAATTTTGAAGAATTATCATCACTTTTATAACATTCTGGCACTCAATTAACTTATGTTTATTTACTTTCTACCTTTAATTAGAAAAATATATGCAAAACTTATGACATGTATGCTTACTTGTTGATCTATTTTCAAAAAGGCTTTGTCCAGTTGGGGGGTTAGGCAAATTGATTCTTTTTTGGGTCCTGTCTGTTTTGGTTATGGTTGGAAGTTCCTCTTCCTCACCCGACACATCTGACTCTGACTCTGACTCATAACGAGGATTTGGTCTGTTAAAAGAAAGAAGAATGTGAAGTCATAGAATACAGGTAAGTAGAAGTATGCAAATGGGGATCAGGGCTTCAGATGTTTATATGGCAAAATTATTTGCACTATTTAAACATTTTTGTACATTATTTGGGTCTGCAATTTATCAGCTAGGTGTTGAATAAATGCAGTATATATCAGTACTAGTACTATAGCTTTGTTTTAGGTATTGTTTTAAATGTAACTGATATTTAGAATATAATATTTCCCCAATAATGAACGTTTTATTTCATTGAATATTTTTTATCCTATTTCAAATGAAACTTGTAGATTGCTATAGTTGAGCCTTCTTTGAGGTGTTCTCATCAAGCACAATCATATCCTCTTGTGTGCAGTCGTTTTTTGTAAATGGAGGATAAAAAGTTTACTTTTCCACATTGCCTTCATTTACAAATAACGACTGCTAGTCATTCCGTGGTATTGGAACTGAGTAAGTATCTTAAAATGATGTGTTATTTATGTGCCTGACATTTTCCTAAAAACTGAGGCTCAGGCGTATACACATAAAAAAGCTGTACGAAATCTAGTAGCAAATAAGATGAAGAAAGCTATGCATTTTCAAATACCAAAGTCTGTTCCAGTTTACAGAATGAGTATGTGAGTAGTCTGCATGAAAACCAGGCTAAACTTGCACGTTATCAAAAATAATCTTGTTCATCTCGTAAATCAAAAATTAACTGACAAGTTGTTGAAAGATAACTTGAAAGCATTGTGTAAATGGTATTATAACATTAAGTGAATGTTTACTGCCTGGTATTTGGTGCTCCATTTAATTTTAGAAATCAAGTTAATTACATATATTGTAAATTATAATGTGCCAAAGTGTCAACAATTGTTGAATTTATAGTCTTAATTTCTTGATATTGAACCTAAAAACTGAAACGACATCTATAAATAGACTGTAAATTCGCACTTGCACGGTCACGTCACCAGTAAATTCTATTCTGAATTAGCACAGAACATAGGTGATTCATGTGTAGATATTAGATATGTGATATTGGTTTATATTTTAACACATTTCTTACCTCTTCTTTCTTTTACTCCTCTGAGAAGCTGGAATGATCTCCTCATTTTATGTTACAAGGTCTGATTCATATTGGGCGACATTCAGCTTCCTCCTAACTTTGTCATAGTCATCTGCAAAATAAAATTAATGAATTGACATTGAAATGTCACATTTTGGACTGAAACATGTGAATATGTGTAGCATGCACATTAGTTCTAGATGTTCGAAACATATGATAGAATGCCTAATAGTAGAAAATAATGCTCACCCTGTTCATATAGAATCCTCACAGTATACTTCTTCCACGAGGATCTGTCCGGGATAAGATGGGCCTTTATGGCAGGCTGTGCACTCTTCTCTCTTGAAATGGGAGGCCAGAACGCATATTTTCTATCCTCTGATAGCCATTTATGTGACACAATAGCTATGTCACAATCGTCTGCGAATTCGACCAGGAGAAAGGCCATTTTTCTAGAATAATTATATTTAAATCAATTAAGTTATAAATTTGAAAGCCAAAACCATGTGCTTCCTTGCTACTGATGTTTTCACAAAGAGTTGAGTCTATATAAGAAACAGCAGTATTCTGTAATTTACCAACACATTTAGGGCTGTGATTAGCATGTAAGGATTAAAATCCTAAAAAGATAATATGATGAGATAATAAAAGTACACAGGGTCATTGATGTTGATCTAAGTGTACTAATTCACGGATAGATGATCTCAACAATGTCTTTTATTCATTTATTTTTTTTTAAATTTTTTTAACTTGGATGGAATGTTGGATAGAAAATTATTCACACATGAACCAACATGATTTGTTGCAAAACAATAGTGCCTCACTAGAAAAAGAAAAATTTGAAAAAAAAAAAAAAAAAAAAAAAAAAAATATATATATATATATATATATATATATATATATATATATATATATATATATATATAGGCATGGATGTCTACCATACTGCATCCGTGTATGGGATTGCAATGTGTTTGTGGTGTTATGGCAGAAGAACACATTTTGCTTCTACTTCAGAAATGGAGGCAATATGAAGGGTGACATCCAGGCCAAACACTTTGCCAATTCCCAGAAGAGTTGATAGGAGAGGACTATCAAAAAAATCTACAAAATGTTTAAAAGACTTAAAACAATATAAACTGGGGCATTGTCTTCTATACCTTGCTGTTCACACGCATGCAACTATCTCTACAGTTAACATTCAACATGAAATTTTCTGTTTCCACCTTGCAAAACTGTGTGCCTGATTTTAGAGTATCTGGTAAAGGGCCTTTTGCATGACTTTTGGACAAAATTGGATATTTTCTAGAAGGATGTTTTTCTTCTGATGTACAATGCTCAGACAGCCTTCTTACAACTTGTGCTATTGAGAAGGATGTTTTCTGCACCATGTGTTTTAGTTTCTGTAAATAATTTTCAAAAGGAAATGCTGAAATATTATCCAGGCTCCCAAAGTTGTTTGCATCCATTGAGAGATGTGTTAACCCATGAACATTGTATACTGCCATTTCTTGTCCATACATTTGCATAAGCTGCTGTACAAAAACTACAAGAAGCTCATTTATTACAGCCATGATAGCCAGAGAAAGACTTAATGTTTTTCATGAAGGCCCGGGCAGGTGTGTCACAGATGAATGAATGAATGGATATGAAAACATGTTTATCATGGCAGAAAAAAATCCACCTTGTATTTGTTGACACTCGTCAATAAAATCTTGTAAATAATCGTCTAAATTATTGGGCTTCGATACCCCAGAGAATAAAGCAATGAGTAAAGGCTCTTTGTCGGGGAGGTTTACTATTTTGCCTACTAGGGGCCAGAAACTCTGGTTTGTGCTCTTAAATAATGGAAGCCCATCAATATTCAACTGCAAGTTGAATATAAAATCATCGGAAATGCAGTCACCCTGAATTAGACCTGAAATGCTGTTTACAATGCCAAAATAAAAATATTGGCCACCACATTTTTGTATAATCTTATAATGGGTTTTTGTTTTTTTTTCAGTGTTCTTGGATCTTTAGGTAATTGTGGGTGATACTTATTTAGCATCTTAAGAAGTTCACCCAGGGAATGATCAGGGATTTTATTTCTGATTGCCCACTCTTTTAAGTTTTGCACCAAACTATTTTCATCATCTTTCTCATTGGAGGCATCCATCACATTTTCAGATAAAGACAATTCATGGTCTTTGTCATTGGAGACATCCATCTCATTTTCAGATAAAGACAATTCATCATAACTAAGCACAGAATCACTGCCTGCTTCTGTCTCAGGGGGATCTAATGCAACTGGTACTAGGGAACTAGAAGCACCCTTTGGCGCATCAGAACAAGGGGGCATCCTATCCATGTCTAGCATGTGGGCTGCAACTCCTTTTTTGATGCGCCTTCGCACTGACCAGAATGAAATACCAGATTCTGCCAGAATGAAATACCAGATTCTGCCATGACAGGGGAGGGGGGGTATCAGTATATTGCCTTCTTTGATAGAAAAAAGGTATCTTACATTTACAACCCACTGTGATCTCAGTAGCAAGGATATGCTTAATTAATTTAGAATGTTTGCAGGGAACCAGAGGATTTGAGTAGGGAAACAAGCCTGAAAATAAAAATAACCTTGTGAAGTGTTAATGATGAAAAATTTATAACATTAACTACAACTTCCCCCCATGTTTCAGCCCCACCCCCAAAAAATTTAATTGAATTAAATAAATAAATAAATAAATAAATAACAAGGCTCATAACAAGGGTTAAAACAATGTCAGACAATGGCAAAGATATAGTTAATTTTTTAAAATCTGCAGGATGTGATAAATTTTTTTCGATTGTTTCCCCACAAAATTATTATTCATTTTTATGTAAAGAATGAGAGAGCACTCGATATTTAGTTCAAGATGAATAGCCTGAAGTCTAGATTGACAATACATCGATTACTGTAAGGGGTCATTTAAGATTTCACAAGAAAAAAAAATCTGAAATATATCCTAAATTTTATATTGGAAGAAAGTTATGATACATTGTAGAATAGAACCACAAAGAAGAAATTCCAAGTGATAATTTGCATTTTCCAGAAATTAATTTTACTCATCTCCCTCCCACGATCCCTTTTTATTTTTTTTACTATTTTTTTCTTACACTGCATAGCATTGTAAATTTCACACTGAAAGGTCTCAGTCTAGCTTGTTTATTTACCTAAAAAATAAAATTGTTTCTATTTTTAACGTGTTGACGTAATGTGTTTCCCACAATGCACTGTGACTACATCCAAGTTCACGTGTTGAAGCTGCGTCCGTCATTTGGAGTTGAGCGGGCACCTGCATTAGGTGTGTTCACGTCGATTACCTGTGTTGATTAAAGTATCACGGCGATGGAAGATAATTTCTTGTCATAGTGATAGCATGGAGTACATTGTCGCTAATACCCCCTTTACACTGGACGGCGTCCTTTCTGCGTCCTTTCTGCGACCATGAAATTTGGCATCGCTGTGATCTTAATAAGGAGGCACGAGCATTAATTTTGTATCAGAATGAATGCTCAATGATCGGCCAGTTGTCGGCACGTAAAATATTATAATTTTTAAACTCTCAAATGGGACCGTACTGCTGGACGCAGAAAGGACGCCGTCCAGTGTAAAGGGGGCTTAAACAAAACTTGTGCGGGCGGCTCTTTTAAAGTTTTTAGATCAAAATATGCTTTTCTTTTAAAATGTACCAGTACCGCATGGACAAGAATCGGCGCTGTTCTACCGAAACATTTGGCTGTTCAAGGCAAAACTCCTGAAAGGTATGATGCAATTTAGTAAACTGAAACGTTTAGAAATCTAAATCGTTGGTTAGGATACATTGTGGTTACTCATGTGTGGACGTAAAGTTTAATTTTTGCAGTATTCCCCCATTCGCCATATAACGAAAAACTTTGATTTCAACGTCTCTTCTAAATGTATTTGTGTGATGACCGAGTAATATATATGTATATATATATTTTACGTTTAAGGGTGTATTCCCAGAGATTTAGATCGATCCAGGGATTAAGATTTAGATCGACCTAACTCCCTGGGGGTTCACGCTAAATTGCAGTTAGCCGAGCGCGCACCATAGTTAATTACCCCCTTACAGCTTTCAGTAGGCGGGACAGACGCTTAAGCCGGCTAAGCTGACAGTAATCAAGTGAGACCCTCCACAGGGATAGATCGATCTAAAATCTATGGAAATGGGGTCTTACTTGATGCCATTCAAATATTCTGAGATCTGTGGTCATCGCTTGCGTCAAAATGTGCTGTGACCTCGTTGGTCAAAGAAGTTGAAGGTTTTATGAAAAAAGATAGAAATAAGTTAGTGGATTTCTAAACTAATTTATTAGAATAGCAGAAACAATTATCACAGTCACCACATAACTTGTTTTTGGTTAACATTTTAAATGAGAGACTATAATTTTTAGGGACTGCTGCGAAAGTACTTGAACGTCTGCTGGTATAGAAATAGGTTGAGTTTAACTTTTCCACGCTAGTTTGTTACTTTGTTTCTATTTGTGTTATTCAATCTGTTGTTATGGAATTTTTCAAATTTGGTCTGTGAGTGAATGTTTGCTTGATTTAAAGCAAGACCATTTATAGTTCAGGGAGGGGGGCTGTATTTTTAAATCTTAAAAGATAATTTTATATCTTAAAAGACAATAAGTTTTTCTTGTTTTCCTTTCAGTTGCTAACAACAATAGTAACTTTTTTAAAATCTCAGAACCAAACACCCCTGCACTTATCTTAAGCATTTGTTTTTATGGGAGGGGGGGGGGCATTTCACCCCAGATCATTTGACCTTTATAAATGTCCTCTGTAAATTAACCAACCATCATGGACTGGATTGAAAAACTATCTACAGTGTTACCAACTCTAGTAGGCCTACTACATGTTAATGAAAATGTAAAGTCTATGCCAATTTTTTTAAGCCTGTACTACTTCAGGCACGCAGGGTCCAAAAATGGGCAAGTGCCCGAAAAAAAATTATATATATATATATATATATATATATATATATATATATATATATATATATATATATATATATATATATATATTTCTTTCTCTCTTTCTAGCCCTGTGCCTCTAGAGGTTGGCAATTGCCTAATGGCGCAGATTGATTCTGCATATATTTACTCCTATCAATTCCTGTTGTTTCCAGGTGTTATTCAGCTGTTAGCAATAAACTCAACAATAATTGTGCATATTTAGAGTACTATAATACGATGCTGTGAAAATGAAGTCATGATCGAAAACCATGTGATAATTCTAAAGTCACGAATTTTGTTGCTGTGTGCTTTCCAACATGGTCCAGTCTTCATAAAAGAGGTTAACAGGAAACTTGTGAATATTTGCCAGAATAGTCTTTGATATTGCTGTTTGCAATTTTGCAATGGTTCAGTCTTAATCATAATAATGCAAGTAGAACACAAATACACATATGCCTTAGTTTATATATATTAACCACAGACACTGAGAATATACATTTTATTGCACTTTCACAAGAGCATCAAATGCCCCTACACTAGTTGTCTTAAATGTTTTTTTTATTAGTGACCACAAAGAAACTAATTTGATTTTTTTCCCTCTGATGCGAATAAAATTATTTGAGAAACAAGTAAAAAATAAAAATAAACTTTTTTTAAATATATGTCAGGATTGTATTATTTAGTCATAGAAACAAACCCACATGCGCACAGATGCATTTAGTAAAAAATATAATCCTGACTTGGGCACGTCTGTGAATGATTGTAAAGAATCTGCTCCTCTCATTCTATTTTTAATCTTCTCTGAAATTATTGTACTGCTGCTTAGCAGATTAAAGGTGGGGGTGCACTATATTACTTTCTTTCAAAACTTTTTTTATCTTTTAGGTTGAAGGGACAAATGTGTTCATAAAGTTGACAGAAGAAAGAAAACCCAATGAAGTACTCATAGAAATTACACATCAATTTGTGTACAATAAGTGAGGATCATAGAATTTCAAGACAATATCATAAGGACAGATTTAATGAAATTGATTTCCTCTATTGTTAGTCAAATGTGTAAACTAACTTATCAATGGATATATTAATTTCCAAAGTGGAAATTTGAAAAGCTGGCAAGAATTGTGTAAGTTTACTTTAAGTTTTGATTTAAGTAGTTTTTCTTTCATTGATCAGTTGAATAAAAGCCTTCAAGATTTGTGTTGTTTTTTATTTATAAAGGTAAGTGCCTTAATGAAAGTAAAAAAAAAAAAAAAAAAAACTTATAACTATTAGGTTGTGGGTGATATTTCCCACTTGTCTGACAAAGTTTTTTCCACCCACGAAAAAATTTTAAAAAAGTAAGAAAAATGCAAAGAAAAAAAAAAATAATACTGATGAAGATGCTGATTGTTGTAGCTGCGTTTCTATCGAAATCGCGCCAGAGTGCGCGTTAGATTCAAATGAGCCGTAAAAAAAAAAAAAAAAAAATTACGTATTCCTACAATTTTGTTAGGGGGGTTAATTAAAATTGCCGATTTGGCAAATGTATTTCTCACCTTTTATCTTCCTGCTCGACAAAGGCACCCGCCGCTTCTCTGTGCAGGCCGCGAGTGAAGAAAAAACAGCAGACGATAAATACGCAGAGTGCATGGCGGTCAAATTTTTTTTTCAATTTATTGGTCTAGTCACGATGAACGTGTCATTGAGATATATCAAAACTATGCTATTAAACAGGTTGTGGTTGAGTTTTTTTATTTAATGACAAAATAATCAGTTACCGTCTGATAGTGAAGCGCGAATTTGATATCTTTTGGCGGTTTTTGTTGCTTGTGCCGAAAGACCTTCCCATCATGCTTTAGTAGTAAACAAAAATGGCGGTTCTGAAAAAAGATCGTCTGCGGATGGGGTCCTCTTAGATGTTGGTTGTCCACGGAGAAAAAGTGAAATGTTTCAAAGGATATCCGCATTGTAGGTGATATGAGTGGCTGGAACATTTGTCGGCCACTATTGAGCGGACTGTTTAGATATCGGCGAAGGTTAAGTCCACCAGTGAGATGGCTGTAATGTTCTGTTACTGAAATGCATACATGCTTAGATATTTTGATTACGGAGCCAATGCCTTGTAGGAAAAGATAAACTATAGCGATAACGTTTATTATGTAACTATCTATAAAGTCAGTTCTTGGTGTAGTTTGTTGACTACTAGTCACTTAGCAGCTTGGATTGTACAGTAATAATTGTACAATTGTGGTAATAGTACTTAAAAAAATTAACTAGGTTCATATGTTGTCCAGTTAACTTTGTTGGAAGATTATTATTATTTTCTTTTTTGAAGGCTCGCTTACTGAGTAATTACTGGAATGAACTGCAAAGATTGTAAAAGTTAACTAAGTATCAGGATACTGTCATGTGTAACTAAATGTCATTGCCACTTATTTGGTCAATAATAAATTTTATAAGGAACTTCATGCAGTCTTATTTTTAACTATACCATGTGTTAAAATACTGGGAAAAGTGTATTGATCATACTTCTCTGTCAGTCGCAGTGTAAATTTAGAAATTCTGTGCAGCTTTAGAAAGACGTTTCCGTGACTTGACAATGATAAATCAACATAGACATTTTTGGACATGTAATATATTTAAAAAATAAAATAAAATAAAATGATACATTGTTGACATACATTTTTTCAAATTAAATATACATTTGAATTGCAGACTATTAACTACATGCAATATATATATGTTAATATTGCAGGATTTCTTGAGCAGTTTTACCTTTGCTGATATAAAAAAAGGTGCTAAAGGACAAATGTAAACTAGTGTTTACATGTCTTTCAAAAGTTTGATACCGTATAAAAGAATACTTCCCTATTAAAAAATGAAAAGAATATACATCAACTGAAATGTCTGCTTTAATTTCACAATAAAATATAGTATGATGTACAGTTACATAAAGAAAAGATAAAGTAAAAAAAAAAAAAAAAAGATCACAGTATACATTATTGTAGGTAGGATAACATTGAAAGAATCCAAGGAAACAGAAGTAAACTTCTATTATTTCTGAGAAGAATCTTTTGCAAATTTATTATTTTTTTCAATAAGAAAAATGACTATAGTCATTTAATAAAGGGTCGCTAGATGAAAATTAAATTTCAATCTGCTATAGAAAATTGTTAAAAACAGAAATGCATTAATCTTTAAATAGTGAAGTAATCATGCATGTAGCTGTTGTAAATTAACTTGAATGTTGGATTCCTTCATGTATCCAATGAAAAATAAAATATACATATATAAACAATGAGGTGCCTTCAATTGTAAATAAACATGCAGTAACTGTTGCAATTTAACTTGCATTGGCTTTTTCTGAAAAAAAAAAAGATAATGATGTATTTAAAAAAGTTAATTCTATATATTCAAAAATATTTTTGCACAACCTAACTTAAATTATGTAAATAAACGTGCAGTAACTGTTGTAAACTTGTATGATAATTGTAGATATAAGACTATGAAGAAAACATATAGATAGATAGATAGATAGATAGAGGGGCAACTCTTCCATTCTAACTGACTAAATGTCAGTTCAATGTCAGTTCAATGCCTGCAGCTCACTAGTCGATAAAAAAATGACACTGGCCCAACATCAGGTTAAAGTTTAAAAAAATGACATTGGCCCAGCGTTGGTCCTACATCGGATCAACGTCAAAAAAATGATGTTGGCCCGACGTTGGTCCTTCATCGGATCAACAACAACAAAAAAAAATTATGTTGGCCCTACGTTGGCCCAACGTTGGCCCTACATCGGATCAACGTAACAAAAATGACGTTGGCCCGACGTTGGCCCAACGATGGCAGGCCAACGTCAACAGTGCAAGCGTTGGCCCAACGTTGGCCCGATGGCGGCATGCCAATGCCGACCAAGTGCCAACGGTGCCGACGTTGGCCCAACGTCATCTTGCTATCTGGGATATTAACACCATCATTTATTTCCTAAGACTGAGCTCTTTCACAATCAAGGATATAATTTCGAATGTTTATGTTCTTTGTCATAATATTTGTAAGCATATGTGTTACCTCAACCTGTGATCAATTAAGAATATGTACATTGGATATCAGGAGCAATTTTTTATATTGTTCCTACCTCTCTCAGCTAACGCCATCAGGAAAAAACCACCAGAACACAGGAATCTTAAATAAAATACAAGAATTATAACCAAACTATTCTATTGATCTCCAAATTACAATACATCGTAAGAAATTAGCATTCTATTTGGCCATCACACCTGTCAACTTCTTTCGAAGGCATAACATCGATGTACCCGTAAAACGATTTACAGCTGATTTTATCAATTCTCTCTTTTTTGTACTCATAGATGGAGGTTACTACGAAACACAGTGGAGTGGTAATAATTCTGATTTTAGCTGTGGTTGAAATAGCTATTACATTACGTTCGTACATTTGTAGTACAACGTGGAGAGAGTGTGAAGACAACGGATAAAATCTTCACGCTATAACACCACAGTCACCTTAAACATATGACAGCTGTATAGTAATGTACTTACATGGATAGGATCCTCACGCAAACTGTACCACAGTGATCATAGATATACCCCAACACGGGAAGAGACACTAAGCAGATAAGAGCAACAGTGTAAACTAGATTTAGCATCTCTTCCTGCTCAGTACACTTTTGAACCTGATCTGCATCCTGATCTTCTGTGCAATTCCCCAGAACACTACAGGCATGTTCTACCGTGTTAATACTAGCATTGACTTTGGGATCAAAGTGACAACGGGAGAAGTAAAATTGTTCCTCAATGAAAATATACACGTATGCTGGCCATCCGAATAACGTACATGCGTAAACGGCAGCTTCTAAGATTCCAAGGGCGGCGCAGAATAATTTCCAACACGTAGTGCGTGCCATGTCGTCCATCCCTTATGGTTTAACCAGGAATAGGCCGGAGTTAAGTAAAGTGAATAGTGTCTCAGGTATATCTACACGAGAAAATTACTGCAATTTGGTGTAATAGCCATTGGTAATCGAGTCATACCTGTGTTAAGATTTTAAAAACCGAACGTGGTATAAGGGATGACGTAATACGTGTTTATTTTCAGATTAATGATTGTTCTCATACCTGTTCAATGTAGGTCTATAGTGAATAAAACATTTATTTCAGCTGTTTACCCTTGTCGGTAATTTAACACTGCCTGTATCACACAAAAGAAGCAGTCCATATCAACCATACAAAACTGAGGATCCCATTCGGGGGGAGGGGTTGATTATCACAGTTAACTAGAAATAGGATGGCCAATTCACAAATCGTATAAATAAATAAAGCTATGTATATAAGTAAGTCGAAAAAAAAACAGTATTCAAGAGTAAGAGGTACGGGGTGCCTCACGGATCACGTGGTGACTAAATAATATGAACGTTTGTCAGGAGAAAAAGCAGCTTTCACTGCTAACGAAAATACCCAGTGAGACCTTCAGAAATGAAATATAAATAGAAATGATATGAATATGCAACGAGTACACGGTCTCTCTCTCTCTCTCTCTCTCTCTCTCTCTCACACACACACACGCACACACACACACACACACCATATAGAACAGGGCAAAAGCACTTACATCTGCGGCAGTATCAATAAAGGACAAACCAACATAATGTTCTAAATTTGGCTGCTGCATTTATTGTAATGTCTCTCTAAAAAGAAATGTGAATAGTACATGAAACAGAATTTTAATTGAAGAATCTACACGTTTTATTGTCAATTTATTCCAAGTTTGTCTTTAATCTATTTAGACGGAGAGAAATATAGGCAAATTTAGTATAAGGAAGACAAAGCATTACTCGCGTTAAACGTATATATAATATTACTCTGTTGTAATGTACTCAAAACATACATAGATAAGTTTCTCACATAAACTGTCCCAAAATGATCATGAATGAAACCCAGTATTAAGAGAGCCACCAAACTGACCGTGTAAACTATTTTTTCAGCATCTCTTCCTGCTCAGTGCACTTTTGAACGAGGCTGTCTGCGGTCGTTTCTTGTGAAGCGTACACGCATGGCCCGCGATGTTAATGCATTGGCTCTAGAACCAAAATGACATCGGGAATACATGTAATACAATCTTTCCTCTACGAAAATATACACATATACTGGCCATTCAATAACATAGAAGAGAAGACTGAAACCCATAAATTTTCTGCAACACGGAACCTCAGTTTTGTTACATCCGTATTTGACATGCAGTTATGACATACATCATACTTTGAACGTTTCTAAAA
>NW_019775577.1:50946-85941 GCF_001039355.2 Lingula anatina
AAATCCCAAGGCTGTCAGAAACCATGGTAACGAACGGTCACGAGTTCGAGACCACCACAACAAGAGCAAAGGTATAGCACCTCATCATAACACTTGTAAACCATGTATAGCGGAAGAAATAGCTACATGGTCTTCGTCATACTGCTGTTGTTAACAGCCTTTGATCCCGTTGTTCTCTTTAATATCATAGGTAAACTTAATCTTAGTATAAAACAAACTCTAAGCTCCGTGTCGCGTTCACAAACTCTGCTTTCTGTACATCATGAACTTTACCGTTCATGATAGAAAATGGTCGGGGACTGGGGTTGCGTGGGATGAAATACGGCACCCGGATTATCGATAGGGCTATGTCCATCCGCTCTGGCCCTCTCCGTGACAAGATTGAAAGTTTCCATCTGATCGTATCGTATTAACGAAGCTGCCATGGCTCCGTGGTAACGTTGCTGTCCTGGATACAGACAGACACTCGTATGCTGGTTCGAGTCTGAACATATTGTTTGTATTATTTTTGCCGGAATTGAATTTTGAAAATTGCGATTGGTTACTATAAGAGGAAATTCGTACGTATAGAGGGTGGGCGGGTCTGTCACGGCGCAGACGGTCGCGTGCATGGACGCAAATTAAGCAACCGTGGTCTCGCAAAGTCACGAGTTCGAACCTCGGATGAGGCACGTCAGTCCAACACGACAACGACCGGGCCCCTCAATCGGGATGTAGAGAGAACGAGTGTGGGCTCTCGTGGGTCCTAGCCAATTACCTTTTGCATTAAAATATGGTATACTTTAGAAAGTTTTCATTAAGTGATCGATTTAAAACAAACATATTGCTGGTCATAAGCATAAAATTTGCGAAGTCAATAATATTTCCTTTTTCTTTAATTAAAAGTCTTATACTGACGTGGGAAGAACTGATCGTTGATCTTCGTCCTTTATGACGACACAGATCTTGAGCTATAGCTAACTTCGTATCTACGGTCCTCTCCGGTGTCACGGTCTTCCTTATGCACTGCATTTCATCAAAATATGCCATTTTCTCGGTGGGCTTATCAGAGAGAATTTTTTTTTTTTTTTTTTTTTACAAAAGTTGCGCTGTCTCAGTTGCTTTTAACAGGCATACATTTTGCCTTTTCATGCCCCCCCCCCTTTCCTATCTTGGGCCCTTGCTTCTCAAAACTGTTCATATGTTCATACAGTACCCGGGACAAGTTCGCAGTCGACATTTCAAAGAGTAAAGACTACTCATTGTTGAAACCGCCGAGGTGTGAACAGCTGTGGATCTCATCGTGCTCTGTTACGTCAAAAATAAAACCAAACGTTATCTCAGTGCAAAACAAAAGGAAAATAAATGCATCTGAAGTCATCTAACTAGGAACGTTTCGAGCAAGCCTATCAATGAAAGACGATAGAACTTAAATTGATAAAGCAGCTGTAACGGTGAAACAGCACCTCGTAGAATTACCCATTGGAATGTTTTTTTTAACTCCCTCTTCTTAGGGTCTCGCTAAAAGTAAAACACGCCTGTTGTTAACAACATTTGATCTTGTTGTTCTCTTTAATATCATAGGTTAACTTAATCTTAGCATAAAACAAACTCCGAATTCCGTGTCGGGTTCTGAAACTCTGCTTTCTGTACATCATGAACTTAACCGTTCATGATAGACAATGGTCGGGGGACTGGGGTTCCGTGGGATGAAATACGG
This sequence comes from Lingula anatina, assembly GCF_001039355.2. The sequence continues at coordinate 52,646 of NW_019775577.1, forward strand.
CACCCAGGTTATTGATTGGGATCTGTCCATCCGCTCTGGCCCTCTCCGTGACAAGATTGAAAATTTCCATCTGATCGTGTCGTAGCAACGAAGCTGCCATGGCTCCGTGGAAACTTTGCTGTCTTGGATGCAGGCAGACACTCGTACGCTGGTTCGAGTCCGAACATATTGTGTGTCTTTTTTGCCAGAATTAATTTTTGAAAATTGCGTTTAGTTACTATAAGAGGAAACTCGTACATACGGAGGGTGGGCGGGTCTGTCACGGAGCAGTTGATAGCGTGCATGGATGCAAATGAAGCAACCAAAGCGTCACCAACAATGGTAATGCAACGTCACGAGTTCGAATCCCGGATGAGGCTCGTCAGTCCAACACGACAACGACCGGGCCCCTCAATCGGGATGTAGAGAGAACGAATGTGGGCTCTCGTGGGTCCTAGCAAATAACCTTTTGCATAAAAATACGGTATACATTAGAAAGTTTACATTANACAAGCATATTGCTGGTCATTAGCATAAAATCTGCTTAGTCAATACTATTTCCTTTCTCTTTAATAAAATGTCCTTATACCGACGTGGGAAGAAATGATCGTTGATCTTCATCCTTTATTTCGACACAGATCTTGAGCTATAGCTAACTTCGTATGTACGGTCCTGTCTGGTGTCACGTGTTATCATTGAAAACAACCGAACTTGAATTAATTCAGCACCTTTCAAGGTATAGCACCTCGTCATAACACTTGTAAACCACATATAGAGGAAGAAATAGTTACATGGTCTTCTTCCGTATGCACTGCATTTCATCAAAATATGCCATCTTCTCGGTGGGCTTATCAGAAATTTATCTCAAGCAGAAAAACGATAAAATTCTCGGTAGAATTATTCGCCAAATATGTTTAACTCAAAATTTGCTATTGCTAAAATGGAAATCGCACCAGTAATTACACATTTGAACGTTTCAGTGATCCCTTATTCTTGGGAGTTAGCTTTAACTCATAAAGTCCCTGTGTGAACCGCCTTTGGATATCGTTGTGCTCAACAACGTCACACTGGAAGGTCACGTGGCTGATATTGCTTTTCCCATTAACCCTCAAGAGACCCAGCTATTTTACTGACTGAAATGACCAAGTGGGGTCATCTATGACCCCATTGTGCTCTGTACAGGGATCTTTATTATAAAAGGCTGTTGAGGGTTTATCACACCTATACTACTCCCAGGATTTAAGACAAGTATTTTATAATGATCTAATATAAAAAGTATTTGGTAATAATACTTATATTACATGAAATAACGAAGCACAGATTTTAAGAACAACATTACACCGGTATTTAGACAGTCCTTGTCAGTTTTCACTTGCAGAATTATTCCTCTTTTTATTTGCCACACTAAATGAAAAAAGAACATTACAAAATTACTTTGAGTAAAAACATTTTGACTTATGTTGAGATAGCATCCTGCTAACTTCAATGAGAATAATTAGCTGACTTGCTGAGTAGGGAATACCCTAATGCTGGTAAGGAAGTCATACTACTCAGAACACATTCAATCAACCAACATGTATGTTACTTCCACATCTGTGTATAAAACATAATCCACACAAACAATTTGATAATATATGTATAATATGATATCGCCAGAATTCCAGTTTTCAGTTTTTAGTTTTCCAAAATACCCGAAAATTGTAACCGTCAAAATGAGAGACCCGGTTATGAGAACAAGTTCCAACAAAGCCACTGAAATTAGATTCAGCGATGCACTATTAGTAACATTTCAAGCTTAATCTTCACAAACCACTTATCCGTGCCTATGTTTTGAGCACACTGGCTGGTTGCATGAAGCACATGCATGTGGCATTTCCTTGTCAGTGTTGCGTGGGCAAAACATTTGAATAAAATTTAAAAACTAATATTTAAAAACCAATGCTTTTCTTTGGGGTCATAAATGACCCCACAAGAGTTTGTGATGTATACGCCACACTAATTAGTTGATCCATACAAAAAACTGTGAAAGTGTGTAGGATTAGAAGACTGGCAAACTCATGCAAGGAAAGAAAATTTGAATAAAAAATAAAGAGATGGCACATTATATCATATGGCTGGGGTCGTAAATGACCCCACTCGGTCTCTTGAGGGTTAAAAAAATTTATTTCATGAACTTATGGCTGGTGTTGCTTGGTATATCCGAACTGGCCCTCTCCGTGACAAGGTAGAAGGTTTCCATTTGATCTGATGGCGCCCAACGCAGTTTCTGCGGCTCCTTGTCATACTGCCCTTTTCATGGAAAATGCCCTATCTCTTTGGTGGGATTCAGTGCTGTAGTCATATATATATATGAATCCAACCAAAGAGATAGGGCATTTTCCATGAAAAGGGCAGTATATATATATATATATATATATATATATATATATATATATATATATATATATATATATATATATATATCAAGGTATAACTTGACCTTTCTTTTAATAAAAACGTTTATTGTGAACATGCACTTTTAACTATAAGACTCTTTGTTCTAGATGTTGTTTAAATTGCAAAGTACATGGTTTGAGTCAAACTATCAGTTGATGAATATATTTATTCCTTTATTTTTTTAGGACAAGTCCAAGAGGGATTACACGAAGTACTTCAAGCCAGTGCTTTGTTTTCTGGAGGGAGCCTGGACCTACAGTGATGGTATGCGTTGGAATTTTTTTATCTTTCCATTATTTTTTCAAATATATTTACTTGACCTGGTGTAATGTCATCTCCCTGTTTCGCCTTCTCTACTACGAAGTTCGAAGTTGAGTTTAATACTTGGCTGTAGTGTAACTGTTGACACGTATTTGCCATATTTATAAAGTAGCTATTGAGTCCACTTCTAATTTAGCTATTTAAGTTTCCACATTTTCGCTTTTTTAAAGCAATGTTACAAAATCTCATTATTATTATTTATTCAAAAGATTCTGACCATTTTGCAAACCAATTCAATGGTTAATATTTTTTATGTTTTTTAAAGAGTAGTTTGATAGCGACATTAATTCAATTAATTGAGTCAATTATTCCATTTTTTTACTAGGTTCTTTAGAAGAGTCGTTTGAAAGTGACCGTCACTTTATTGACGCCGCCAGCTGGTTTGATCTCCACGAGAAGACGAGATTCACGTCCTACGCGGGGCGTAAGAGTAACCTTGAGAACTTCGCTTACCTTCCAACCACCATTATGGAGATGATTAACGGTTCCGTGCCCAGACTGGCGCAGTGGAATTACAGGTGAAACAATATAGTTACAGGTAACATAATGGAATCACAGGTAACACAATGGGATTACCGGTAACGCAATCAAATTGCATATTACAAGGTGAAACTGCAGGTAACACAGTGAAATCACGTAACAGAACGAAAGGGTGAGCGGACGTAGCGCTCTGTTTGTTCTTCTCTACATTTCAATTATCATTTTACGATAATCCACTGTGAACTTGTATTTTAATAGCATATTGCTGGAATTACAGGTTACTCAACTTGATATTAGGTAAACAGTAATGTTACCGGTAACAAATTGAAATTTACGTAGGTTAAGGAGAATGTTTGTTCCACCCATGCGGGTACATACAGTAAAATTGTATGCTCTTTGTAATTTCTTTGTAGAATCCTGTGTCACCCACTGAGTAAGGATATCCCATTCAGTCGTTTCCGATTGGTCGATGACTTACACAACCGGGTGGCACGTGGTGCCACCATGGAAAAGCAAAGGGGAACCCGTAGAGCCAGGTACCGTTAGTCGAACCGTACATCTAATCTTTAAGGTTAAATCTTATTTGCAAACAATTCTGAACACCCATACAACTATTGACCACGTGTGTTGTCACTATTTTAGAATATAATTCCAATTAAGAGAAACAGAATTATGCAAAATGCAGTACTAATAATTTACATATTTGTTTGTGCGTAAATAGTTCAGATTGAAGAGCAACTAGTTGTATAATATTTTCGTAACATTCATGTGCATTGTAAAAATGCTGTTTGATGAAAAAATTAAAACACACAAAATGGGTAGAAATGTATATATGAATGCAGTTATCAGTTTACGGTTTCATCCTTCCTCTATGTAGATTTCAGTTAAATCCTAGTTTGGTATTGGACGCGTGGGGGTCGTCAGAATTCTCGCAATCTCCTGATTTCTTAGATTCTTTAATGGAGGAAATACCAGGTAACTTTCTTTTATATTCCAATAAAAATGTTTCTGTTACCAAAACCCATGGTTGACTTGGATCTTTAATTTTTTTCGGTAAACAAATTTTTGTTGTCATATTATTGGTCCACCTACAGCTCACCTTAGTTTATCATGTTGGCGAGATTAAGTCAACGCCCTCAAGGTTTATATTTGTCATTGTTTCATTTCCAGGCTGGGATAACTATAAAGGGGTCTTGAATGATACCTTAGATGACGACACGGCTTGGTCTCTTAATGAGGACAAACCTGTCAACACTGCTTACTACCACCGGTGGTTCAACTCACTGAAGGAGGTTGTGAATCTCTCTCATTTTCTCTCTCTTTCTCTCTCTGTCTCTCTCTCTCTCACACACTCACACAAACACGCGTACCAACGTCCCTTTCTCTCTCTCCACACACACACACACATACATACACACACACACACACGTACCTGTACTTTCTCTCTCCCGAATTGATTATCCAAACAACTGCGAACCTTGTTTTTCCGATCAAGCATTTAGCCTTTTAAAAGTGATGGGATCTCTGTATAAAAATACATGGAAAGTAATCCATATAAAATAAAAAACAAATCATCTACTGACAATTTATTCAGTTTATTTCGTTTAATTTTAGGGAGCAATGGGTATCAACCGTCGTCACCGCGGGTTTTCTGATAACAACGTATTCATGGCACAAACCACGCAGCCCAATGTTGCTGGCCTATCCTACACTCACTGCCACAGAAAGGGTAAGATTATAACATTACTTTTTGTCATGCTTGCCTCAAGCTGAGGGGGACAGAGGCTAAATTGCCTTTTAAAAGTCTCTTAAATTTGACTACTTAAAAGTCTCATAACCCAGCGTCTCCTCGATAATCACTGAGTCAAAAAAAAATTTTACGACACTCATACTAGAGAAACACCATGCAGTGTTAGGGAACTAGGAGTCCGAGGCCGCCCTCTATTAAATTCATGTAGGTAATGTTAACGTGACTTAAGCTGGTCAGTATCAAGGACAGGGATTACCTGTGCAAGCCAGTTTTTAAAATCAATGGAATCTGGACCCAGCATCACAGTTCGTACGGGACACTAGTACAACTTCAAAGTATTATTATTATTTTTATATTGTGTTATACTGTAAAACATTCCGCCAGAAGTCGACGTACGCCATCCCACTGAAGATCGTTTACTATTATTATTATTATTATTATTATTATTATTATTATAGTGTGTAAAACGTTCCACCAGAAGTGGATGTACGCCATCCCATTGGAGATCGTTTACTATTATATTATTATTATTATTATAGTGTGTAAAACGTTCCACCAGAAGTGGACGTACGCCATCCCCCTGGAGATCGTTTACCTCACCCCCCTACAGTCCTGGAACCCCTACAACCTGCAGCACAAGGGGGACTACAAGAGCACACTTGGCAAGACGGTCTACGACGGACCCAACGGTAATTATTCCGATTTTTTTACTGGCGGTCAATATGATATTGATGGTAACTTCATCTATTTGTTTTATGTATTTACCTGTATGTTCTCAGGGTCAGGGAATGTGATAAATCAGATGTCTTGTCTGTTGGGTAGCACTGACTTTGTGCGTCATGTCCGAGTAGGACCTTTTATTGTTTCTTCCCTGTATCTGTCAAACACAAGTCAGACTGCTGATAGAACCTGCCCTCAGAACTGCTGAAGATTACGTATGTGTCAACCAAACTACCAAAGGTCACTGCATTGTCAGGCTTTGGAATTGCCAGTGGTTGCCCATCAGTTATAAGACAAGGTGAGCTGAGGCGGATCCAGGATTAATTAAGAAGGGGGGGGGGGTCCGTGGACGCAAAGCCGATCCACCACTTGGCATGGGGTTAGGGGCCTGTTGAAGGCCCCCCCGATAAATGTTGGTATTTAAAAGGGCGAACGGTGACATTGGTATGGCGTAGACAGTTAAAAACTAAAAAAAATCGCTTGGGAACCGGTTTAATCGGATTCAGCATGCCAAAATTATGCTAATAAGCCGGATTCCCAACTTTTACCCCAAAATGCCCCTACTCTTCATATTTTGTGGAAATCCCACTAGACTATCCTTGTCTTTTTCTCTACTGTCTTCAGTTGGTGCATACACTTGGATGGTAGCGACTCTGGAATCTGGCTGTTAAGATCCTATCGTTAACGGGTTCCCATCCAAGAAGACACTGTGCAGCTTCTTTGCTGATTATCATTCCTACTCCAGATTGGTAGTGTTCTTCTTGTCCCGAATAGATCAGTGTTCTGTCATCACTGTTCATTTCCCCATTTCCAGTCCAACGCATTTCACTGATGCCCAAAATGGCCAATCCATAATTATCTGCCTCCTTGATGACTTGAGACAAGTTTACACACTGATACGGTGTACGTACGTTCCAGGTTCCAATTTTAGTCGAGGTTTTGGCACTGAGAATCTGACTCGTCAGGCCATGGACTTCCTTTCGGCTTTGTTCCCTGACCGTCATACGGCGATCCAAAGGTCCCCTGTCATCTTCCTTGCGCCGGTTATTAGTTGGTGTATTGTTTGCCGTTTCTGTAGCGGTTGAGTTTTAACAGGGTCGGGTTGCTGGCCCGACGCCCAACCCTCCTCCTTGCCCAGGCCAGGCTTGGGAACGGCTATGACGGAGTTCACAACACTGGTGCCTACTGGTAATTCAAGTTGTAGATTTTGTGCAAGTATACAGGAATTTGTATGTCACAGCAGGTATAGATCTGAGTACCATCAGCGTACATGTGGTAATCAAGTTTGTGATGACGTAAGATGGCACCAAGTGGCAGGGTATAAATGCAAAACACCCTAAAACAAGTTGCGAAAGATCGGAAAGTATGCCATTTACTGAAATTTGCTGTGACCTCCCATCTGAGGTATGATCGAAGAAACGCAATGGCTTCATCTTTGACACCAACACTATCCTCAAGAAAAGTTAATAATGTACATTGATCAACGGTATCGAAGGCGGCTGAAAGGTCTAGTAATACAAGTAGCATAGCAGATTTAGAGTTGTTGTCAATGCTTATGAGTAGATCATTTTTAATCCTCAGGAGAGCTGACTCTGTGCTGTGTTTTGCCTTATAAGCAGATTGCATTTCCTCAGCAAGTTTGTTACTGTTCAAGTGGTCGAACAATCTCACAGCAACTACTCTTTCAATCACCTTAGAAAGGAATGAAAGGATTGATATAGGTCTATAGTTCAGCATAAGATGCGGATCAAGGTTGTTTTTTTTTAGTAAATGTCGAACAATTCTAGATTTCAGCACATCCGGGAAATTTCCATTTAAGAAACAAGTGTTTACAATGTGGGTGATTAGATTTAGGTAAAATCTTTATTTCTTAGGTTGTGGATTCATTTGGTAAAACATATAATGTAGTGGAGTTCTCACATTGAAGTCTTGTCTGTGTTTTATTTTTTCATAGAGGTAGAAACATCACTTTTTGTCGCTTGTCAAACTTTTCTTGGCATAACNAGATCTTTAATTTTTTTCGGTAAACAAATTTGTGTTGTCATATTATTGGTCCACCTACAGCTCACCTTAGTTTATCATGTTGGCGAGATTAAGTCAACGCCCTCAAGGTTTATATTTGTCATTGTTTCATTTCCAGGCTGGGATAACTATAAAGGGGTCTTGAATGATACCTTAGATGACGACACGGCTTGGTCTCTTAATGAGGACAAACCTGTCAACACTGCTTACTACCACCGGTGGTTCAACTCACTGAAGGAGGTTGTGAATCTCTCTCATTTTCTCTCTCTTTCTCTCTCTGTCTCTCTCTCTCTCTCACACACTCACACAAACACGCGTACCAACGTCCCTTTCTCTCTCTCCACACACACACACACACACATACATACACACACACACACACACACACACACACACACACACACGTACCTGTACTTTCTCTCTCCCGAATTGATTATCCAAACAACTGCGAACCTTGTTTTTCCGATCAAGCATTTAGCCTTTTAAAAGTGATGGGATCTCTGTATAAAAATACATGAAAAGTAATCCATATAAAATAAAAAACAAATCATCTACTGACAATTTATTCAGTTTATTTCGTTTAATTTTAGGGAGCAATGGGTATCAACCGTCGTCACCGCGGGTTTTCTGATAACAACGTATTCATGGCACAAACCACGCAGCCCAATGTTGCTGGCCTATCCTACACTCACTGCCACAGAAAGGGTAAGATTATAACATTACTTTTTGTCATGCTTGCCTCAAGCTGAGGAGGACAGTGGCTAAATTGCCTTTTAAAAGTCTCTTTAATTTGACTACTTAAAAGTCTCATAACCCAGCGTCTCCTCGATAATCACTGAGTCCAAACAAAATTTTACGACACTCATACTCGAGAAACACCATGCAGTGTTAGGGAACTAGGAGTCCGAGGCCGCCCTCTATTAAATTCATGTAGGTAATGTTAACGTGACTTAAGCTGGTCAGTATCAAGGACAGGGATTACCTGTGCAAGTCAGTTTTTAAAATCAATGGAATCTGGACCCTGCATCACAGTTCGTACGGGACACTAGTACAACTTCAAAGTATTATTATTATTTTTATATTGTGTTATACTGTAAAACATTCCGCCAGAAGTCGACGTACGCCATCCCACTGAAGATAGTTTACTATTATTATTGTTATTATTATTATTATTATTATTATTATTATTAATATAGTGTGTAAAACATTCCGCCAGAAATCGACGTACGCCATCCCACTGAAGATCGTTTACTATTATTATTATTATTATTATTATTATTATTATTATTATTATTATTATAGTGTGTAAAACGTTCCACCAGAAGTGGACGTACGCCATCCCATTGGAGATCGTTTACTATTATATTATTATTATTATTATTATTATTATTATTATAGTGTGTAAAACGTTCCACCAGAAGTGGACGTACGCCATCCCCCTGGAGATCGTTTACCTCACCCCCCTACAGTCCTGGAACCCCTACAACCTGCAGCACAAGGGGGACTACAAGAGCACCCTAGGCAAGACGGTCTACGACGGACCCAACGGTAATTATTCAGATTTTTTTTTTACTGGCGGTCAATATGATATTGATTGTTTTATGTATTTACCTGTATGTTCTCAGGTTCAGGAAATGTGATATATTGGGTGTCTTGTCTGATGGGACCGTAGCACTGACTTTGTGCGTCGTGTCCGAGTAGCACCTTTTATTGTTTCTTCCCTGTGTCTGTCAAACACAAGTCAATCTGCTGAATGAACCTGCCTTCAGAACTGCTCAAGATCACGTATGTGTCAGTCAAACTACAAAAGGTCACTGCATTGTCAGGCTTTGGAATTGCCAGTGGTTGCCCATCAATTAAAAGACAAGATGAGCTGAGGCGGATCCAGGATTATTTAAAGGGGGGAGGGAGGGGGGGTTCGTGGACGCAAAGCCGATCCCCCCACTTTGCATGGGGTTAGGGGCCTGTTGAAGACCCCCTGATAAATGTTGGTATTTAAAAGGGCGAACGGTGACATTTGGTATGGCGTAGACAGTTAAAAACTAAAAAAAAATCGCTTAGGAACCGGGTTAATCGGATTCAGCATGCCAAAATTATGCTAATAAGCCTGGTTCCCAACTTTTACCCCAAAATGCCCCTATTATTCATATTTTGTGGAAATCCCACTAGACTATCCTTGTCTTTTTCTCTACTGTCTTCAGTTGGTGCATACACTTGGATGATGGTGACTTTTGCATGGCGACTCTGAAATCTGGCTGTTAAGATCCTATCGTTAACGGGTTCCCATCCAAGAAGACACTGTGCAGCTTCTTTACTGATGATCATTCCTACCACAGATTGGTGGTGTTCTTCTTGTCCCGAATAGATCAGTGTTCTGTCATCACTGTTCATTTCCCCATTTCCAGTCAAACGCATTTCACTGATGCCCAAAATGGCCAATCCATAATTCTCTGCCTCCTTGATGACTTGAGACAAGTTTCCACACTGATACGGTGTACGTACGTCCCAGGTTCCAATTTTGGTCGAGGTTTTGGCACTAAGAATCTGACTCGTCAGGCCATGGACTTCCTTTCGGCTTTGTTCCCTGACCGTCATACGGCGATCCAAAGGTCCCCTGTCATCTTCCTTGCGCCGGTTATTAGTCGGTGTATTGTTTGCCGTTTCTGTAGCGGTTGAGTTTTAACAGGGTCGGGTTGCTGGCCCGACGCCCAACCCTCCTCCTTGCTCAGCCAGGCTTGGGAACGGCTATGACGGAGTTCACAACACTGGTGCCTACTGGTAATTCAAGTTGTAGATTCTGTGCAAGTATACAGGAATTTGTATGTCACAGCAGGTATAGATCTGAGTACCATCAGCGTACATGTGGTAATCAAGTTTGTGATGACGTAAGATGGCACCAAGTGGCAGGGTATAAATGCAAAACACCCTAAAACAAGTTGCGAAAGATCGGAAAGTATGCCATTTACTGAAATTTGCTGTGACCTCCCATCTGAGGTATGATCGAAGAAAAGCAATGGCTTCATCTTTGACACCAACACTATCCTCAAGAAAAGTTAATAATGTACATTGATCAACGGTATCGAAGGCGGCTGAAAGGTCTAGTAATACAAGTAGCATAGCAGATTTAGAGTTGTTGTCAATGCTTATGAGTAGATCATTTTTAATCCTCAGGAGATCTGACTCTGTGCTGTGTTTTGCCTTATAAGCAGATTGCATTTCCTCAACAAAGTTTGTTACTGTTCAAGTGGTCGAACAATCTCACAGCAACTACTCTTTCAATCACCTTAGAAAGGAATGAAAGGATTGATATAGGTCTATAGTTCAGCATAAGATGCGGATCAAGGTTGTTTTTTTAGTAAATGTCGAACAATTCTAGATTTCAGCACATCCGGGAAATTTCCATTTAAGAAACAAGTGTTTACAATGTGGGTGATTAGATTTAGGTAAAATCTTTATTTCTTAGGTTGTGGATTCATTTGGTAAAACATTTAATGTGGTGGAGTTCTCACATTGAAGTCTTGTCTGTGTTTTATTTTTTCATAGAGGTAGAAACATCACTTTTTCTCGCTTGTCAAACTTTTCTTGGCATAGCTGAATAATTTTCTGATTTTAAAATACATCAGGAAATCTTAGTTACATGCTAGCATCTAAACTGCAAACGCTTGCGGCACGAGACAAACGTCATTGACTGCCACATCTTGAGGTTGCTTCAAGACTTGTATAACTGCAAGGGCAGCAGCATCTGCAGTAAGATTGGTACTCTCGGCAAGATTGTACAGGTTCTTACACTGGAAAGATATTGGAAATACGTATATTAGAACCTCTGAATACATTTATATCTGACTAACTGTGGGTCACAGTTATCAACTAAATTCTTTGTATTCTTTGTGGGCGTTTCAACGGTGTAAGATATAACGTTAATGATTACCTGTTGGCTTTTATCAAAATCCCTCTTCATGGGGTATTTCAGCCATTATTTCATCAATCTCACATTGCCCAATGGGACAGACATTGACTAACTTATGACTCAAACTTCATTCGAAACATTGCAAGAACTTGATTATCTTTAGTGATATAACGTGTTGTCAACAGATCTTACATCATCGTCCATCTTAGAGAGAGAGGCAGCCAGACCTGGCGTGTCCACTGGACCCAGGTGGACATTGGTCACCTTGACCCCTTCCTGACACACCTCCTGTCTTAGCGTTCGAGACATTCCCTCCAAAAAATACTTTGCACCAGTAGACACTGCCATTCCTTTCAAATGCTGGAAAACAATATAACCAGATTATGAGTGGCACAATTACTTCTCATAAGTCAAGTCTTTATTATTGACTTAAAAACTTTCTTTTAGAAACAAAACATCGCTTAAATGTTTTCATCCTTTAGAAATAAGTTATAAAGAAGAAATTATGTATAATAAATAAGTTGAAAATATGAAATAAATCTCAAATACTCTTCATCTGCCAAACACATACTCAAATTTTAACAGTATTTTAACCAGTTTATATTTTACCAAATCTCTGATTCCTGTTATGTTGATGATATGCCCTATTTTTCTTTCACACATGTCACTGATTACAGCTCCGATGCAATTCAAGACGCCCTAGAGAAAAGATTTCTTTAATAGAGCCTAAAGCACTACAGGTGGAGGTCCAAATGTGGCATTCTGTACCATAATTCGAGGAGAACCACCATTACGTTTCTCTAACCTATTTGTACTTTTATTCTCCCTATGGTAATTAATGGTGTGCCTGCTGCAAAATACGCTTAAGACCTTTACATAGAAAAAACTGATTTTATGGAAATATAAATAATGTATTGCTAGGGTATACCCTTTGTAGTATTAAATTATTTTGCAGTATATAACAACACCGAGACCCCCCCCCCCCCCCCCCACCTCTTAAAACAGTTGGGAAGTGCTAAAGTTTTAGACCATCTGTTTTTTCACAAGCACAAGTGTAGAGTACATTTTAAAAAATACGCAATAATCAGGCGAAGACAATTTTTTTGCAAAATCGACCTCAGAGCCCGGTCGAAAGTCGGTCAAATTTGTAAACCAAATTCTTCTATTTGAGACAAGGTAATCAATAGTAGTCAAATTTTAATTGTTATATTGCACAATATATTCATATAAGTCGATTTCTACATATTTATATTATTAAAATATTGGTTGTACCTTAATATTAACATCAACTATCTCTTCCCACAGGTCTTCTTTGGCATATTTTATGAACGTACAGTACCACACTCCGGCATTGTTGACAAGAATGTCTACCGGACCAAACGTGCTCTCTGAACGCTGTATCATTTCTTTGACCTAAAAGTTTGTACAAAAACTAATATTTCAATCAGTTCCTACACAGATAACTCTAAAATACAAGATGCAACCAGGAAATCAATGCTGATTTATTTTAACTTTCTTAAAATTTCCGATTAACAATATATAACATATAACACATTGAGAGAGAGAGAGAGAGAGAGATAAGAGAGAGAGAGGCCGATGGACGGAATCCACTTTTGTACCTCGTTCCTTTTTGTCACATCACATTTCACGGCTATTGCTACACCACCTTCTTTCTCGATTTTGTCTTTTGTCTCTAATAACATTTTTTCTCCCCTGGCTACCAAAACAACTTTAGCACCCTCTGCTGCCAACATTTTAGATATGGCGGCACCAATCCCAAATGAAGCCCCTGTTACCACGGCAACCTTGCCAGATAGAGGCTTCTCTTCTGGAAAATTCAATGGATACATATATTTCATTGTTTGTTAGACGTAGATACTGTCAGCTAACAAAACTGGGAAATAAAAAATATATAATCAGCGTCAGAGGGCAAGGCGGAAGACAACCATTCTACTCACCAGTATATTCTTTATTTTTCATATAAATAAATCAAGTCCATGATTAGTAGATAAAATAATCCCCATCCTTTCAACAAATGATAACAATAATAATACTATGAATAGACATGATGACAAAAAGCTAATGATAGACTGTATGTTATCAATTGCCTTATATAAGTCAATGCAATTCACATGTTCAACCTACTAAAGTAGAAGAGGAGGCACATAACTAGGCCTCACAAACGATAATTGCTGTTTGCTAACTCAAAGCTTTAAAAAAAATTAGTTAACGACTCCAGCCACAAATAAAGTACCCCAACGTAAAATTAGTTGCCAAAAGCCCAGCAAACAACTAATCCGTTTATAAGACCTGGTACTGACAGAGAATAGCCAACAATTCCCTGTAGTAAAGTTATATATTATATATTATGTATCCTCCCCAGGGAGGTGAGAACATCTATAGTGCAGCAGGGCAAAAAAAAAAAAAAAAAAAAAAAAAAAAAAGACCAGGCTTCTCTCACATACATACATACATTTCAGTTAAATAAATAAATAGTATATATATGTAAAACTTCAACCTTCGGGTTGTAATATTCCAATAAAAGATTATTATCTATTTATTATTATCTATATTAAAAAAAAGTAATCTGTCAACCCACCTGAACCTTGAGTGCCGGTGCGAGTTGCCATTGCACTACACGTCTTGCACCAGACTGGCTTTGTATTGGAAGCGGTGGCCTGGTGGTGGACCGACCAAGAGGCGGAGGGAATAAAATAAACCCTGGGCGTTGCACCACTGGTATGAAAGACAGATGTGGTGTTACGCAAGGTCTAGACAGACGTATATAAGAAAAGTTAAGAAGTAGGTCATGTGTGGTTTAATTGAATTTCAACATGTCTAACGAGGTACATGCTGATATATTTATATACGGGTGTGAAAATAAGGAATGTCCGCACCGAGGTACCGAGATTCTAAGGATCATGCCAAAAAAATTCTTGAAACGATGACCTGTGACCTTTTGATTTTAGATATCCCTAGAAAATTCATCGAGAGAGCATACATGAGATCGGGACCGACATAAATTGGATAAGCAGTGAAAGCACTACGGCATATATGACGGGCACATGGTTTCTACTATCACCTGACAAAAGAGAGAATTAAAGTGGGAAATTCAGTAACTAGACCCAACCTGGCAGATTTCACGATATATCATATAACAAAAAAGGGACCTCAGAAAACTGTGCAGCTGAATTTCAAGGTGCTACATACATGAATAGTCTGCATATATAGTATTTCAATTTCCATATTATACAGAGTTGATAATTTTACTTTTCCACATTGCACTAGCACAGGAAAAGCAAATTCAATAAAGGCATATCATCAGATGATGCACGTTTCATCTGCAGTGTCAAACTATATATGTCCCTTTAACTACAGACATTCCTAGGGGTCACCAAGGCGCTAAAAACGAACACACGAAGATCAGACAAGAAAGGTGACAAGAGTCTAACGCCATGATTTCGTCCCCCGTGTGTGGTGAGGGGCCACACACAAAAAAATAAGACATTTACATTGATGCTCATAAGTTAAGCAACACCCCGATTTTTCCAAAAGTTTCTTCTATCATGATCATCATTTCATTTGTTAGTGGGATAAAACATATTTCTGTCATATTTTATAAATGACTTATTCAAGTTGAATATTTCTGTTAAAGAAATACACCAGATAGCTTATTGTAATAACCAAAATGACGGTACCAAAATATGCCAAATCATGTGTCTAAAAAATATGCTCACACAGCAAAAAGTACGTGCTGATTAAAACAGCTTATAATGAAAAAATAAAGTCCAATCATCTTAGAATTAGTTTTAATAAAAGAAGACTGTAGATGATAGATGATTAATCGGCTTTTATGCAATAAATGTCGGGTGCGGCTTCCCTGGTTTTGAACAACAGCTTCACATTGTCTCCTGCAACTTGCCACCAAATTCTGTCGATCTTGCCTTGGGAGCCTTTCCATTCCTCAATTACTGACTGCTTGATCTCTCTTATGTTTCCTACTAGAGGTTGTCTCTCATTTACTGCTCTGCCAACCATACCCTAAGTATGTTCGATTACATTGAGAATTGGTGAATATGCAGGCCAATCCAAACATGGGATACCATGCTGTTGCAGCGCGTCTTCCAAGGACCGTGCTTTATGGATTGTCTTGCACCAAAATTATTTTTCTTTCTGGATTTGCTTGAATGTGTGATTGTATGCGCCCGAATGGTATTTCGTCTCCGTATCGTTGACCAGTGCACCTTCCTTGAATGACGTACAGTTGCAATTTTTCATCATATGAGAAACCGCACCATACTATGACGGATACTCCGACACCCTGAACACGTGGGAGAACACAATCATACTGAAACGTTGGTTTGGACCTCGTCAGTCCACATGACCTTTTGCCTAGTCCTGAGATTCCATCTTTCTCGGTATCTTGCTCGTGACAGTCTTCTCTGCTCGTGTCTGCTGTTTGACGGGGGCTTTTAACGAGGTCTTTTAGATGGAAGTTCAGCTTCTAAAAGATACATGTTGACTCTTTGCCTACTGATTCGATCTCTTCATAATCCAGGCCAGATGTGTCTCAGTCGTTTGGCTGACATGAACCGGTCCTGGTGGCATAGTCGAACCAAAGATCTTCTTTCTCTTGCCTCGGTTAATATTGGTCTACCAGAAAGAGGCTTGTCCAATACAAGATGAATTTGGCGCCATGTTGCAACCAGCTTGGACACTTGACTTGGTGCTACTCTCTGTTGCCTTGCAATCTGTCTCTTTGGCACCCCAGCACGGTGGCTTCCAATTATTTGCAATCTGATTACCTCAGTGATTCTTCTTCTAACCACTGGTTGGTACAACATAACAAATTATGCCCATGAAACTAGCCAAACTGAAAGCTCCCCATCGCATACCCAAACTGTGTTCTTCGCAAGTGGTACCCCTATTGCATATTCTACCCTGTCCAACAGTAAGTAGCACTCATATATCAAGGTCCTGTAATTCAAAGTAAGAACAAAATAAACATCTAGCTACTGTACAAATTTTGCCCCAATAAAAAAGCTTGGTTGCTTAGAAATTAGACAAATTAAAAAGAGTTGCTTAACTTATGAGCATCAGTGTATAAGCATATATAATCAGTTATTTTAATATTTATCAATGTATCTGCTCTTTTGTTTGCTTGCTAGTCTAGATCTATTTGATTTATTCACATATTTTCGCTTATTAATTTGCTTTGTACTCTAGTGTATACATCATAAACATACCGTCTATAGACTCGTAGTGGTAAAATAGAAATTCAGAATTCAAAAATGGGTTTATAGGTATTTATTTTCTCAACAGTTTTGGATAGCATACAGGTAGGCATTTTTAGGAAAATTGTTGAAGTTTAATTAATTAATTAATTAATTATAGGTACGAGACGTAACGGCCTGATGACCAAAGCTGAAGCATTCAACGGAATCAACACCAAAGCATATTATATCACACCCCATGCCTTCTTCGATAAAACTGGGACATCTCCACGTGATCCTGCTGACACCACAAGGGCAGCCGTGGGCGTTCTTGATAGAAAAGGTAATGATAGGTAACTGTTGAAGGCAGCACTGATAACACAATCCAGAATGAACTGGTACCTATAAGCTGGCGATGGGTGTGATGGGTGTTTATAGTATATAGCAAATGAGAATGTATGATATTTTTTATGCTTTGTTTATTACATTTAACGAGATTTTTTTGCACATGCCTACCGGTATATTGCGAGCAGTGTGTTCTTCTTTCTGTTTAAAAGGCCCTATTAAAAAAAAAATGCACATTAAAATTAATGAGCCCTGCATGTCCAAGTATAGTAAAATAGACTTATGGTGAAGTCATTGTAGTTCGTTTTCAACAAGTATAACTTGTTTTCCGTTAGGAGTTCTTCGTGCAATGACTGCCTCAGGACCACGTGTGTTCCTCAACATCCCAGATGTTGGTGAAGTGCGGCTGCGCTGGCCGATAGCACCTGTTCACAACGACGGAAACGTTATTTTCAAAGAATTGGAGGCGCTTAAGGTTTATATCCACTTTACAAACCTAATTGTTCACATGAAATTGTGTATGTTTTGTTTGTTTATTTAAGTGACCTGTGCTTTAATGCAAGTGATACAGATACATTTTTTGTTTTTGCACCCAGCCCTTATGGGCTTATAAGTCACTGTTTTATTTATGTTATTCTAATATATTAATGAACAATGTGTAATATAATCGATAATTATACTCTTTTGTATTATTGCTATAGATTTCAATTATATTTCAAAACAGTTATATTAAACAAGTTTCAATTTCATAGAAAAAAAATGAAAAATTTATATATTTATTTATTTGGTTGTTTAATTGCAGCCTTTTATCTATTTACATGTATCTTTTATTTTTATTCATTATAGTTTTATTAATTCATGTTATCATCAGCTAGTGACTACTGAATCCAATTATTGAGTAGTCTAATGTCATTGTCATTCCAATCTTAGGATATGGTGATGGAACAAGGTAAATACATGGGTCTGTATAGGACATCACCGGTGGGAGATGGCAACAGTACTGGAAGTGTGACCCCTATGACTGGTAACCTTGAACTTGTCACCGGTCCCGGAACGAAGGACCCCCCTGGAGACCACGTGCACACGTAATGACCGGAATCTTGATGTGTTTTATTTTTTCTCAAGAGAAAGATAACGTCGGACATTTTAATGTGTTTTTTTTCTTAAGAGAAAGATAACGACGGACATTTTGAATTTGCTTTGATGAAAAAGACAATCATACATTTAAGTTTGATAGTTAAATCACTTTCAGATAAATAATGTACATTTATCTGGAACTTCTCCCCTCCATTGTAGAACATTTCAATTCATCATTGTTTGACAAAAACATGTATCAACAGTCTCTGCATGTCTTAGAAATTGCGTATTTTAAATCGGTGTGTTGTAGTATTTGAACATAAAATCATTTCGGTTAATAAAATGCGTTGGAGTATTACATAGGCTTGTCTTGCAGCCTTCGAATCAATCCTACTGATGCCGCCGCCTTGCAGAGCGGTAAAAAAGTGACCGTGAGGACATCTACCGATCAGGGACACTCCCATGTGTTACGTTTAAAATATGATGCTGCTAAGAAGACTTACATGATAAATAGGTATGTTAATATGAGATGATCTTTAAAATTTCACCTAAGAATTCATTTTTGATATAGTCGCTGATCTTTGATTTTTAAGAAGATACACATAAGAACACAATTTGGACAGCAAGCACTGACTTAGTAAACGTTGTTTTTGACCCTCGATTTGTTCAACTTATCTGAAAACCATTTGAATGTCATGGTTGCGAAGACTTATATATACATATAGTACATTGAATTATTTTCATTAGGTAATCTTCCATGGTGGTAAAACATGGCAATCTGAAATTCACCTTCACCATGACTCTCATGAAGTTAATTAAAAGAGTTTGTAAAAAACTACCAAGAAAACAATAAATGTGTCTTCCCCTCCTTGTCCTCAGGTGCGATGGTAAACCGGCTTGTTGGGATGGACACCCGTTGCAGTTGAACATGACCTAGAGGGCAGCACGTTGCATGCTTTGGCACAAAAATGTCAAGAGGGGAACGACCCGCCACATACTATCTATTAGTCAGGGATAAAATATTTTCAAATTTAAAACATTTTATTGCTTTTATTTGAATAATTATTTATAAACAATGCTTAATTAAAATGTTAAATTTGCAAATAAGGTTGAAAATAAATAAATAGAGCAGTGATCCTGACATAGTGGATGAAATCCACTACTAAACGCCAAGCCATGTTTGACAAATCAATAAAGTCTGATTAATCTAAACTCGTCCTTATTAATCTTAGAATTAAATGTGATAAACAAGCGGTTTGGTCACACTTATTTGCAGGGACAGCTACATTGTGTTAGTTGTGATAAATTTCTACTCACGCAATCTTATAATTTTTACATGTCGAATTTTTCAAAGGTACGGGATTCGAGAAAGAAAATATTTTTTAAACAATTTTGACGTTCATTTTAATCAAACTTTTTTATTTTGATCAAAAACATTCTCACACTCCTTGGCATATTCTATAATTATATAATAATAATGATTTAATCATTAAGTAAAATAGATACCTCAAATCGCATTAGCTGTTGTTCATATTACTTGGGACACAAAAAATATATTCATCCACATCTAATTTTGTAAGAGGAAAATCATTAAAGTAACAAATAAATAAACATTTTGGGACTTGACGTTCCTTCATTATTTTGTTGATAGAAAGTCTCTGCATATTTCTATTACGTCCTATTGAAATAATGAAATTATTACTTCTTCTTAGAGTCATTTTACAGTCAAAATCTAGGAATACTTACGACCGTTTTCTTTGATTTAAGCCAACCTCAGTTATCGTAAACAAGTTTTTATAGAGATTTGACACGAGGTATTTTGACAATTTACAATTTCATATATTTCATATTTTCAAGAATATATATGTAACGTGACAGAAGGTTCCCCGTGATAAAGAGTCCGCTTTTCATTCATTTGTTCAGGTAGTTTTTTACCCACTTTGGTCAGGCTTACCGTAACCATAATAAGTAAATGGAGGGAGGACATTCTCTTACACGGACCCTCAGTTTCGATTCACCGGAAAAAGTGTGTGAACTTTACCTAATGGGGCCAACACTCTGTTAAAAGCTATCTAAAACGGTTGAGCAAACCGACAAGGAAACCTAAAAATCGTCTTTAGTCCTTTCCTCTTCTCTCCTTCCCTGACTGCCTTTTGTTATCGGGACTTGATGGAAAAGGTATATTTTGTCCATGTAGCATAGTTTCGAACATTTATCACGTTGGTGACAGGTCAACATCTACATGTAATTTATATAGATTGGCTATCACTGGGCGAAGGAAATCGGGGGAGGGAGGAGGTTTTTACTCATAATTAAAAAGGAGTCCACAAAGCTATGCCGCCGTAATCAGGACTTGCTAAAAGGCACGAGTTTTGTCCTAATTACTTTTCCGTTTTTATCAGTCACTTTCTGCTGTATAAAACTCTCCACCACAAACGGCTTAATCTCAGCCGGCTGTTCACGCAGCTTACTTTCTCTTTTTTCTAACGCTTTTCGATATTCCTCTAATTTTTGATGTGTTCTCTTAGCATCCGTGTCAACTTTCAAGAACGCTTCAGAAAAGTCGTCTGTTAAGGAAATGGCGTCATTCATCTTCCGGTGAGACGCAATTGACTCAAAAGGTTTGTAACCAAATACGTCATACACATCTTTACAGATGTGGTCTATTTCTAAAGCAACGTGGAATGGAATTTTGTCAGTCCATGCCCAGGCTGTTGCATTTGAATTCGTCCGCATGGTGCCGAAGTTCCCGTTCCGTGCCATTCCCATTTTTGTAGCCATCCAAAGCCACATTTCCACGTGCTTGGGTAAATCGAGATTTAAGAATTTATACACAGCCTTTGACGTCTCCATCGGTTGTGCAGCCATGTCTTCGTATTTTATCTGAAACAAAAATGATCGGTCGTATAAAATGTGAGTTGTACACGAAGGATATAAGATTTTTAGGGGATTACTCATAACTATTTCACCGCTTTGCTTCATTTATTAACAACATGTTGCATGGCGGTTAATTGGTGACATTTCTAAACAGTATAATTTTTTGCTACTCATGAAAAGCAAGCTTCACTTGATTTTTTCATAACATTGTAAGAAACAAAACAATATTACCTACATTGTTCATGTAACTGCATACCCTGTACGAATTTAACGACCACAAATGTTAACAAGATTAAAACGGGCTTTTCTATGAAAGAAATGGATTCTGAAATAAACACTAACCTGCATGATGCGACCTGGATACACTTTGTCCAACTTTACACGTGCGTTATAATCCCTCAGGATATCAAGGCAGCGCGTGCTAGCCTCCATCTCGACCTTAGCCTCCATTTCATGTGCCTGAAAGCGGGATATGAGCGCCCCACGAGGATCCCGAACAAGATGAATAATTTTCAGATTTGGATTATCTCGAAGCATTTTTTCGACTTGCCACATGCGCAGTCGGAGAGTTTTTATTGCTCTAATTTCACTTTGGAGGCATCCTTTTTGTAGGAGGGGAACGCACTTTTTATCGTTGGGCCAGTTAGTTGTGTTGATACATTTGATGTAGCCGTTTTCGTCCAGCAGACGGTGTCTACCTGGGAAGCCAAGGAAGTCGTGGAACTCTTTCTCAACCATCTGAGATCCATTATAACTACAAGGGGAAAAACATAAAGAATGTGGTCAGATCCTTATATGGCTGATTTTTTAAATCAAGCACATGCATCAGCGGGAGTACAGTGGCCCTGATTGTTAAAGGAAAATCTTGTACAAATCATTTTAGCTCAGAAACACAAAATTACAAGGAACGGAGTGCATGCCTTTATTTTAATTATGCAAATTCAATGACTAGGACTTAGTATATTAAATACTCTTTCATCCGATGGTACGGACATTGTGACTGACATGCTGACATTATACATCGGACATTTAAAATTGATGGCGGATATGTCCGACTGTCCGACGGTTTTTCGGGAACACTGAATCTTGTATAACTTACCCTACTCTTCGCTTATAATACGCCATGGTTTCTAGCGGCAGTTTATGCATGTGACACTTAAGAAAGTTGACGGCGGTGTCTTCGGCTAACTGGTATTCCAGGCCACGCCTTGGAGCAGGCCTAAGCAGGGAAATAAGTAAAAATAAGACAAACATAAACATATAAAATAAAACAAGTACTACTACTACTACTTCTACTACCGCTGCTGCTGCTGCTACTATTAGTAATAATAATAACAATAAATGGTTATGATATGGTAGCTAAACATTTTAATCTTAGATACTCGGGCCGATGAATCGGTTGCTATATTCGATGACGATGTATACAAATGTCGATAAATTAAGGGACAAGGACAAATGCCCCAAGAAAAAAAGGAAGATAAAATGTTTCTCAACTCTCTCCCTTACCGGACCGTTCCGTTTAGACTGGTCAGATTCCCTCTGCTGTCAATAACGCCATACAGCCCCCATAATGGCTCAAAGAAATAAAACGCGCGCTTATGCTGATTAAACAACTCCCCGAGAAACGACGAACCACTTCTCTGGTAGGTGAGGAGAATGACCTCTGTTCCTGGCTTGTCTTGGAAGGGGACTGCCATCTTGCGGGATTTTCCGTCGATCCTTGGACTGAAATCATTTGAGTTCCCGTCAGTTGCTGAAGGAAATAAAAACAATTGCTGCATACAATTTTAGTGGATGTGAAATATAAAAGATCTTATGATTCATTGAGATAAATGTATCAACGCACAGATGAGCTGGTTTAAAAAGGGAAAAAATCTGTGGTTGGGTTTACGGCTTTGAAAGAAAATTTCTTTATAAATTACACTGACACATTATTTACTGGAGCGGTCGTGACGTACCATTACATTTAGTACCTCGGGATGACAGACATAATGGGACTGAGTCGTGTCCACACAAGTACTGACTTTAAAAAAAAGTTACTCTAAATGTCCGCAAAATCCTGTCATCCCACCAGACACATATTATTCCAAGTACATGTACATGTAACCCTTCACATACCGGTACAAACGAAAAGTTTCAACACTCGTCAAAACTGCTGTGATCTCAGTGACTTTATATAAGCTAATTAGCGTTTCTCTTACCTGTCTTACCTTTTGCGAACTGAAACCATCCGTAAAGAAGGCACGCCGAGCAGACAGCATAGAGAAAGATGAACTTGTAGGTCAGGACACGGAGCCACATAGTGCGTATTATTGTGTAAACTCCAATCCCTGTGACAGTAATACCGGCAAAACAACACCAATGACCAAGCAAAGTTTACCCAAGTGCTATTCCAGTCCTAGTTAATTAAACGACGCATGGTACCAGTACACCCTGCATGTCTTCTCCTCTTGCAGCTCCTGTTCTCTAACGTCTCCTTCTGGCTTAGAAATAGCGCTCTACGAGGTCACAATTTAACATGATTTCTAACCAGTGCCCTCCTATGTCAAACGAATAATCGCGCGGTCAACCAAAATTCACAAAAATATTGCCGGCTGCCTTAAAGTGATCCCCTGGCGTTGACCCGGGTTTGGGATACAGATATCAGTATGACGCACCGGGTTTACATCTACCTGAGGTTGTCTTTAATATTATCTCACTCCACCATATTCATTGTATTCCTCTCTTCGGCTCAAATGAAGGGGCCATTGTTTAAAGAAGTCTGTATTAAACAACGCGTGCTGTTTATAACTCTCTGATCGTATCAGGCTGAAGTCTACAAGAATTAGCTACGGGTACCCCCTTCAACAGCGTACGAACCCGCCACTGATAACATCGGTGGATAGATATGCATATCTCTTGCGCCATCAATCTTAGGCGGTAGTGTTAAGTCTGTACGCTTAGTATTGTAGTCGTTGGCTTTATCTTTGACTATAGACGCGGAAATTAGACGCGCTGAAGAACTATCGAGTCCAGTAGTTGAGAAGTATACTTTTAAACTTGCATTAAAGTATTACAAGTGAGGCAGCTAGCTTATAGTCTGTGGGAGACAGAGAAGAAAAATTCAGCTTTCGTAATGACGCTCAAGCACGCAACCGAAATATAAACTTCTATAAAACTTATTTTTAAACAAAGAAAACATGCTACACGTGAAGGTTAAGACGCTTTCTGGACTCTGTGATGAATGTGGTTTTAAAACTTTTAAACCGGCTGTACAAAAAAGGACACACAGAGAAGAAAAACGCATTTAGAATGATGGAGACCACGGACTTATTTTGCGCTTCAAGGGAGGAATGCACAAAGCCAGAAATGTTTCCTTTATATGGAGAATTCTACCCTCAAAATTTCACTAAACTTATTTTGACAAACAATCTGAATCACCCTAACTTTATGTACAATCTACGTCACATCTGCATACATGTACAACGCAGCTAGGGTGTCAGGGCCGTAGCCTCCGGGGGGGGGGGGGCAGGGGGGGCAGCTGCCCCCCCCCTGTGATTTAGAATTTTCCACTCTGGTAAGGGACACCCCCTCCCCCCTCGGGGGCTTCGCCCCCTCGTGTCCGCTTACTGCCCCCCCTGGCATTTTGCTCAGGCTACGGCCCTGGGTGTGCATGTGCATATAGGCCGTGTAAGCATGCATTCAGTGTCGAGCAGATGTGTATCGTCAAAATCGTGAAAATCTTCCAGCCCGCCTCCTGTGGTGTTATCACGGATGGTGTGAAGAGATGCATACAAAGTATGCCTACAGTGCATAACTGGCCGACTTCATTATCACTGAATGACAATGTAGTACTGTGTAGTACTGGTGTATTCAGGATTTTGCTAACATGCATAAAATTTTATTCTGTAGGCAGAAACGAGACAACCATGTACCAATGCAAAAATAAATAAATAGATAAATAATTAAAGAAAGAAAATTAAATTAAAAAAGGTAACTGGATGCGTCATCCTACATCACTCAAGAATAAGAAAACTGGATGAATTGATATGAGAGCCATACATTATTTCTGATAGCTAAACATATTTCACTTGGACATTTATAATATTCAGAGACGAAGCAATTATTTCTGCGAATTTCTCTTTTTGCTTTTTCCCACGACTATCCACAATCCAACAAATTTAAAACATTGTAATGTAAAACACGACACTCCCCTATTGAGTACTTTATTTGCTTTTCTTTATTTGTTTCTTTAATGACGGTATTAAAAATTATGAAATGAAAAACTATGGGTAAAACAAAATAGATAATGTACATTTTTTGTTTTTGTTTTTTTATTTAAAAAAATAAAATGAGGGCTTTAGAAATCGTATCTTTTTCTGAGGTGTTTATATTTTAAGAGGCCTAGTTCCGAATATAATTCCGAACACGCCTCATCGACAACTCCCGCCAAAGCGGGATCTATTTTTAGCATCCACGCATGCGCAGTTGCATTAGGATCTTTCCTAGAAGTCCCCATAAATCCAGTGTCAACACCTCCATTTCTGGAATTTCTCTGCAAGTTTGTCCTTAAGTTTCCTGGCAGTTCTAGTCCCAAAAAATCATAAATGTGAGTAGTTGTTTCATACGGATATTCGGCGAAATCTTCATACTGTACTTCTAAGATCCGCCTTGGAAACATTTTCTGCAGTTTATTTCTAGCGTGAATATCACGTAACATCATGAGGCAAATGTTGCTCGCGAAAAAGTCAGGGTCGAACACCATGCCTTCCGTTAAAGTCATTTTAGCGGACAAAATTTGGCCTCTCGGGTCCCGCAGTAAATGTACGACTTTAAGTCCCGGATTCTCACGCAAAAGAGACTCCACCTGCCACATTCGGGTACGTATAGTTTTTACGACAGTCACATCGGATTGCTTGCACACGTTTTCAATAATGGGGACACATTTACCGTGTCCGAAACCTGTGTTTTTGTTAATGCATTCGTAATATGTGCTATTTTCTAATTTTCTGTGACGTCCCGGCCAAGTAACGAAACTGTGGGATTCTATCATTTGCTGTCCATTTCGTGACGTTTGAATCCGGGATCCAGTTAAGATCTGTAGAGGGATAGCGTGCATCCGGCAATTCAAGAGATCGTTAATTATAGCGATATGTTCCTCATATTCCTTTCCATGTTTCGGTGGAATTCTAGAGGAGAGATAAGAATGGAAATTGAATACATTGCATCAATAATAGTAAATTATACTAGTACTTTACAAAATTAACTTAAATTGACTTAACCTGTCTCTTTCTTTACTCATTTCCTTGGATCTAACATTTACTTTTTATACTACAATGTAGTACTTAATATTAATTGCGCACACTAACATGTACGGGTTTCATTACGTGTTATTCAACACTCTTCAATGTTTAACTGTACCTGTGGAATGACTAGTTACTTTATGTGCAAGACTAAAATAATAAATTACGTACGTGTATGTACCATTAGCGTACATAAGACCTTCTTTTTTCTGGACGGCGTTGTCGTAATTCCATAGCGGCTCGAAGAAATAAAACATTTTGGAATTTTTGTTGAACTGCTCGCCTAGAAAGGAAGACCCGGTTCTATAGTAGGCCAATAGTAGTACGCGGGTTGTCGGGCGTGTTGATGGGGATGCGAAAGNAAATTTTATTCTGTAGGCAGAAACGAGAGAACCATGTACCAATGCAAAAATAAATAAATAGATAAATAATTAAAGAAAGAAAATTAAATTAAAAAAGGTAACTGGATGCGTCATCCTACATCACTCAAGAATAAGAAAACTGGATGAATTGATATGAGAGCCATACATTATTTCTGATAGCTAAACATATTTCACTTGGACATTTATAATATTCAGAGACGAAGCAATTATTTCTGCGAATTTCTCTTTTTGCTTTTTCCCACGACTATCCACAATCCAACAAATTTAAAACATTGTAATGTAAAACACGACACTCCCCTATTGAGTACTTTATTTGCTTTTCTTTATTTGTTTCTTTAATGACGGTATTAAAAATTATGAAATGAAAAACTATGGGTAAAACAAAATAGATAATGTACATTTTTTGTTTTTGTTTTTTTATTTAAAAAAATAAAATGAGGGCTTTAGAAATCGTATCTTTTTCTGAGGTGTTTATATTTTAAGAGGCCTAGTTCCGAATATAATTCCGAACACGCCTCATCGACAACTCCCGCCAAAGCGGGATCTATTTTTAGCATCCACGCATGCGCAGTTGCATTAGGATCTTTCCTAGAAGTCCCCATAAATCCAGTGTCAACACCTCCATTTCTGGAATTTCTCTGCAAGTTTGTCCTTAAGTTTCCTGGCAGTTCTAGTCCCAAAAAATCATAAATGTGAGTAGTTGTTTCATACGGATATTCGGCGAAATCTTCATACTGTACTTCTAAGATCCGCCTTGGAAACATTTTCTGCAGTTTATTTCTAGCGTGAATATCACGTAACATCATGAGGCAAATGTTGCTCGCGAAAAAGTCAGGGTCGAACACCATGCCTTCCGTTAAAGTCATTTTAGCGGACAAAATTTGGCCTCTCGGGTCCCGCAGTAAATGTACGACTTTAAGTCCCGGATTCTCACGCAAAAGAGACTCCACCTGCCACATTCGGGTACGTATAGTTTTTACGACAGTCACATCGGATTGCTTGCACACGTTTTCAATAATGGGGACACATTTACCGTGTCCGAAACCTGTGTTTTTGTTAATGCATTCGTAATATGTGCTATTTTCTAATTTTCTGTGACGTCCCGGCCAAGTAACGAAACTGTGGGATTCTATCATTTGCTGTCCATTTCGTGACGTTTGAATCCGGGATCCAGTTAAGATCTGTAGAGGGATAGCGTGCATCCGGCAATTCAAGAGATCGTTAATTATAGCGATATGTTCCTCATATTCCTTTCCATGTTTCGGTGGAATTCTAGAGGAGAGATAAGAATGGAAATTGAATACATTGCATCAATAATAGTAAATTATACTAGTACTTTACAAAATTAACTTAAATTGACTTAACCTGTCTCTTTCTTTACTCATTTCCTTGGATCTAACATTTACTTTTTATACTACAATGTAGTACTTAATATTAATTGCGCACACTAACATGTACGGGTTTCATTACGTGTTATTCAACACTCTTCAATGTTTAACTGTACCTGTGGAATGACTAGTTACTTTATGTGCAAGACTAAAATAATAAATTACGTACGTGTATGTACCATTAGCGTACATAAGACCTTCTTTTTTCTGGACGGCGTTGTCGTAATTCCATAGCGGCTCGAAGAAATAAAACATTTTGGAATTTTTGTTGAACTGCTCGCCTAGAAAGGAAGACCCGGTTCTATAGTAGGCCAATAGTAGTACGCGGGTTGTCGGGCGTGTTGATGGGGATGCGAAAGAGATTGTGGGAAAAGTCCCTGAAATTTATAAATAAATGGTGCAATTATTGTTATTATTATTATTATTATTATTATTATTATTATGATGATGATGATGATGTGAGGTCTCTAAAATAAAATGAAAAAAAAAATGAGGACCATTTTTCTAAATATTAAGAGTGCAGGGACGGACATTCTCATTTTATTATTATCATTATTATTATTATTATTATTATTATTATTTAATTTTTATTTTCATTATTCTTATTTTTTATATCATTATGCTTCCTACACTTTTGTAGGGGGGGGGGGAGACCTACAGGTGTAGCAGAAAGGGAGAATCTACGCGTACGAATTAAAGGAGGTGGAAGATGTCCACTATGATCCCTTCCCCCTGGTTCCACCACTGTACTACCTGTTTCATTGGCCTAAACTCGCGTGTTGATACAAATTTATCAGCAGCGCGTCAACGCATCACAGTGGAGTCGTTGGCTTAGTTGTATTCCCAATTTAAGCACCAAGCGTCGAGAATAGTGTCTCTGGTATATGATTGGCCAAAGTTCCGTTTATACTTGATATACAACCTGATTTCCCCGGTATAAGCATTTTTGTGTCATGTTTTACAGCATGAAGGATTCTCTATCTACATGCGTCACCGTTAACATTACAGTTGTGTATAAAATAAACCCGTTGACACGCGCACACCTGCAGGTACAAGTACTCCCACTCTCCCCTCAATTCTCTCCCTAATCTCTCTCTCTCTCTCTCTCTCTCTCTCTCAAACACACACAAACATACACACACGTTAATTTTAAGAAAATGAGATCTCAAACTGTCTATCCTCACCGAACTTTCTCACTGTATACAGTGTACATGTAGTCAGTCCTACCTTTCTGATAATACAGACTCCATACCAGCACCACCAAAAGCAGTAAACCTGGACAACACAGCACAACAATTCTCCTCCATCGTCGTAGCATCGTGTCCCCCGCCCCACATTCTGAGTCACAGTACATGGCTATCACTTTGATCTGGACACAAGAAGAATTGCACTATACGGACGATTTAACACGGTCCGGTGGGAAGTCAACTTGAACGTCGTTTAAGCCCAGAACGATGGTGTTGTCTCGTACGGGATGGCCGCCACGGTGCATCTGAGCATCTCTGAATATGCATATCGAGGCTGACAGGCGGAGATTTTTGATAGCCCATTAAAATGCATTATCTTGATGAAGAAGGCTGCCGAATGGAATGCAATGTTAGCCGTGGTAAGTATCCGGTAGATATTTTTGAGGTATTTTAACCTTATTATTTCTGTTTATATAAATTAAGAAGTGTTAATTGTTACGCACCATGGTACAGATAATAAGTACTTGTGCGTTAACGAAAATGAAAGTCGAGTGGGGCTAAAATGCACAGAAAAAATTACCTGCGCCCTGTTTCACAAACATGGCTTTAGCCCAAAAATATACTTGTCAGTAAAAAAAATGTAGTCTACTTTTAACCAAGAAAGAACACGTACATTGTAGCTGTCCATTTAAATGAGACATCCCGACTATTTTATTACAGTAAAATCTTTGCTGATGATTCAGTCCTATACTTACAGTGTACTTTATGTATCTAAACTGTCATGGATCTAACTTGATGTTAAAAGTAGACCAAATATATGGTGTGCAAGTTAAGACAAATTTTCGGGCTAATGTACATTTGTGAGTCGTACACTTGTGGTTAGAACAACTAAAAATATCTGTATTTGTCACCTCTGTAGCAGACAGTGTATTTTTATGTTGGTGTCACAGCAGTAGGGACGTGTTTTCTTCATTGTCATTAACACTTTAGTATATCAGGGCGATCTCTTATTTACATGCAGGGTCCTACACGCTGAGTAGAAAACTAACCGGTGTCACTCGAGCGTTGAGCTTAATTGATAATATGGCGCATGGTAGGTGCTGTGTATTAATTGAGTCAAGGGCCTACCGAACACGTGATACGTGTACATAATATTTTCTGCTGTAAATATTGTATTGTATTTGTCAGAACTCTTCATTGGTAAATTCAGGATTTTTTTCTGGGGTACGGGCACTTGTTTTTTGGTTGTTTTAGGAGGCAGAAAGGGGTAACCCCGAGGCAAATGGGTACCCAGTTCATGCTCTCTTCGTCGTTCCGCCATTCCTTTGCGCGGACACCTAAATAGATGTTGTCTTTCAAATGTGTAGGCTACATCCATTCATTTTGGACACTTTATAACACGCATTATGTGACCGCTAGACTTTTTACACTTAAAGGCACGATGAACTAGATGGCAAATGCGGGTCTCATCCTTAGGTTACTTGGTGAGTTAAGATGTCAAATACAAGCAGACAAAGGATAAAAATCAACATTATTTGTCAGCTGAATATTTTGGCAAGTGGAATAGCTGATGCATGTAAAATATACCTGCATGCAAATAAACGCACGCCCACGCACAGAAGTAACGAAACAGTCAGACACACACGCACGAGCACGCGCGCGAGCACACACACACACACACACACACACAGAGAGAGAGAGAGAGAGAGAGAACGGTATTTTAACAACAAATAATTTAGATTTCCCTAGCTGATGCTTTTCCATTAATATTTATAATGAACACAATTAAACGATAGACACATGTACATGTTTGTAATCTAGAAGCAAACTGTACATGTAGGGCGCTAAGCATGACCCATATAAAGCTTGTGTTTTATTTAACGCACAAAGTGCTGTGTAAAAAAGCAGATAACTGTATTGCAAGTTGACTGCTCTGATTGAACTATTTGTACAGAAATATTAACAAATGTCTCAGTGGTATTTGCTTGTTCACGGAGCGGGATGTGGAATTAAATATCCTAAAGCTTTTCAAAATTGTAAAAGGGTCTGCTGAGGGTCGCGAATGTATAAGGTACATGCATGTAATTATGTAGGAATTTATGCAAATCATTTGTGAAGTCCTTACAGAAATATTATATTTCACAGACGTAAGTAACACTACAGAAGCTCTTTCCCCTCATTTTCTATTCCCTTTCCCTTCTTCTCTGTCCATCTCAACCACACGCACCCTTTCATTTCTCTCCCTCTCAATTCACCATTTCGTGCATCAGAATATGTCATTTAATATAGACAAAAGAAGCATCCTTTAATATATTGGTCATCATTTTCAAGTAGCCCACAGATACGCACCATTATACTCTTGTGATAAATTAGGTCGATGTAGTTATTTAACATGTGGGTAGCAAATGGGCAGACTTTTTAATATTAATAGAGATAACATTATCTGGTGTTTACTGAAGAATAAAATGCAGCATTCTTTGTCATTTGATTTCCGTGCAGCAAAGAGTCCAGTGACGCATTTCGGAACTGAAACTGTTTTAATTTAGAGCCGGTACGGGTTTACCTTGCACATGGATCCCGAAACACAGAGGCGCTCTTATGTTATGAAATACATCTTTGAATTAGCACATCTTAATGTTTGAAATACGTGACATGCATTGCACTCCGGCCAAGTCAGTGCCTGCATGTATTTTCATGTCCTAAGTAGGGAATCTGCGTACAGTACAGTGGTTGTATTTCAGGTCCTATGATCGGTGTACAAGGCGCGCTTTCAGTGTCTGTCGACTTCCCGTAACAATACAGCAGTACATGCAGACAGAGGACTTTCTTTCATGTCTAAATGGAAAGACAGAGAGAAGTAAAA
The DNA here is from genome assembly GCF_001039355.2 of Lingula anatina. The sequence continues at coordinate 84,876 of NW_019775577.1, forward strand.
CTAAGATGGAGAAGGATGATAGGAGGATATAGGAGCAAATATATTGTCTAAAAAAAACTTTGAAGGTTGTCAAATTTCCAAAAGGATTAATGAGACGATGGTGTTCTTCAACTCAATTTAAAAGGATTTTATTAATTGTTTTTTTTTAGTTTAAAAAAGCCTGAATGATCCCCAAATGAACTATTGGAGATTGGAAAAATTTAAGTGGATTACAAAGCACCCAACAGAAACTAAAACTATATATTCTTGGACACAGTTTGTGCGACTTCGATCGATAAAAGAGGACAGAGGAAGATTTTTTTTTCATTTAACTATGCCTTCTTGCAATAGACGATACGCCCTGGTGTTTGGCACTGGCATTATCCTAGTTAGCATGGGCCTAATAGGTACGAAGTGGTCATATTTAGGTAAGTATTCTGGGTAAACCTAAACATATGTCAGCATACGGACTGGGGGAAATTCTGTGTGTGTGCGTGTGTGTGTGTGTGTGTGTGTGTGTGTGCGTGCGTGCGTGTGTGTTTGTGTGTACTCCCCTAATATTGGCCAAAATCGCACGACACGCACGAACACAGAGAGAGAGAGAGAGAGAGACGGCTCACTTGGCGTCACATTTAAAGCCTGGCGGGCACAAATCGCTTCAAGGATTTGCTTCATACCGTCAGAATGGCCTCAACAGAACATATTCTTCAGAAAACATGCCCAACTAACGATATCTTTATCCAAATACACAAATTAAAAGCTCATTTTGTAAATTTTTGGCTTTAAAAAACGTCCTATTTGCTCGGCCTGGGAGTTAATGAGCTACGTGGTCACGTGGTCCGATGACGACAATCGAGCCACTGGAGAACAGAGCGTGCTTAGCTGTCAAACTGAGCTGCATTGTCTGCCTGTAAGATGACCTCTCTGGCTTCTGATAAAAGTTAATACTCATTCAAATCTCTTACCAGAGGGATCTAAATCCTCATGAAGCTGTGTAAAACCATTCCCGTCTAGTCAATTCTTTAACAAGCATTTAATTATGGTTATCCCAAGTTGTATAAAACACTGCATTTGAATGAGTAAAGGA
>NW_019775577.1:96886-108635 GCF_001039355.2 Lingula anatina
TTGGCGTGTTGTGTTGAAAAAATGACTGTACTTATGGCAAAACGAACCCACAATTTCTAACTTCTGATTGAGCAATAAATAACAGTTAAAATGCACCAGAATGCGGTATTATACATACAGTTTTTTAAAATTTTCCACACCGTGGGAGGGGGACATCCACTCCCACACCCTCCCCCCTCGGGGACTTCGCCCCCTCGTGTCCGCTTACTGCCCCCCTGGCATTTTGCTCAGGCTACGGCCCTGGTGGTATAAAAGCAACGGGGATTATCCGAGATACATGTAGCCTAAAACGAGGCTGTGTGCCATGCATGGCGTTATACGGAACTTTAAAACGTATTGGAATCAGCGGGGCAGAGGGAAAAGTTTTTTCCATTAGGGCCGTCTTAGAAAGCAAAACAAAGTGATACGCAAAACAGTGAATTCGTAGCGGTTGAACAAAATGTAACCAAAAGCTGGTGGATATACTTCGTCTATAACTCTAGATTTATGTGGCACCGTACTCGTTAGTCTGCCATTATTTCTGACCCCACATTCCTCCAAATCCCGCGACTTCTCGCTTGGTCTCACAGTATCACGCGAGACTTTTAGTTAGGTAAATCTCGAATGTTTTCTATTACAACAAACCTCTCATATGATTGAGGATATACCGGGTTGTGTGACCACCTGATGAACTGGCAGTATTAAAACAGACGTCGAAAATGATATTTCGTTTCACTGGGTAATTAAGTTTGAAAAGATTTTAATTAAAAATACAATATGAATTTTTAATTAAAGTATGTCGATTATGTTGAAAGAAAAGGTTATTAATTACCGACATGAATACGTCTTTCACTTGGAAACCATTCCGCATATGGAAGTCCGTCCAGTTGGTATGAGTGAAATCGTATCTTGTCCAATTAACTGCTGAAACATTCAAAACCTGATCGAAAAGGCTTCCAACTTCAGTCTCGTTATTGGCTTTCAAGCTACTGGCTTTAAATGGACTGTTGGTGCAAAGAGTTAACGTTGGAAACACCAGTGTATCATTCGGAATGATCTCAATATTGACTGTTGCTGGGTTGGACCGGTAATAATCAATTCTGTCTTTAAGGTGGTAAACCAGACCTCCAAATCCTGCCAAAACGAAGCAAAGCCAAACAGCGCGCCTTGCGTACGAATATCGCGGGTTAGCGGATTGTTTCAATCCCAGAATGCTGACTTCTGCTGCAAAGGTGGATAATTCGTTTTTGGCTGAAGTTTCTTCCTCATCTGCCTCCCCAGTAATGCTTCTACTGCTAACACCTTTGAGATCACTGTCTTTGACATGAAGAGTCGGATAAACAGTAGCAGGATTCATTCTGTCTGCGAGGTGAAACTGTTAACATTGCTTGTGAAAATCTCTGAAAACTAACCTGACGCCTTATTCCTTCCCCGCACACATACACGCGGATGACTTTTTCGACAGTCAATTACCAAAACGAAAACCAAACAAAGATTAAATGGTGGTTCCGTATAAATATTTTGTAATTAGTCCGTGTCTTTTGGTTGAGATTAAGCGAACAAAATGTCTCTAGCCCTCCAAAGTGTTTGAAATGTGTCACTAATGTATTTGAACATTTGTGGGATCAATATCACAGCGCTTTTAGCGTCATCTTCTCTCGCCCACTCAACGAGCACATTGATGACAAGCTGTTTACTGAAATCAATAGAGATAGCATAATACCAGCACTTGTATATGCTTTAAACGTGTAAACTGGAGTTAATAACAGAATCAATATTTGTAATGTCATTCGTTTTGTGACTTCACCAGGAAATCTGGAATCAGGGCTATGGTACATGTGATTTCTAGGGTTCTGAGGAGGGGCGATCCAGAGATATATTCTGACAGCCTTCCAAATCTTCTTTGTTGATCCATTCTCCATTTTTTGACCTTCAAAAAAATTAGATACCCGTCAATATAAACTTGAAAATCTGACTGTCTTCAGGAAGACCTACATCTAGAAGACAGCCTCAATCCACCCCTGCTTAGCAACCCCCTATGGTTCAAACTCGCTATTTAGGACGAGAATCTTTTCACCCTAAATGTTGTCCTGGAAACTAATTTAACATACACACACGGGGATTTAATCATTTGGTTGTGCAATACAATTCGTGCAATTCGTATTTAGAGAAAATAACAAGAAAATACAAGTGGATAAAATTTTGACAGATTTTATTCCTTCTTTCACAACCTTTAATAGCTTACCATTACTTCTGTTGCACTCCTCTCCAAGTGCCGTGGAATTTAGCTTATATATTATATATTCGAAGATAAAATGGCCGAATAACTTTTCAAATGTTATCTGATTTTGTCGGATGTTTTGATTTTATTTATTCATGAATAATACTTCAGATCAAAAGCTTTACAATTTTAGGAAAAAAAATCAATCATGACTTTCTAAATCCCACACAGAAGCGACAGAGCTGATAACGTGTCGAGAGTACTCGGTACATGAAATCGTAAGAAAAACATGTTTAAGTTGTGATAAAAGAGCTTTTGGACTCTACCATTCACCAAATTAATGAAAAATTTTTGAAATTAACTACATTACTTTATTACTTTATACCATAAATGAATGCTAACAACATCGTCTAATAAACATAATCTACAGCTTATCTGTAATCACAGAAACACACCTGAACCTGTGCCACGTTCCATTTAATTTGATTTGTTTTTTTTTCTTTAAATAAATAAACGTTAAGTAAACACAATACTGACATGCTTAATTAAATTAACGATGCCACATGGCACGCTAAACGATGACGTGGTGCTATTTTGAACACTGTACATGTATATACAATATTACTTTACAACAGATGCTGAAGATGTGACAATGAGTAAATATTAATAATAATAATATTGTATATTGTGCGGAATAATAGGTATAAGGTTACTGGTTTTATCATTTGCAATATAATGAAATCACTTTATGACAAATACACGTGGTATACACGAATATAAAATAAAATAATAATTAAAATTTCGATCATGCGTTAAAATAAGTTCCCACAAATTCCCTAAATACTTGGCCATCTGTATCCCTTTTTCACGCCAGAAATCTTTGACAAACATAACCCACAACAGAAATCAACTGTCTCCACCAACGTCGTCAAAGTGCTACCCAGAACGAGGCCATATTAACTTTCGACTTCGCAGTTAACTTGACTGTACTTCTTTACTTTATAGTTAATCAGCGATTTCTCACCACATTTTACATGTGGTGGAGAGGGGGGAGATTCTTGAAATGAAATATTTGGTGTTGATAATAATCCTTGGTTATCTACAGAATGCAGTCAGGAGTTAAATGTTTCACAAGTAAAAGAAGCCACCCTGGATATTAGATGATAAGGAACAGGGAGTCGATACACAATATGGAATGTCCTTTAGTGCCTCTATTTCAGTTTTTCGCACAAACTACCTCGTTCATACTCTCTTTCGATCTTTCAGGCGTACTTGTAATCCTTATCCTTGTCAAATGCATCAAATATATATCGTGCGCTTTATTACTTTTTCACACCGAGAAGGTTTGAAATGCACAACCCGAAAAAGAAATCAAATATTTCCACCAGAGTCATCAGTGTGCTTCCCAGAACGAGGCCTAGGGCGCCACCAATGTCTGCCATTAACGCCAACGCACTGTAAGCTTCCTGTTGTTCAAGTTCCTCGTACGTCATATCTGCGTAGAAGATTTTCGTGGCGACAATGTCTTTCTCCACCTCTTCCTTTGTGATGTTCAAAAGATGCTGTAAGAGCTGCATTGACGAATTTGCTATAAATGAACTGGAAAGAGTGTATTCGAATCTGTAACTCTCACATTCTACACTGCAGTCACACTGGCGGATAAACCGTGTCTTCTGCCTCGTGAGATTGAAGACACATTGGAATACGTCTTGAGGGGAACACTCTCTGTAACCCGGGACATGTGGGTAGTAAACTAAACGACAACCGCACCGCCTCATGGTGAGGTTATGGCTGAAATGAACACGTGGATATGATTATCTGTGTATCCTTGTATGTGTACTGCATGCATACTGCAGTAGTTGGTGTATGGAAAGACGCGTAGTGTACGGAAAACTGAAAGACGGAGAAAAAAGTGAAGCGCGGGAAAATAAAGTTTGAAGGAAAAGATGGATGCATTTATCTGAAAAGAACGAACGACAGAAAAATGAGTAAAAAAAGAAATTTGAACATAGTTAAACAAGCAAACAGTGCGACTGAAATATGAGCAGCGACGTTATATGTATTGTATATACGTGCACAACAGTTGTCTGTCTCGTACTATATATTTAGCCTCCCTTCCATACCAGTACAGCTGAACGTATACGTACAAGCATTCCGCCTCGCAGTTGAGTTTACTGTACTTTCTAAAGTAAGCCAATGTTTTCTCACCACATTTGCCATGCGGAGGTGGAAGGTTCTTCAACTGAAATTTTATTTATCGGCGATATATTACATGCTTAGGAATGAAATATTATCAGACAATAAATTATATATGCTTGAAATAAGGGATTTAAGTGGAAGTTTTAAAATTCAGCACAGTTCAGTTAATAGTTTCACTAATTTAAAAAAGAATTTTCTGTATTATTTTACTGTACCTCATAATGGTGTATCTTGGTTCAATGGCAACCGCTTTCTTCTCATTAAACATTGAATCATCTTATGAGAACGAAGTGACAAATTGTTAAACTTATTCCTAGAAAAACACCCGAGGGAATTTTTGACTATGCGAATTGTTGGGGATATTTAACATCAGCACGCCCCAAAAATCCCGGAATCGAGCTATCTGACTACCAGTAATCTGCACAGCAATATCTATTGAAAACAATTCACCAAATGTTAATTTCAGCTAGTCGGACAACAGCAGTTTGGCCAAGTCACTTTTTCTCTTAAATGAAAGCTATTTTTCCATATTTCTATACCTACATGTTTAAGTTTGATGACTACGTTCGTACAACCAGGTGGTAACAATACACCAAGATCCATGGCGGGGTGGTCTTCAGGATCATGGAGAAGAATCTGGTAACAATTAGATATCATAACGTTGTGTAAAATAATGTACATATTAGGCCGATATAGGCATATATATTATTTTTGTATTTATTATTGTATTTTATATATATTTGTATATTATATTATTATTATTATATATTTTTGTATAGGTATATATTTTATCTATACAATTATTATTGTAATTTTTGCTCTGGCATGTACTAATGACACTGTACAGTTGTTTGGAATACCGATACAGTGAGTGGACCTACAAATATGTATTTTAATAGAAAATTGAAACTGTTTTTACAATGCAAAAGGCAAATAAAGATGTTATATTATGTTAGATATGGCTTATCCAGAGTCTAATTACACACACCATTATATAACCATTAATATTATTTTAGATCAACAAAAATCAACACACTGCTACACAGAACGTTAGTCAATGGTATTACCGATAAGCCGGCTTCGTAGGAGGCTGTTAGATATTCTCTTTGACGTGATAAAAACACACCAAGTAGTCCCATATCTTTCCCCTGTAAATCCACTTGTAGATGGTTGTCTAAGTTGTTTGGATATATACATATATATTGAGAATTTATCTTCCCAGTGAAAAATAGAACGTTAAACGTGAAAATAATCAATAAATATCAATAAGAATGATTTACAAGCCAACAATTTTTATTTTTATTTTTTTGTAGAAATTTAAAAATAAAAGATAAAAAAATTGATATTTTTTTTGTCTGAAAGATACACGTGATTTGATTTGTTCAACTGATCTGCCATTTTCTCTTTTTACAGAATAAAAAGCGTGTCTTAACAAGGTTGGATATTACCTGAGTTGATCTGATAACATAAACCAAGACTGGTGAATACAGGCCTGATGTCAGCTAAGCGGACATCTTTTAGTTTCCATTTCACCTGGAAAAAAGTCAAAGCATGTCATACGTATATATTTTAACTATACTATCACGGGTTTTAGTCTCTCATAACTCTTACTAGGGTGGGTTTTATTTTATAAAAAAAAACGTTATTATTATTATTATTATTATTATTATTATTATTATTATAACATGACTGTGTATGTTTAAGAGATTATTAACCAGTAATTATCCCTCAGTTATATATCTGTAGTACCTGGGATTTGTTTTGTGATTCAATTGCCACGATATTTTAGTTGTTTTTAGGCGTGTTCATTCAGTTTTGATTTTTTAAACAAAGCTACAACGGAAAATTTCTCATAAAAATTACCAACTTTTCTGTAGTTATTTACTAGTGAAAAAAAATTATTCCCGCTATCCTTCCGAGCATGTTTCTTTTTTTATCTGTAAGGAAATTAGGCTTCCAAGCAAATGCACTCTACTGTTATGAAAAATAAAACTTACGTCTAAAAAGATGTCACGTTTGCCATACCCATTGCTAATCATAAATTCAGTCCAGTTAATACGTCCCAAATTGTAGGAAGATAAATCTTGCGGGTCCTCGAAAGTGCCAAAATATTTTCCTATATAACTCTCGTTATTGGCAACTAAACTGCTCATCTTCAGAGGACTGTTGATACAAATGGTTATCGCGGGAAAAACCAATGTATCGTTTGCCACAACATCTATCTTCACTGTTACAGGGTTGCTTAGAAAGTAAGCAATCCTGTGCCAAAGATGGTAAAGCAAGAATCCAAACCCTGCCAAGACGAAACACAGCCATAGCGTTCGTCTGAAATGGGAATATTTGGGGTTGACGGACTGTTTTAATCCTAGAATACTGACTTCGTTTGCAAAATTTGTCATTTCTATTTGCACCGTAGTTTCTTGTAAGGTTTCGTCATAACCGGTACGGTAGCTTTTGCAATTGAGTTCACCTGCCCTGTTGAACGCCTTTTCTGAGGGATGTACGCCAACCGAATTCATATTCGTAAACTTTGGCAATAGCTCAGTATGTCTTGTAAGTGAAGTGCTGTGTTAAAACTACTTCGGTGTTCTCCGGTATTCTTGCTTCACCGATAAAAATAGATATATATTTTAATCTGAAAAGGCGACACAATGTCGGAGTCGACAAACTTGCTTTTTTCCCTTCTCGACTAAGTAAGATTTAGTCTGCCCAGATTCTGCAAAGATAACAGCTCGTTCGTTTGTTTGGTGGAAAGGACTTTTAAGCAGGAAATGGTCTTATAATATTGCTATGTCCCTATGAAGAATGGTCGATACGTAGGACGATACCCCAGCATCACTTATTATATTGCCTGAACAGTATCTTATAATTAATGTTTTGGGACTTCCAATGAATTTTCAAGATAAATATAAAGCTTTGGTGGAGTTGGAATTCCAATAACGATTCTGTATTTCGGTTCTGTTATACGTGGAGTTGGTGAAGCTTTTCCCATAGATGGCTATTTGATTTCCACAACATAAACCGCTCTTGTATTCCATTAGTGTTATACCTTCTTTGTATAGCACAAATAACTGATTTTTGACACAATCGATAGTATCCATTAGTTAGAAAAAGTTCAACAACAATTAATGGACATAATTGGTCACCGACATCAGTATTACATTTCGAGTGTGAATACGGCTATTCATTGTTTGTTTTTCCCAGCCCCTCGAACATCATCCCTAAGCCTGGGTTCCCATAACTAGATCGAACCATCTGGATCGGTCTAACTCCCTGGGGAGTCTCACTAAATTGCTATCAACTTACCGGCTTAAAGGTCTGTCACGCCTACAGAATCAGCTAGGGGGTAGAGTCAATTGCCCTCTAACAGCTTTACTAGGCTTGACAGACATTTAAGCCGGTTGAGTTGATAGCAATTTAGTGAGACTCCTTAGGGAGATGGATCGATCAAAATATCTGTGGGAATGGTCCCTAAACCATCGTCGCCAATATGAGTCGGTCTTCCAGGAGGGCAGACTCTAGGACCGCATTCCCATACCTAGATCGATCTTGCAGGATCGACCCATCTCCAAGAGGATTCTCGCTAAATCCCATTCTAATGTAGCGGCTTAGATGTCTGGAGCGCCAACTGAAGCTGCTTAACGATAGTTAACCCCCAAGCAGCTTCAGCAGGCGTGTCAGACATCAGGGCCGCCGCCAAGTTGGGTATATCTACGTAGACTTCAGGTGTCTTTGGGAATGTGGCCTAACATGGTTCGTTTGACGTCGCTTTGCTACAGGTATTGCTGTTGTCCTGTATTGTGTGCTGTAATTAACTGCTTAAGTTAGGACTGCAGGTTGGATATTTTATTTTAAGTTAAAGGCCTTAGCTTTTTTTTTTTTTTGCATTTATTTAATGTGTCTTAAAAACATATAATTATGCTTGAAACACAGCTCCGAGTTCATTGTGTGACGTAATATTGGAAATTTTGGTGCAAAACATAATCCCGTTTCAATATTTTCAGGTGAAATCGTGCATGAATTTGAAATAGGATAAGGATACTACTAGTAGTCACTTAATGTCCAATAACAAGACTCAAATTCAGATTCAATGCTTCATTCTCGGAAGCCATGTACAGAATGTATCGTCTAAGGGCAAGAAGATACAGAAAAAAGAAAGGCCCAGATAAACGATTATTAAATACCCAGTTAACATCCATTATATCCATGCAATGAGAAAGTCTGTATTTACAAAACATAAGACATCGATCCGCTACTGCGAGATCAAAATATCCAAAACGCTCAACGACACGTGTAGCCAATCACAGATCAGAGCTGCCCGTCACTATGGTGACTGTATATCTGGCGGAAACAAGTTCCTAAAGATTGCCGCAAAGACATTTTCATTGAGATATGACAGGCGGTTTCCGCTGCTCGGGTCTGGCACCACATTGGGATAAAAAGTGAATAAAGACGGCAAGGCATCCCGAACCAGACCTTGGTAGAAAAGAATAGTCCCGTTCACCAGGGGCGTGTTCTCCGGGGGACCTGAAAAGACACGTGACTTATTAAAGGGATAACTTATTTAAGGGATAACAGCTCTTCGTATGAGATCCATATTTCACAATAAACACTTTGCAAAAGACACTTGACATATCAAACAATGAAAAGGCTGCATCATGATGACTGTGCTATGAGTGACTATCGAAACTTTCTGTAATAATAGTAATTCATTTAATAATACATATAATAATAATAATAATTATTATTATTTTTATTATTATTATTATTATTGATTCCTTTTTGTGATACAGTCTTGTGTTTCATTAAATTCTACGCACAATAAACATCTTGTGTAATTATCATAAAATGCAAAAAACCTTCAAATTATACCTGGAGATAAACTGATTAAAAAAAACTTGCAGTAGCGCCTGATATGCATGACATACCAAGCAGTGAAGAGATTGCATTTAAATTCCTAATAAAGATAACCAAAAAGTGCATTACATGGCGGCAGTGGACTAATTCTCGATAGCATATCGCAAATTGCTAAGGTCGGCAAAGTTTTCATAATACCGCCTCTGTGACAACCGTATCCTTTTCATGCCATTTTTCCACACCGAATAAGAATTCCGTGGTCCGCAACGAAATTCATAAACCCCAGGGTTCTTAGTTTAATATTGATAAATTCGTTAAGTTACTGAACTGATTCTTATTTATTCTCAGTCAGTTCTTGCAATTCTTGAGAGATCGTGAAATCGACACAAAAGTTTCGAACCAGTCTACGATTTATCACCAGTTGATGTTCATATTCCTGTTCTAGGGCCAGTACTATAGCTGCCCTATGTTCAACATCCATTTTTGAAGTGGAGCCCAAACAGGGTCAAGATTTTTACCAGAATATATGCAAAATTCCACACTTTCTTAAATTTATCAATTTCTGGCGGTTCGTAGAATTTGTAGTCTGTGTAGAATAGGGACATTACAGTGACGTAGTTTAGTCATGTTATCCAAATAAATGAACACATTTTAAAAATACCACATTCAAGAGGTCATAAACGCTTTCACTATAAAAACTGAATTGTCCTCAAAAAACGTGGTTTCTTGGATCTTAGGAACAATAATAGCTGTGGTATCATCATCATCGAGCTCAAAACCCTCCATTTTTATATTTCTTGTATTTGCTAAGTCTACGGTGTGATCTTTACGAAATGAATTATGCTTTTCCATTACATTTCAACCCCGGATTTTTAAACATCTAACCTCTATTCTGTTATATGCAATGGTGGCGGGTAAACGTGGTTGACTTTCTTGAACATACCAAAACTACTACCTAACTCCAGTAAACAAGAGTATAAATAACGGAGGATGTAATAAGATAACCTATTTCCCACAAAACTCACTTGTGTTGTATTCGGCGCAGCTACCAGCGTTGCAGTAATAGATGGGGGTAATGTCCACGTTAAAGCGATCATTGAAACTGCAAATCAGCCCGGTCACCGGCTGGAAGTTATAGCAAAAACTGACGATCTTAGGTAAAAAAATTAATAATGAATAATCTGTTTGCAAGATGTTCTCGATGGTTATTACTAATACATGTGAAAACAAATATCCAATCATGTTCTCATTCTTATGACGATCTCAAAATTTCATTACGTTTTACTTTGCAAATAGCTTCTGTTGCATCTGATTTTAATTTAGATTTTACTTTCAGAATAATAGCACAGTACTTTGCAACTACATATCGATTCGAAGAAAAACCAAAGAATAAGAAATAAATTATGAAAAAAAAATCATAAATAAAATACTACAATTTACCGTCATAAGGCTTGCAATGTCTGAGGAGATCCCCGGCATAAAGTTAGGGGGAGCTGCGCTGATTGTCGATGCAAAGCCAAGACAGTCCGTCACCCTAAGGTTACAATCAGCGTTCGTTGTGCAGGTAGAACCAGTAACTAGAACATTTAGGAGAAGTACGTCATTAAACATATTAACCCATTTTGATGAAACACATTCTGTACACGCGTTTTTTTTTTTTTTTTTTTTTTTGCAACGCCAATAATTATAATAATAATAATAATAATAATAATAATAATAATAATAATAATAATAATGATAGCTTAAAAGGTGTGAATAATAATAATAATAATAATAATAATATTAATAATAATAATAATAATAATAATAATAATAATACTTACTTGGCAGGCACACCGATACCACCGCCTCTGTCGATTGGACGAAGGAGCCAGGAAACGTGAAAGGAAACGCCCCCGGTGGACACATACAGCGGAACCCGGAGGCGGTGAAGAGGAGGAAGAGGGGGTTAAAGGTACACAGGGGGGTCACCAGGGGGCCAGCGCCGAGCGAAGGACACGACGTCTCCGCGGTGACATTCTGGTAGGCGTTTGATAATGTGCACTCGGAGAATAGAGAATTACCTGGAAAGTAGCAAAGGAGACTGTTTCATTTGGGGAAGTGTACAACATTTGTAATAATAAGTTTACCACTGGTGCCACATGGAGATTTAGTGAAATGATACATAAGGTCAAAATATTTCCTGAATTCAATCAAATGCGTCTTCAAAATTACACCTTCAGGCTAATACTCGTTTTAAGGAAATAATGGCGAATCACTGACACACAATACAGCGAGGGCTTTGATAATGCTTCAATTTCATTAAACAGTTGACCCCTTGTCGCATCTATCAACATTACGTACAGTCAGTTGTCCGGCATCCTTCTTTGAATGGTGTTTACATTAATTTAAAATGTAAAATGTTAAACATATTTTTTTAATGTTATGCTTCATATCACGAAAACGTAAACTTTTTAATATATCCGTTTTTTTTTTTTTTTTTTTTTTTTTTTT
>NW_019775577.1:108660-128028 GCF_001039355.2 Lingula anatina
CGCGTTTGTTTCAAACAATATTTACATAAATCAGTAGATTAACTTTATCAATTAATCAAATGTGTTTTCAAGACCAAATTTCAATCATGCGCGTGTACTTTGAATAATTTCAAGACGCTGAAATAAGTTTGGCCATTTCTTCAAGTAGAAATGTTTTAAAAGCTAATGCTTGCATAAATTCATAAACCATAGATTCTGATCGTACATGTAATAGTCCAACCTTTTTACGGATTATTTTCAAATCTGAGAGATTTTTTTAAAGCACCTCACTCATCCAATTCCTGTGTGTAAGTGCAGTTATACAAGGCAAGATAAAGACACTTATGTCATCTGTATATTGAGGTTTTTCGCTACGTTTTCTTCGTGCAATTCCAACACATAAATTGAAGTTTTATAACATAAATTGAAATATTGAACAACATACACGTGTACTATTAATACTCACCCATATCGTTGGTTTACTTCGCAACTACTGCTAACAACACCAATGTCACATTAGTCCCCAGCAATGTAAAACTTGTTAGACGTCTGAACCCTACCGAAACGCCAATATGCTTAAACGTCAGTGGTGTCCCCATATAATTACTAGCATAATCATCATTATTAAAGTAAGACTGCACTCTTCCTCATTTAAGGACTCATTCCCAATGCAACTATCGTTCTACATAAATTGATCCAACTCCGCGGGACTCTCGCTGATGCAATCAGATAACGGATTAACACGCCTCCTCCCAACGTTGAGAAGAAAACAGAAAACTTGTGATTATACGGGCACGTTTTGGGGGAGACGTGTTAATTTGTTAAACTGACTGCATTCAGCTAGAGTCCCCGAGGAGATCGATATATGTAGCACGACAGTTTCACTGGGATTGAGCCCTGAGAGATGCTATCTAGAAGAATCCGAACAACTTAAATTATAGTCCAGAGATGAGGAAAGAGTTGATGATGATGGTTTGTCGTACATGTAGGTATACCACTATCAGGTTTTGATGCTAGATTGATGCTAGATAAGCAATTTACATATTTACTTATGCGTTACTGGTATATAACCGAGATATCTTTTTAATGCAGTAGGCCTATTCTACCATATGATTTTTATCTTTATGATACATATCTTTCTTTATTTGTATTTATCTATTTGGGGTAACACAGTCTCATACATTTTAATGCTTAGAAATGTAATTATCACAAGTCAAAGTATTTCTGACCTTAGTACGATGCGGTTTAATGTGAAAAGCCATACATGCTTCTCACTGCCCGTGCACTACTCTATACAGCTGAGTGACGACACTTATTTTTTCTTACGAAAATTCTCGCTGGACGGCAGAAAAAGATGTAATGATTCAGCCAATGACTTAACTGTGAATATTTTATAAAAACAATCGGCGGTTCTTAGTATTGAAGACTGGATCAGCCCTGCCTTTAAATCTTTAAAACTAACATCTATTTTGTTATCCTTCATGCGTTGGTCACCCACTCTATCAGGTTCATATCATGCAAAATTGTATATCTGCTGATCGTCTTCTCTAACACAATACAATACTAAAGTTGCCGTCTCCAACACAATCGTGGATACCTGTAATCAAGTACAATTAGCTTACGTACATTTTCACCAACACACATTTATACTGGCTCATAAGTTATAATAAATCCTTCCTTTTTCTTTTTTTTTTTTATTCTTTATCCATTTATTTATTTTGAAAGCATAAACGACGATGCCCCTTGCATAAAACGATCGTCTCATACCTTACTCTCACATATTAGCTTCCATTACTAATTTATTTAACCTTGCTCCCTTCTGAAATATCAAGCATTACCGAACCAGTCTGACGAACATCCAGAGGTGAAAACAATTCACCTTACAGGGGATACCAAAGGTTTATTCATACAGCTTTTAGATAAAATCGTTTATCTTTATGCAAAAAAAGCCAGGCATGCGTCTACACACATGTCCTAGTTATCAGTTAATCAATTATGGTCACCTCTTTTCGGGGGAGGACTTGGGGTCACGAATTATGTAGGATCTGTAACTTATTGCCGAAATAGATATTTACCACGAATAAGTGATGTCGATGATATCATTGGGTAAATCGTATCAGCGAAGAGGGCTTATTAGTCACTGACTTTTTCACCTCACTGTATTGGGTCTTCCGACAGGATCTAAATACCCGTTGCCATGGCATCCACCCACTGGTAAGTGGTTTCTTACCGTTTTAATGCCGAAGTATACCTCAAGCTAGAATTCCATCTTCGCAGTGCCTCTCTAGAAAATTCGCAGCGCCTTCTGAAAAAATACGATAGGCACCTCTCTGTGATATTCTTGTAAAGAAACTATCATAACTCACGAGGAAGAAGGTTTAATGGTGAATTTACAAACACTGACGCATTATAGTTCCTTGGCGCTCTAAATCTGTTCGAGTACCAGGTGTTCCGCGGTCGTTTTCCCTTGGCACTGGATCAAGTGATCAAGAGATCCAGATGTTCTGCTCTTCTGGAGTGTGGATTTGGTAGATTAAGATTCATTCCATATCGCCGCCTTGGAGAGTTTGCTTTCATAGCCTCGCCTTAGAAATCTGTCTGCTTGTAAGGCAATGTTTTGAAAGACTTGAAAGACATTGCGGTGGGATTTTAATGGTTTCGGATTAATACTAGTAGATGAATGCAAAGGGAATCTTGTCAAGATGGCGGCTCTATCGTGGGATATAGACGATATATTTGACGGTAGGTGTCTGTAATGTGGTATTTATTTGTGTTTTTACGTTTAGTTTCTCAAATAAAGTCCAATTATGGAGCATTTTTCCCTGCAGTTTACAATGACAAACCATCGACTTTGAAAGTAACACACTGAAGCCTTGTTCTGTAGAGGGGCCTCGTCTTTAAAACACACACACACACACACACACACACACACACACACACGATATCTGAGTATCTCTGTTCTATTACTAAAACTGAAATAAAATGATTCGTACATATTAACGCATTAAGGATACGTACATGTAGATTGGATAGAGACCTCCACCTCCCCCCCCCCTCTCCTCCTCCAGCTCATTTGTGAATTTATTTCTGGCACAGGTACAAGTAGCCCGAGTTATTCGGAGGCTCTAAAGGGGGGGGGGGCGTACGCTAGTGGTTCAGAGATCATATACGTGGTTATATCAAACTTCAACCACTATGCAAAGTTAGATAAGCACAATTGTAAAGACGTTATTCATGAAGTCATGTTTATCTTAATGCTCTTAATAAAATACATAATTGTATGTCGTGACATCCTAGATACATATGTGAGTGTGTGACATATGTTATATGGCTTGGTTGATGTATTTTTAATCATCTCGAACAAATCTGGTGTACCGGGATTTCTGTTGCTTAAGCTGTAAAAGCATTGCCTGAATCTTTGCGTAACTAGAACAGATTTCCCGGTTTTATCGTGTCCGAATTGTGCATCTTTTGTATTTATTCTTCATTTCATATTTTATTTATTTATTCTAATATTTTTTTAAAATTTTGTTTTTATTATATTTTTGTCAGCTGACCGTGGCAGTATAAAACAGTTTGGCGTATCACGCGCACCGAATCGCATACACTTTGACGGCTGAAACGAACTGGTTTTGATGGCATTTGCTAAATCTCGCGTCTGTTTGTTGCCCTTTAAAACATTTACACCCAGTAACTTGCGATGAGCAATATATCTGAGCATCTGTTCCACACATCTTGAGTTTAAACCCTTTATCGTTGAGCGATTGAAGACTTCACCTGTATTACACTGCATTACAACATATGGTGTTGTGGAATTTCTTAATTGATTTGAAAAAAATATTTAAAATTATAGGTGGATTGAGGTTGCTTTTTCAAAGAAAGTAGGAATTGTCGACGGGATTCCGAAATGAAGAGCAGTACCTGTATATGTATATGTATATGTATATGTATATGTGACCGGTAATATACCTGGTGATATATTGCTGATATTTCCACCCTTATTCCAAATTTAGAGAGGAAATAATGATACCCTTCACCTGTACCTGTGTTCGTACAGTGTATACTACCCAACTTTCATTTAGTCCCTTATTGCACAGTGTAGGGGGTAAATGCTTGCCCACTTTTTCTTTTTCATTCAGAGAAGTAGCCACAATTTGCTTTAGTGCATTAGATGCAGCAGAGATAGAAGAAAAAGAAAGATTCCTTGCCACCTTGAATTTGATGTATTGTATCTCGTAGACTAGGAATGTGTTCGTATGATAAATGGCATCTTCAGGTGTTTCACATTACTGTACATTAAACCTGGATATAAGCGTGTCATTGTATACATAACACTTAACGTATTGGCTGACCCCCAAAGCGCAAAATACTACTTTTTTCTCTACTTTCATCCGCCTCTCTTGTGACGAGGTATAGGTAAAACGTGCCCTCGTCGTACATCCTGCCCTCGTCGTACATCCCTCTAACACCCTACGCGTCCCATATAATAATCCTTTTCGAGTCTCATAGCGGTAACGAAAAAGTATGCTTTGGGATGTCTTGAATTATCTTGCGCAGTTTCAATTTATTTTCGCTCTGTTTTATTATTGTTTTTCTTTTCTCTCTGATCGTTCGTTTATTCATTTACTCTACGTTGCTTTATAAAACATTCGCTTCTTTGTATCTGGCCAAAATGTATGCTATTGCTTAAAGCTTATACATGTACATTTATCTTGAAATACCTTGAGACACACTTATGCCAGATTTGTCGTTTTTCATTTACATTTCAGATTTCTTTGAAGACTTTTTTGATGACTTTACAATCACTTCAAAGAAGAAGAAGTCACACAGGGTACGCAGCACAGACGACATTAACAGTACCGTGCGGATTAATCATATACCGATAAAAGCCGAAGAGAAAGAAGAAAAACCGAAGGCAGCGAGATCTCGCAAACGCGGGACTATCGCCGAGATCACGCCCCACCTTTATCTTTCCGGAGTACACGAAATGGAACACGATGTTCTCAAGGAGTTAGGCGTCACAAGTATAATTAATTGCACAGCAGATTATCCCAATCAAAAGTTTCCTTTTGTGGAAAACTACGTTCAGATTCACGTAGACGACGTACCAGGAACGGACCTCAAGAGTTGCTTTGATATGTGCGCAGACGAGATCAAGAAAGAACGAATGAAAGGTGGCGCCACGTTAGTTCACTGTGAGCGCGGGATCAGTCGCTCTTCAACCCTATGTATTGCCTACTTAATGAAGTGTCTCCACATGTCTTTATTCGACGCGCATCAGCACGTGAAGAGCAGACGACCGTGCACGAACCCAAACATGGGTTTCTTCCGACAGCTTATGCAGTTTGAGAAATCTCTGTTTGGCACTAACTCTGTGAAAATAGAGCCTCTCAAATGATCAATGGAAATATGTTGAACAAAAAACAACCACAATGACCTTTTCACAAAAAGATGAATATCTGAGTCACGTCAGTGATGTACACTGTAGACATTATTGAATAATTTTATCTTATTGACTTTGTTGAACACATATTTGCTGTGATTCTCTTGTAATGTGTATCAGACTTGTTTATCTCTAGACGTGAACTACATGTAGTAGAAGTAGTACTTGCAAGCTGTTCATTACAAATGTGTCCATGCATGTTGTCTCGAGTTTTTATTTATTTGTTTATTTATTTATTCGTTCATTTACTTAATGGATCTTCAGATACATGATCTAGTGTAACTAATGTCAAGACAAACGTGTTAATATTTCTGGATTTTGTTTTTATTATTATTAACCTAATGGTGATTGAAATACAGTCTTGGTGGGATTAAAAACTGTATTACATGTAAAACACCGACCAAAAAAGCATCACAATGTCTTTCCCATACTGTATACCTATTAAGACAGCATCGTATAATTATAAATTACCTCGCTGAATTATCTCCCATAATTAAATGTCCTTATAGTTTTCACTTTTGTAACACGCATAGTCAACTTTATTTGTAGTAAAGATCAAATGATTTTCCTTTATTCTAATCCAGCAGCACTTAATCAAGGGAAGTAGTACGCACTGTCATATTCTTTCTATGTGCTGGGTAATATCGGTGTGCCAATTTTTATTTTAAAATATTATATTAAAATGTTCATGCCATGATAAATTATTATCTTTGTGACTGTATTCTTAATTGTGATTTTTGTTTTGACATAAACTTGAATTTACAGAATTGCACTACCGTGGGTAAGCTAAGCACTGCTACCTCTATGCATCCGTGTCACTCATTACAAGTCTCGATATTTTAGAGAGATTGCATGTGGTTTTTCCTGAGAATTATGTGATTATCATTTTCAAGGGAATCCAATCAAAAACCAAATCAAGCATTTGTTTGATATTTGACGCAAAATTACCTTAATTATGTTGATTTCTATGACCTTGAATGTAGATAATGAGAGGACCGTTTGTTTTTGTACGAAACCAAATCTGAATCACTTATGACAATCCTGTGTAAAAGACCTCATCCCCATAAACACCTTCGGGCGACCCAACTCTGCCATGACTGTCGCTAAGTGCAATCAGCTTAACTGAATAATACGCCTGATTCCAACGTACTCGTATACTCACCAGCTTTTCTGTATTCTACTCATCGCCAGGAGGAGGGGTGTCATTCATTTAAGCTGATTGCACTCAGCGAGAGTCTCCGCAGAGTTGAGTTGATCGAAGTAGACTGAAGGTGTCTTTGGGAATGTGACCTAAGGTTATTAATGAAGAGATTTAATCCCTCGTTTTCTAGTTAATCACATCATTTTGATGATAGGTTTTCTATTGGTTACTACTACTACTGTAATTAGCATGGGATGGATTATACTTACCTATCGAAGGTGCATAAATAGAGGCAAGTTGCTGCACTCCTGCGCTGCTTTCAAATCTACGAACCAGCTACGCTTACGATTGCGACAACAGACCGAGAGAGTAAAATGAAGCAGAGTTTCATCGGGTAAGTTTTATTATTATTATTATTATTGCTATTATTATTTATTAAATATGTTTAAAAGGGATATTATATCTTAGAGACTCCATTCTTTATTATATTATTTATTATTTGTAACTGATTGTTTTGAAAGGAGCAAGACAATTATGTAGTCGTGTACACAGAAGACTTACAATACAATACATTCACCGGCCGACGTGAAATTCACGTGCCTTACATGTATTGAACTTTAAGTATTCTTTCTCTGACGAAAATCAATCAGCAGTTAAATCACATTGACAAAGGCAAACTAAACAAACACATGTACAGATATCCGTTGATACAATATAGACAGACCCGAAGTAACAGGTAAGTGGACTAGGGAGAGAGGAGTTTCAGAAAAGAAGGGTGCTCAAGAAAACCTTTAAAAGGGTATATGAAATTTTAGTTTTCGTGTTGTATCACCTATAGTCAAAAACAGACCAAATATGGCGCCCACTTGAAATCATGCTGCATACGTTAGTTGAGCTTCTTATTAGATTAGATTGTTTCTTGGCGACTCCAGTTAAGTTGTATGGTCGCTGAGGAGGCATGTTTACAGAATCAGAATCTGACGACACAATGTTTACTTCACGGGAGTGTTCTTTCAACTGAATCAACTGATCCAAGACCAATGAGCACGCGAGATTAACATTGATCTGCCACTGCAGGAATGTTGCGCGCGGGAGGCGGGTAACCTATTAGGGGATCACGCATCAAGCTATTAAGTAAGGTGCGCCATATTTGATCCGCGGCTCAATTAGTCTGCGGATCAAGTCAGTTATGGACACAGCCATAGGCTAAATAACTGTGTAATAATTTCACTTTTGTCCTTTTATAGGATCTTTTTGGCTCTGACCATTGTATTTGGTCTTGTCTGGGACGTGACTGCAGAGTTAGAAGGTATAGGGTCAAATTAATGTATAATGCATTGACGATAAGTTGCGCTCGAGCTGTCATAAATTATTAGTAAAATGCGATTTCTACATTGAGAAGGACTGTTAAAGCAAAACACATAAAATATGTGCATGGCAAAAAAAAAAAAATTAAACTGTCAATACTATTGTACAATGATACTGATATCTGTTTTGATAATGTATTATCCAAAGATTACGAAGGTATTGTGTTATCAGAAAACTTCAGTCGTGGCTTATGGTGTGCTCACACAAATGTAATCAAACTTCAATGTTTTATTTACTTACCTATTGTTCATTTATTTATTTATTATTTTGTTTATTTAACCATTTATTTAACCATTTTTTATTTAGACGCAGATTTTTCGACTGAGGTTGAGAAAACGGAGAAAGTGGAAGAAGTGCACGTGTCCAAACGGTAAGACCATTCTATCTTGCACTCAACTCGGTCATGGTTTAGAGGCTGAGATAAATACACATCTCTAGCAGATTGCATCTTCTTTAATATTAGCCACCGTCTTAACAAGGGCAAATAACTGGCGAGTTTAGAAGTTAACAGTTCGACAACGTATTTAACCATGGTAATTTTCTCAACGGTTTCCGAGAATGTATATTACTATATTTTGGCCATATTATTTCCATTATTTTTTCTACAAAATTTCCGTCTTAACATTTTCCCACTGTTAATGGGAATAGTTCTAGATAGCACAATGTCTCATGCCTTTGCATAACATCAAGCGAGATTATCGCGGGATTGTGAGAAAGGTAAATATGAAAAATAATGGCATATAAAATTTATCCATATATATTCTTATAATTATTTTCACCTAATTGTTTTGTCGAGTTATTGTCTTGTGCACAACAGTACGCACTCACCATGTTTTGCGTAATCTTTGTATTGCTCCCTGGGACGACATTCCCGCCTCACAGACATTCTCGCCAGTTTAAGGCTTCATTCACATGAAAAATCTTTTTTCTAAAAATCTATTTTCTATTCGCGGTATCTTGTGATCACGGTCTGTGCCCTGATTACCCCGCGGCGTAATTACTGGCAGCGCGAGCCAGTTACTTCCAATGCTGTAATTAATTCTCGGCTGCGCTCGGAGTGATCACAAGATACCGCGAATAAAAAATAGATTTTTAGAAAATACATTTTTCGTGTGAACGGAGTCTTAAGCTATCTCGAACGATATCCATCGTAGTATGATCCTCAAATAGTACCCTCTACCAGGGCGGCAGATATTATATGCACTTTTCCACCAGCCAGCCTGTAACTTTTGGCCAGAAGGAATCAATTGAATTTGCACTCGAGGAGAAGGCATTGTACTCGTTAGAAGATCGACCACATTAAGCCAGAGACATAATCTGTGAATAAATAGTGAATAAAGCAATCAGTGGACCTTGTAGAGGGTACTAAAATACTGGGACCGTTGCTGAATGCTATCCTGTTATTTATAGTCCCTTCACCGGCGCGGTGCTCCGTGGTGCTCTCAGAGCCCTAAGGTCAAGGCCGGCGCGGGCCGTGTTGCGCAAACTGGCCGAATACTACGGAAGGAGAAGCAGCGTATACGAGATCGTTGAGGTAATAGAAGAGGTGGCCAAAATAATTGGAAGATACGATAGGGCGTTCTCCAGTCATTTCATTGACGCGGCTGTTCGTCTCGGTTTTAGCCGTGACTTTGGCCTGGCGGTATACAACCTTGTCTATTGGCTGATATAGATATAGTTGGCTGCAGTTCTGTAGGCCTGCGGTATATATAGGCACCTATCTCTTCAATTGAACCATTCAGCTCGCTTACTTGCAGTCAAAGTGATGTACTAGTAACATGTACAAGACGACTTGAATATTAGAATAAAACTTCTAGCATGCAAAATGATGAAAATGTGCATGATGATGTCCACAAACATACAGTATGTGTCGAGGAAAGTTGGTCTTAATTTTTAGTCCATTTTGAACAAAGTTAAATCAGTACTACATGGAGTCCACTGAAATGGAATGCCTGTATTATAAATAGAGAAATGACTGATATTTAGACCAAAAATTTACTTGAATATATGAATTTTTTTCCATTTATTTCCTGAACCGCCGTATACAAAAAATATGGTTTAATAGTTACTACCAACTTTCAGTTTCAAAAGTTATTTATTTAGCAATTTATTTATCTTTTTTATTGAAATCGATATCAGTATAACACATTATTCTCTTCTTTTCCAATAAGTTCCTACATCATAACGTTAATTCCAATATCCAAAATTAACGAGGCCGCCACTGGGTTTCTGTTTGATAACTATCAGAGTTTTTTCGTGTTTTGTAATTTTCTCACATAACTAAAAAATCTCACTCACCTCATTTTGTTTAATAAACTGTCATTTAGCAAATTCCACTTGATCTTTTGAAGTCAGGAAAACCAAGATATTAAAAAGGTTTGCCTAATATAATGTTGAATTAGATTAATTAATTGTACATAAAATTCCAAATTATTGACTAAATGTTAGAACATAGTGTGATCACAGAGGGGGCCATGACGTAAAGGGAAGGGGGTGTGGGACTAGGATAAATGATTGTTTGCCTTGAAACAGTAGACGAGGATAATTGTACTACTACATGTACGAAATACGTCTTGTTGGCTTCTTTATATTGCGTTTCTATAGCTAGTTGTTATTGTTGTTGATGGTGTTGTTCAGGGTGTTGATGGTGATATTGCTTATGTTGTTGTTACTGATGCGTTGTTGTTTTTGTTGTTGATGATAATGATGTTGTTAATGTTGATCATGTTGTTGTTGCTAGCGGTTGTTGTTGTTGTTGTTGTTGTTGATCATGTTGTTATTATTGACATTGTTATTGTGGATATCGTTGTTGTTGTTGTTGCCGGGGATATGTAAGAAGAGCTAAATCCACCAGGGGTCAGGGGGTCATACTTGCATGCCGGAGCGATAAGGTGACGGTGGGGAACTTCATGAAAGCAGCCGAGCAGCTCGGGATGGCTCGTGATGTCGACACACCTTGGCACCATTTACTCCTTGCAATGGCCAATGCGTGATATTTATACCATTTATATTGTCCAGAAATACTGCACATGTCGCTCGACTTACAGGCAATCCCGGAATGTCATGCCTGTGAATATTCATGTCGTCCTAATCTCCAAGGTCTCGATCAGTGCAGCTAATTATGTCCTGATATGTGACTCGGTCAATACCACTTTTCTGAGGTCAGCAAATGAACATATTCACCTCAGACAAAACCAATTTTTGTCTAATAAGAAACAGATTGATAATTATATTGAAATGAATTTTAAGCATTAAACAATTTGAAGGTCCTTCTTTTCTTTAAGAAGCTTAATGCGATGTAAAGACAGGCTGAAAACGCTCGTTTTAAAAGTAGCAGTGGACTTAAGGGAATCTGTTTGTTGTGCCATATATATGATCTATATAAGAATACACTGTGCAAAACAAAAAATAGATAAATTTACTTTTTGACTGTGGGTTGAGAGAGAGAGAGAGAGAGAGAGATACGCTGCAATCAAATAAAACATACTAAAAATCAGTGACACTACGATTTCTAGGACGAGAGAGAGAGAGAGAGACGTAGCAACAAATACATGTACGTACAACATTTAGTGGCACCTTCATTCCAGGGACATAAACAACATGTGCGCTTACACGTCGTCTTTTACGAGTACAGCCACCTGAAATTGACCTCCAGGTGGCATCGATGAATCAAGAAGTTTCGATAAGAGGGACAGACACCAAAATTATAATCTAAAGGGTTGTATGAGGCATTATTTAGTCCTATATAATATGCGAAAATAGCTTTTCCAGTTTCTTTTATATAAAATATTATCTTAATAGAAGTGCAATAAGAATAACACACAGGTACAAATAATGGTTACCGACCCACTGTCTAGCAGCCAATCCATCGATTACATAACTGAGAAGAAGATGTCTTGTGAACATTGCAGGTGTTTTGGCGATAAACAGATGGACTCAAAATAAGTTTAAGTCTGGTCAAGGGGAAGACCGTAGAAAGGAAAACACAATAAAGTTTTAATATTCACGCTCTTTTCTTTGACGTCCACGTCAGTATATCGTGGGTAAGTAATAGCTGTATAATGATTAAAATTTATTTAATTAATCAGAGTGGGTCATGGTTATATCATACGAGGACGTTTTCTATGTGAAAATTACGCTTCACAATGTAGTTTCAGTGGTGCTTCGTATATTATCTGACTTACAGAAAGTACTTATTTCTGTATAAATACGACTAGTTAGCAAAGAAACAAGTAATTATACCAAACATTCGCAAGAGCGCCGAAGAATATTGCTGAATCAACATGAAGAGGACCGTGCTGGGGTAGGTATTTTCACACTTGTATTATCCAATTCAATTTTGCCAATTTTCCTTGAACCTCTTTCCTTATAAAGACAAACCTACAAGTCTAGTGTACATTATCATCTACATGTACATCGAAGTTCGACGAGGATTCATTTTTCTATGAATCAATACCTGTTGAATACAAAAAAAATGAACTTTAATGAAAAACACCAAGTGTATGAGTAAACCAAGAGTCTTTTCCAATCCTGCCGCCTTCCAATGTGCTGACACCGGCGTAAAAATAACGATGATGACACGTTTAATTGCATATACTATTGCAATGGGACAGCCACCGTTGACAAATTTGTTAACATTTCAGATTGTTCTTTGTTCTGGCCATCACGTCGGGGTATGTCTTAAGTGAGGCTGTCAAGCTGACAGGTATGTAACCACAGATACAGTACAGAGATCGTATTTAGCTCATATGTTGTACATAAATGTAATCTGAGGTTTATTAGAATAATTGTCATTATCTAATGGTATTATCGCGAAAGCGATGGACGTTCGTTAGAATGGAATTCCTAGAGCCACTACCCCTCCCTTTTAAAATCAAGGTCGGAATTAATTGAAACATTTTGATCTCTTGGAAAATACAACAACAACTACAGCAATAATAATAATAAACTTTTCTTCTGTTTTTATCGTTCCTGTAGCTTCAATATTCATATCTTTACTTTAGATTCAGAAAACGCCGTAGAAAACTCTGAGGAAGTCCACATCTCAAAACGGTAAGTCTTCATCTTGCCTCTGTACTGAGTCCTGAAGCATCTGCATTTCAATCCCGTTCTTCTCTTTTGTGTGACCTCGTGTTATTGATTGCGCATCACACACGTCACACCTAACACATTTTGAGGCCAATCTTTTTTGCAGCAAAATAGTACATGACACTCGAAGCGTAAGAAAATGTATTTTTAGAGCCACTGTCTTTATTCAAGTTAATCCTTTAGAAGAAATAAAGAGAAATTATTAATCATAACAACTTTAAGTTGTGTTTGTATGTTTAATGTGTAATTATCTCAAGCATTTAACTATATTAATTTATTTTGATTAAAGATATCTTTCAGTCTTATACTAACACAAAATATAAATATAACACACAGAACATCTTAACTGCCATTATACCTCATTATATTTTTTTTTCTCCAGCGCATTCGCCGCTGCAACCCTGAGGGCTGCTCTACGGGGGCTGAGGTCCAAACCAGCGCAGACCGTGCTCAGAAAATTAGCCGAATACTACGGTAAAAAGTCCAGCATCAGCCGAGTTGCCGACGTGATTGAAGAAGTCCTTTCTGTAATGGGAAAGTACGACACAGCATTCAGCTCTTACTTCGTGGATGCCGCTGTGCGTCTGGGACTGGGCCGCGATTTTGGGCTCGCAGTGTACAATTTGATTTGGTTTTTGGTTTAATTTTGTTGAATTCTGTTTGTTTGGAAAGGCTTCATATGGAGTGATATTAAATGAGTGTTTCAGTCTAACTCGTTTTTTATTATCATTTTAAATCCAGGTCCTACTAAAGAAGTTACTTTCGAATTTTTGGTGTGTGCGTGTGCGCGTGTGTGTGTGTGTGTGTGTGTTTGAGTTGAACAGAGAGAGAGAGAGAGAGAGAGAGAGAGAGAGAGAGAGAGAGAGAGAGAGAGAGTGTGTGTCAGAGTCACGACCCATCAGTATCAAACATGTAAAATGTCCAGATTAATTTTACTCAGGGTGGATTCACGCGTTTCATTATGATTTCTAATGTAAAATATTGTTTTTGTTCATTCAGCAGTTCATTGATCTACCAGTTCTTTCATTATCTTACATCCTAAACCATGAAAAGACAATCACTTGATTATGTGGATCACTTATGAAACCCTTTAATAACTTGTTGAATCATTCTATTAATGTTAACACAGAAATGTACAAACACAGAATACGTGTCATTTATTGAGTAAAAAGTACTAGTCCATTTCATAACGACCCTGAACATAACTTTTGTTCGAAAAGATAACCATTAATTGTCAACTGCAATGAAGATTTGACAATATAACTGAAAAAAAAAAAATTAAAGGGAGGTCTCGTTGCCTTTTTGACGCATGTGTATAACTGCAAGTTCTGTAAATCAAAGCAGAGTACTGGCCTTACATTCAACAACATGGTGCGAAAAACACCCGTTTCAAGCAAAATTCTAGATGGGCTGTTCTATCTCAGCATTCTTAATTTCACATACACTAATACATGTACCTCATTAGTCACGTCAGACTTTCAGTAATAATAATAATAATAATAATAATAATAATAATAATAATAATGACGATTAAAGAAAAATCCGAACAGTTCATTTCTAAGCTCTCTCCAGCTTAAACTGCTGGTTCGCCCCTCCGTGTCTGTCCCACAGTTTCACCTCTGCCCCTTGGTGGGTGGCGTTATTCATGACGTCAAGGGCATAGTTGCCAAGTTGCGTGACGATGGTACCGTCCGCGTTTGGTATCCAACGCTGATTTGCTCCGCCATTGAAGTCCCATAAGATGACGTCACATCCGGGATAAGCGTGACCATCTTTGACGTCAAGCACCTTACCTAGAACACAGAGTAACTTGTCCATGATTGAGATATGATATTTTTCTTTTTCTTTTCTTCTACTTTTCTTTCCTTTTTTTCTGCCACACGGAATAATGACCAAAATCTTATAAAACTATACACAGTGTAAGTATCCCAATACAACGTAAGTGCATGCAGGCAACAACTAATTAACGGTTTTGATTGCATATTGTTGTCAACTTAATATGGATAGGGCCTCTCATTGGGATCTACTGGTAAATGTCAAATTGCAGTCAGTGCTTAAGTATCTAACACTATTTTTACAATTTTATTAGAGTAACCATTGTAAAGTGCTGTTAAACATCTGTAATGTACAAACAGACAGCCTATCAGTATACCTTTGAACCACTAGCCTTGTTTGAACTTCAATATAAACACAAGTGGCCAGTGAAGATTACATATACCAATCCTCTAGAGTTCAAGGATCAGGGCAGGAATAATGCAGATTTATCAAATAATTCAGGTCAACTGACATTCATCAAATCTACCTTCGGACTGGACAGGTGCCCCCCTCCCCCTGATTGTCCTTGATATCTATTTATCAAAATAAATTAGCCTGTCATAGGTCTGGAATAAAGGCTAGGGGGTGTCTTGCTGTGACCATCAAATTGGGGATCTAATTATATGCATAAGTAATCAATAGAATAATAAACACAAGATCAATACAAGATTAATAAATTAAAAGATGCTCAAGAAATACTAGCACTCATTAAGTAAAGGAATGAATGTATAGATAAAGCCGACTAAAATGACATCGAACAAATCTTAATGAAACAAATAAATTTATGAATGAATATAATAAATAAATAAATAAATAAAAAATAAATAAATAAACTCACCGTGCATTTTACTTTTAATCACGCCGTCATGGTATGTCCAGAGCTGGTTGTCTCCCCCGTTCTGCGGCCACAGGCAGATAGTGGCCCCGTTATGGCGGGCACAGTCCCGGATGTCTAGCACCATTCCCGTTGGTTTGTGTTTTACTATATAATATGCACCGTGATGGTGGCTCGCATGATGACTGTGGTCTGCGCCCTGGGGGAGGGGGGAGATAAGGTTAATCAATTTTTTAGAATAAGATGAATTAACCCAATGATAAAATGAAGTGATGTTAAAAAAAATAATAATAAAATTAAAACGAACGTTTTTTCTAGAAATTTTAAAATAGGTTCTTGATGGAAAGCTACTTCACTGCGTTGGCTTTGTTTGGGAAATTGTACGGGAAATTTTGAACACAGTTTACGCCTTTTTTGCAACAGTTTCATGCACTATTTTCAACATGTTCTTCTTTACCTTCCACCACAGACTAATACATGTACTAATACAAACGCGTGCCGCATGCCGTTTTTCCTATTTTGATTTAAAACAACGAAAAAAATGTACAAGAGTGATGCAATAAACAATGATTATGATAAACTTAAATTATTTAAACTGAATATAAATGCAGCACTCACCATTGTTCTATGTAATTGTTCAGTTAGAATTCCACAACACAGAGCACCTGTTTGCAGCTGTAGTGTTTGCAGCAGAGTGGGGGGCGTATGCATTTAATATAAGTGGACAGCATACATTGTTACTTCATATCGAGGTCTGTTTATACGAGATCCGTTCTGGACCGAAAACCGGGTCTAAGATGCGACTTTAGACGATTCTTGACCGATTTAATTAAACCGCCGTCGAAGTGAAAAGGTTGGTTTATTTATTTTTGTTTTCTTCGTCTCAATTTTTTTATTACAGAAAATAGTATGAAAAAATATAGAATAGTAAACCAACTAATGAAATGATTAAACTGTATATAAACGCTATTAGTGATACCAGTGGTATATTGAGAGTAACAGAAAAAAATAATAATGAGAAAATAATAATAATGAAAATGATAAAAAAGTATTAATTAAAAAAACAATGACACATAGCTAAATAATACATAACTTCACGACTGATGAGAAAAAGTCAGAAAGAAACTAGAAAAACACGCCGAAAGCGCAGACCTCCGCCAAGGCAGCAATTTTGGGTTATTTTTGATCATTGATTGATTAATGATCCAGATCACCACCAAAAACTAATCATCTTTTCCTTGGCCCACTACTGACAGTTCCTGAAAATTTCATCAAAATCGGTCCATAACTTTCTGAGTTATATTGATGACAGACAGACAAACAGAAAGACAGACAGACAAACAAACAGGGGTGAAAACATAACCTCCTTGGCGGAGGTAATAACCAAAAAGATAAAAAGAAAAAATATGGTTCGCTTATTCTTGGACATAATGCTTATTTCACTTGAAATGAATATTTAAGGAAGTCAGTTACGATGACGACGGTCTGAGCGAGGCTTCCTCCCCCAGTTTAATCAAAACGGACTTCATTTTAATATACAGTAAGATTTCTGTGTAATCAGGTGTTTGTTAATGACGCAAGTTGGTCCTAATTTCGGTGTAAATGAACAGCCCCCGTCTGTACTACCCCTATCAATGAACGATCTGAGCGCTATCTGTTTGCAGGCAGTGATAACGACGTCATACTCATGTGATTTAGGATTGTGAGCAGCAATTCAGAGTCGTGTGATTTAAATGTGTTGAGGAAGAAGTGGGCGATATTTGAGTCATTTTAAGCATCATGCATTTGGTGAATTTTTTTTCAGATTGCGTGGTTGTTTCAATGTGACAGTTTACAAGGAAATCAGCGGTGTCAAAACCTTGAATAGATTTTTTGAAAATCTGACAATATCCATGGTCCATGTAGTCTAATTTTATATTGCTATACTTTATTTTATTTTGATGACGCAGTGCAAATTGATGGAGAGAAAATAAGTTCTGAACATAGTTGAAAAGTATATATAAAATGCTAATAACATGGTTGATTTTCAAAGTTGATCAAAGTGACCCAGATCGATCATATATAATTCGAACGAATTATACATCACAAATATGATAACAGGGATATATTAATTAGCCTCACCTGATAGAATATATCAATATCAAAGTGTATTATATCGTGTAAACTGAAACAAGTTTTTTCTCAGTAAAGACTGGGGGGGGGGGTTAAAAACAATATCTACAAAGTTAAAAGTGGCAACCTTAACTCCCCCCTCCCAAACCCCCCTCTTACCCCCCTCTCCTTAACTGTCGCATTGCACAAGACGCTGCGTATCAAGTAGACACGCTATTCGGGTCACGTAAATCTGGTAAATATAGGCCTACCTAGTTTAACATGTACCCGTGGCCTTGATGATGGCACGATGACCGAGATACGCAGACCACGTGACTGTGATACAGCACCTAGTTGCACTGGGAACGGCCACACACCCCCTGACTGTTAAGGAAGAGATTTAAGGGAGACTGGATCCAAGTTGAACCATCCACTACCGTCTGGGAGTATTTTGATCTTAATCCAAAATGGTAAGGGGCAGAAATAGTTTGTAAACTGGTCGTTATTTTCGTAGTTAATGGTAAACAACTCCGTGAAAGACGTAAATAGGAAATAAATCGATAGCGTAGACGTTAAAGACCGTAAGTTAAGTATACAAAGTATATCGCTGTGATCGTGGGAATATTAACTTTAAGCGGTGTTGTCACTCAAACACCGGTGTCCCATTACTATTGTGTTTCACGTAACTTTACAGGTACTGTATATAGCCTGTATGACGTACGCAACAGTACGCTTTGCTTCATCTTAGCAATGGAAAAAATACACATGTTTATGTTTTGTCTGCTGAGGCGGGTCTTAGGGTCAGGTTGACGTGGGGGTGGGGTGGGTGGGGGAGAGGGTCTGCTCTAGGGATGCCTTGCTCAAAAAGCTTAAGATTGACCTACCCGAACTGTCACTGTCACCCAAACCATCTGAAGTTATAAAGGGTTTATTTACACACGCACACATGATAATACAATAATACGGGGCACACAGCCGAGGAATGGTATGGCAACGTAACATGGTACAGTGAAGGCCTACATAGCGGAATGTACATAACGGAGTACTGTAAAAGAGTGGAACGCAACAAGTTCATTTTCGAGCCATATGTGCCCATCCCACTACCACCTTACCCCCGCAACATTAATTTCACGAAGCGATATTAGGCTGATTATTTGTTCTACGGCTAAGAACCTGTTATCAGTGTAATGACTGAGAAAGTGAAAGCGGAAGTATTAGTAGGACTCATTAAAGGCTTTCAAAAGAGTTGTACTCTATTGCGTTAAACATTCCTCGTTGTGACAATTTATCAGATCTTAATCAGTGCTACTTATACGTCGATATGAAAAAGAATATGAGTTGTAATACAATTGGTATAAAATCTCAATTAAGGGTTTACCCCTCTGTGTCTCCGTGATAAGTATTAATTCGCTAAGGCAAATAGTTGTTGTTGACATAGTAAGCTTTTCTGTTGTTAGGAAGTTATTTCGTGTGTAGCAGCAAAACATGTGTTGAGCGCAGCTTCTGCGTGTAAAATATTTAAAGAACTTTCTCACTTGACATCAAATCTCTATAGAAGATGGGGGGGGGGGGGGCAATGGATCATGCCCCCCCCCCCCCCCTCAAGGT
>NW_019775577.1:132727-163993 GCF_001039355.2 Lingula anatina
GGATTAATTACAAAAAAGAGTAAATTAATAGCTAAACCTCGTTATTTTGCAGGCTAATCTATTTAGTAATTTTTTTCAGGTGAAACAGATTATCATTCTTAAAGGAGGTTTTGATTAGCTTGATCACAGCCACGGCAACTTGTTGTCCATTTGAATTTTTCACAGCTGATTAATTAAAATTTAATAGATTAATTAATGTCACAAGATTAACCGACCTGAAATGTGTGACAAACCTTATCAAAGTCACTGTACTGTGATTAAAAGCTGCCTGAAAACGACTGTGAAATGAACAACAGTAGGTTGAAACGTTTGTATTTGGTATTATTTTTAACATGAAAATAGTTCTTGAATAATATTGCATTAGCATGATACCAATGGATTCCTGATCCTTATTTTCAAAATAAGCCTTCTTATCACTGTTTAATAATGTCATAGGTTAACATGTATATTTTTTCACTTGGATAAAATCCACGTTTTTGTTATTTAAATACCGGTTTACTCTTCATAAAATTTATACAAATATAAAACTGCTAGCTTTCCCTGCTATGCCCTTGATTAAACATCCTTTACGAGATATTTTAATTAATCTGTATTTTGATATGTCTTTTACATTGTATAAGATTTTAAAATTAAAATGTTTTCCCTTTAAATATTTATGCAATAATCTTTAAACATTAACGTCTCATGAATTCAACATTTTATACCTCGATCTATGACATCCCCTATTTCACTACACCTTTCATGCAAACAAACTGGCAGCGCACCTGTAAATTAATTGGACAATTTATATGGTCATTTTGCTTTTAACAATGCAAAGACCATATTGTGATGTGGTCTAGGCTGATTAAGTAGTAAACTTGATTGGGATCTGGCCTGTGACATGTCTACATATATATAATGTGCTCTAAGCCCGAAAGGTGTTTTTGCCAGTTATGTAAGCATACTTTGTCTTTTTATTACAGATTTGTCTTCTTATTACTTACAGCAACACGGTGAACAGCAAGCCAGTGAACAAAGGCAACAGATATCCTTCTTTGTAACACACAAAGCATCATCCCTCACAGGACCTGTCGGAATGAATAAAGAAAATATTAGCAACAATTAGGAATGTGTTTTCTCTTCAACTTATTTTGACAGTATGTTTTCATAAATAAACTTTCTTATTTCCTGAATGTATTTCTGAAAAGGTTTCCTACTTCCAGTGAAAGTGAAACAAACAAGTATTTCGATTTTTAACTATACCAACATAAACTTAAATAAATGCGCGAAGAGTAAAGTAATACGTTGTGTACACGAACATCACATGTCACTATTGCAATATTTGGGTAATGAGGCAAATTGCTATAAAATAATATAACAAACAGCATTGCCAGTTGGTGAAAAACATGTAGTTCCACTTCAGAACATAGAGGTTGTTAGGATGCTTCAGACACCACACTCGAAGACCGGTTGCAATCAGGATAACTAGTGTCAAGGCTATAACCCTCGCTATGATGGCCCATGGCAGGTAAGAGTTGACAATAGCTGCAATGATAGATGAAATAAAACGAATAATAAATGATGACAAACGTAACATGATGTGCTTTGATATCGAATGATTGAAAACAACAAATAATACAATTGATTTATCAATTATGATACCAATAAGTCGTTATAAAATAAGTCTACATTTTATTATTACAGTCTAAGAAATACGTAATGCATCAGTGATACATTCAGTTCGATATTTAAAACAAAAAAAAAACAAAAAAACATCTAGTAGTCGACATTTGAACAATGAAAACTGCACGCCATGTTACATCGAATCTGTTTTTCAAGAACAGTTATATTTGCTCAAACAATACAAATACATTTACATTCACCATTTTTTCACTTATCCGTGAATTACCATTGCCTCATCCTCTGTGCGTGTGTGTGTGTGTGTTTGTGTGTGTGTCACCACCTACCAGTCGGCAACGGGTTAACATTCTTCACTTCAGCATTACATCGGTCTTCATCACTACAGTAGCATTCAACACCTTCAAAATCTTCAAACTTTCCCGTTCTGAAGTAACTAAAAAACCTCTCGAATCCTATCATTCTCAAATCCGTTGAGCCTTTTCGCGCGTAATCCCCAGTCATGTAACGACATCCGTCTCCCTCGGGGCGCTTTGCGGCACAATACCGTAAGCTATAGGCTACCGTATGGTTCTGTGAACATACAAATGATAAAATTTGCATAATAATAATAAGAAGAAGAACAATAATAATAAAAACGATTTATTTATCTAAATTTGTTCTTGTAGACTTTACAAGAATGCAACGTGAATAAAAAATATAAAAAGGCTTGTAAACGAAATGTAGCAAAGAGCTACATAATATTTATCACTTTTTGAGATTTTACCATTCTACAAGTACAGTTAAGTTTTTTACATTCAAAAAAAAAAAAGAATAATAAATAAATAAATAAATAAATAAATGTTAACGCCCCAAAACCCACCCCACCCACCCCTTTGATTACATCATTTCCTACGACATTTTTTGTTTAACTCACCTCCTGTTTATTTATATGTCGAAAAGAAAATCCCATCTGTACACAGCCTTCACTGCACTCGGCGGTCGTGTTCACGGTCGTGTGGCTGCTATTACAGCGCACGTCTCCTAGTGGACCCAACACACTAACGCCATCTATCTCAAGGTATTTGCAGTCGATGCACAGAATGCCAAGAACTGAAATTTAACACTGTGTTGATATCAAATTTAGCTGATATATATATATATATATATATATGTGTGCCCCCCTACCCCATCCGCGGAGTATAAATCTGGATCCGGGCGGTAACTAATTTTGATATGTGGCTCACTGCTTTGTCTGCTCGTTAGCAAGGATAAATAGCATGGGATTTTTGTTGATATGTTTTTGTCCCAGAAAGAATGGCGTTTGTACACATAAAAGTATCTTTGCTACAATTTCACATGTTTTAGACATGATCAGATGTTAACGAGACGTGACTGTTTTATTTGTGACCACGTTAGAGATTACCTTACCTCTGCGGTTGAATGTGACGAGAAGAAACACTGCAGCCGTACACAGCTGTCGCATGCTGGGTGTTAAATGCATTAAGCCACAGAGCAAAGAAAGTGCATGTAGTACACGTTTTTACTTCGAATCAATGCGCCTATAATACCAGCCATTGAATAAGACATTGATTTACTATACAAATAAATTTAAGTGTCTTTTAAAACGCTCCCCCCGGTTGCAGTAATTGTGTTTTTTAGCGAAATAATTAGAACCAGTTAATCTACTTTATTGATTTTTGGTTTTTTACTATTAATACTTGACGAGGCGTATTTACATAAGATAACGACATTTTCTACCGGTTATTGAACATTTCAACCACAGTAGGTCGGTTTTCATGTCATTACCTATACGCTGTAGACAGCTGGTTGAGAACAATGGGTTCGATTTTTTTAACAATCATACTTAAGAGTCGGGGAAAATAAACACAAAGCTTCACACAATGTTTCGCCATACCATATGATGTTTATTCATTCAAAATTATTTCAATAACGTGCAAATAAAAAGTATAGTTGTAACATAAGTGGTATATGTCATTGGCAGGGAAATAAGAACTTTTCTCAACGATTCTGTGCAACCGATTTTCAGTTCCACATACAGCCTGTTTGATGCAAACATAGACAAAGATATATCAATATCACTCGCCCCCGTTGCCATTAATCTCAACATCTAATTCAATTTGTTCTTGGTGCAGTCCGTCTCTATCAGCTCTTTCAGCTTGGTTTTCAAGCATTGGCATGAAGTCCACGATGTCATTAAAAAACTTATCCATAGCGTCTTCATTGGGTTTTTCAAAACGCGGCTGTTTCATTAGTTCTCTTACAGACGCATATTGTTTATTTTGTTTCAGTTTGCGGTCGAAATCTTCCAAAATTATTGGAATTATTCTTATTTTGTCGTCGTTTAGCTTTTTCCTTGCTCTTCCACATTGGTCATTCACGCCTTCCATTTCAAAATACCGCGGTGAGACGATCATGATGAACCGACTGCTGGCTTCAATGCCAATGTCTTCCTTTTCTGGAAATACACAAAATGTACAAATTTGAATGATTTACTCTGATAATAAACACACACACATACAGCGTGTATTGTTTGAGAACAATGGTCGAGGGTTATTACCCTGTGCTTCAAACTCCTCTTTCAAACCCAAAAATAATGGAAAACTTTCAACATTAAAAAAGCAGCTTACGTATGGACTTCAATCTTATGGCTGCAAATAAACACATTTGTTAACTACACGAGTTGAGCATTTGTATCTTTCATTAATATGAAATTCCGCTTACGTCTTGCAATATCCCCGACCCTTTCGTCGGGTTTATATATTCTAAAACCACGGCGTTCCAACTCTGGTATTAGCCTCCCTTTCACAAACGCTTTGTCCTCTTTTGCGTACTCATTGTACGAAATAAAGGCATGATAGTAGAATCCTAGAAAAAAGAGACGCTTGATATTAGAGCATGACAGAGTTAAATCATGGAGTTGCTACTCTCTCTCTCTCTCTCTCTCTCTCTCTCTCTCTCTCTCTCTATATATATATATATATATATATATATATATATATATACGTAAGAATTAAGTTCAAATCTATAAATTAAAAGATAATAACAGGGTATCAACCAAAAAGAATTTAACCATTTTCTCACAATCAACAGACTGAAAGATTTTAATATTAAGATTTAATTTTAATATAAAGTTTTAATTCTTCATCCAACAAACAGTATTCAGGGTAAACCCTGCAGGCGCAAATGGTCTGTAAGCATTTCACCTTCTTAACTAACCCCTTTTTAGTTTTAACAACAATATTTAAACTCTCATAAATGTTCGACGTTACCAAGATGAAACAACATACGAATATTGTATATTAATCCATTTTTTCATTGAGAAACTCAACACGTTTTGACAGCACATATTACCACAACGTTTAACGTTCTGCAGAATGCTTCCTGGTGACTGACTCTCAATTAAAGAATTGCTTTAATTTACCGTCATAGATGTCGAATATTACCTTTTATTTCACCGGTTTCTCTCCACTCATCTGAAAGAGTTATGGCAGAGAGCGTTAACATAAATATGAATCATTAGAAATCTGAACATGGATATTGAAGGAAAATTTTTGTATTAAATACGTTGTTATAGATACGAAACATTTGACGATGGCGGGAGTTTCAGACAGGGTTTAAGTCATACAGCATGCTGTTTAAAAACAGAAACATAATCTAAAAACAGTTGTCCGTCTTATTGAGTTTCCTTCAGTCTTAACTTTAATATCTGGTCTTAAACCACTATGAAATAAGAAATTAAAATAAAACAGAATCCATGTCTGTTTTTCTCTACCTTTTTCTCTACCAACGCGTTTGGACAACATTTGTCAGTATACAAAATGCAAATCACTATTGTCTTATAACGCTAAGGGTTATCGTTAACGGCAGCTATTTTTTACCTTCGGCGTCTCCTTCTTTCAAATCATCTGGAACAATTCAAGCAACGATTACATAATAACAATAATAATAATAATTTTCCATTAAATGTTATAAAATTAAATTTGTTAAAATATTAGTTAAAATTATTTACAAAACTGATGACAAACACTGGGCGAATTAAAAGTTTTAGTCTTGCAACCTGAAACCTTCTAGAAAGCATTTTAGATACAGATGGTGGAAATGACAATGAGGCCTTCGAGCTGTTTTCTTGAAAATGAAATCATGAAAAATATACGCATGCACAATTAGAAAACAAAATAGCGAACAGCAATTGTCAAACGCCAAGATCTTATTCACGTTGAAATCAAAGTTGCAAATCTTGTAGTGCCTGCCCCACGGAGTGAGAAAATAAACTTACTATCGCCTTCAAAATTTCTCGTTCTTGCAGTCAACTTTACTCTAAGAATTTTGCCTTTCCGTAGTGCCCAGATAAAAACTATTGCTGCTGAAACTATGATAACGATGCCCACGGAAGCACAAGGAATGATGATATTCAACGCAGGTCTCTCACTGGGGATGGCTGCAATCAATGTAAAATAAATATAAACTAAGTTAAAAAACTGAATTCATACATATACACAATCCGTATTAATGCGATGTGTAATTATGTAGGACAGTATGTTGAATCGAACATTTTGCAAAGGAAAAACATTTGTTACATACTGTACCGGTATTGTTAGGCTACAGAGGTGTAAATGCCGACGATTTTCTTATACTTAAAAATTATATTGCATTTCATAAGGACAGTAGTTGACTTAAAATTATTTGAAGGCAGTTAAAGATTATTTCAACACCACCTCCTCACGTGGCACCATAGGGTTCCTTTGACAAAGATATCGAACAAACTTGTGGTGTTGCAGTTTTTGTTTCATCCTTTATTTCATTTCTAAAAATCATCACCGGTACTTGAACGCAAGGGTCAACTATTGGAATTATAGAGACACTATAGCCGATAATACAATGTACATGTAACTGTCAGCTGTAATCAAAACAAAATCAAAAGAAAAGAACCGCTTAGGAAAAACACACAATGCGAGTAGGTGTTTCTTCAAAAATTGATATGGCATTAATTATGTTGCAACCACTTCATAGGCCTATTTAATAATTACATATAAATATGTAAAGGGCCTACATGTACAGTACACGCACTGGTGGTAATAAAAACACTCAGTGAAATGTGAGACAACTTTCATATTAAAGAGAGCCAGTCCGACATTCTCACCTGTCAGCTTTTATCTTAGCAGGACTAAATATATAAAATACGCATATTTACCGATTCGTACACAGTTACCATGTTAACTTGGAACTGGATACATGCTTCGCTGCAATTTCTGGTGACATTTATAGCGGTCGGGCTGTCCATGCAGCGGGGGTCAGCTTGTAAAGCTTGGTTCATAATGGCTATGGCACTCGTCTCATTACCCTCCAGATACATACAATCTACGCATTGTAGTGCTCCTTGAAAAACACGATGATGGACTAATGTTTCTATTAATTGATTAATTGAATGACAAGATCAGCACACTGTATAAATTTATGGCTTTTAAATTATCTTACAAATCTTACACGTGCTGACTTTAATAGAAAGGATTGATCAAAACACCGTGATGGCCTTGTATAAGACATTTATATAAAGATCAACTGTAGCTGTATGCTAGATAAAAAATGCCCAAGCTTTCGGCTAGTGTGCCTTCTTCAGGACTTCTCCGTGGATTTTTATGAATTTAAGTTCCTGAAGCAGGCACACAAGCAGAAAACTCGAGCTTTAACAGAAGTGACAGCAACACTAGTCGACCAGAACCAGCTTTGTTGTTTGAGCATGTCATTAAAATCGATCGTTTTATACAATTTGTTTAAGCCCCATTCGTCCAAGGTCTTAATGAAATAAAAACGAATATATCAAAATAGTCGTTATTAATAATCGACGTATCCGATGCATCACTTTGCGTGTCATAACAAACACCACTGTGTGTCAAATATACACCGATACATTTTGTACCGGCGGCACATGTAGCATTCATAGAACACATTTGTGATGTAATGATGTAATAAGCCACGTGATGTAGGTCACAGGTCATGAGTGTGAAGCGGGAAGTGGGGATGCGACGTGGCATGTGATACATGGACTTTTAATTCAGTAATAAATATTTTAATCTTTTATATAAATTGTTGTTACAATACCATATCTGGCGACAAGGATGCAGCAGTCTCACAAGAGAGGAAAGTAACAAGTAAGAATATATATAAACATTGACTATAGCGTAATTGAATGAACGCAGTGTAACTCGTTGAACAGTCACAATGGCGAGCCCATCTATACAGATACCCACTTATCATGAATTTGACTGTAAGTCAGAAGGCGTTGCCATTAGATGGAGAAAATGGATAAACAGATTGAAAAACAATGTATTTGTTGGTTATGGTATAACAAGTCCGAAAAAGAAGAAGGC
Source organism: Lingula anatina (assembly GCF_001039355.2). The sequence goes on from NW_019775577.1 coordinate 140,716, forward strand.
TCTCATGCTATCAGAACAGAGGACTATAAAAAAGCTTGCTGCTTAATTCTCGATTAGACACTGAATAGATTCAGAGCGGGGATTACGCAATAAGCATTCAAGTGGGGCGGCCATATTTGATCGGCCATATTTGATTCTGTCAGTCCGCTGTTGTGAATGCTCTCATACATGTACTAACAAACATGCAACTTTTTTATCTTTTAGTTTCGTGAAAAGCCTCACGTTTTTACTGGTACTTACCAACATTCGGAATAACTATAAAATATAAAAGACAAAAAGCCTGCCATAAGTTCATTACGGATTCTTAGTTCTCACACTTCAAGAACTGACACTGCAGCAAATTTATTCTTGTACATGTACTAGTATGCGTGCGCATATTGCAATGTAAATATCGACTAATACCAATCGAAAAAAACTGAGCGCGGTTTGAAAAACGAACTTCATTCAGATCGACCCAAGAGGTTTACAATTGCGCAATCAATAAAATGATTGTGGGCCAAATTGGTCCGCTTTCACATTGAAATCTACGTAAACATATACCTGCCAGGGACCATTCCCAGACCCTATCGTACTAACTGTGGATCTATCTATCTCCAAGGGGATTCTCGCTAAATTGCAATCAACTTAGGCGGAACAGATGTCTGGCACGCCTACTGGAGGTGCTAGGGGGTTATTAATTATCGTATAGCAGCTTCAGTAGACTTGCCAGACATCTAAGCCGCTTAAGCAGAAAGTAATTTAGCGAGAAAAGCCTAGGAAATGGATCGATCCTGTTAGATCGATCTAGGTGTGGGAGCCAAGTCTAATTCTTAACAATGTTTACGAAAGAACTAAAACGTCTGAATTAAGTCTTTCAGTTTGATGATCGATTTGCCTCCCAACCGTGCAGGGTTGTATTTGATCGTTAAAATTCCACTATCAATGACAGAACGACCTTCGGGTCATGTTATCTTATACGTTCAGAGCGCTGAAGGTTTTATTTCGGTTTTTGTTTCATTCGCAGACAAATGACAAATAACTTGATTTTCGGTTGAATTACTCCTCGCATTAAGTCCGACAATTTCCATTGTGCACATTTGTTATTCAAAACCACATTATAAATATGGTTGGAGACTTTCACGAGTTGTCTACGGGATTTAATATGTAAGATCCAGATTATGTTCTTAAATCTAATATGTAAGATCCTGAAAATATCTATCCATTCGTTCACCCATTTATCTAATCTAATCGGTGGATCCCCGATTTATACCGGTGTTCAACAAAGTATTTCTTAAATCATGATAGTGTTTTTATTACTTCACTCAATCTAAATCAACACGGTTTTAAGCTCATTCTACAACAACACAAAACGCCATGAGACGGAATAGAGACAATTATAATCACATTTGTTAAGTTAAGAACCACCCCAGCATCAGCTACATGTGCATTTACAGTGTATGTTGCACAATCTATACGCATCCTGTCTTATACGATATTGAAATATTCGAATGCAAAAAAATTGGCTGACGCTAAAAAAGGATATAATTGTAACGGAGAACTTATTGACACGGAATAATAGCAAATAAACACTCCCAACTAAAGCATCGGTTCTGCAGTTTCACACAAAAAAGTTCCAGTGGCTGACATCTTTGTAACATCACTCTCATGGACACATGCACACATCTTACCCTATCAGGAACAATGTTACAACACTCTCATGGGCACGTTCACATATACTTAGCCAGGGAACTGAATTAAGTTTTTTTTAAGTAGCCCATTTCTCGCCTATATATCTATATATATGATATATATAAGACAAAAACATCATTTACAGAATTTAGAGTTTTTTCAGAGTTTAATAGAAACATATAATATTGTCAAAAAATTAACGAACGTAGATATTTCTATTCAAGATACATGTATATATATACAATATATTATCTTTGCTTTAAGTTCTACGGGGTGAAGTACATGTATTTTGCGATGCAACAGTATGGTCCAAAAGAGGTATGCAATGTACAGTGCATAATAGTGCATAAAAGTCACATACATGTATATTGGTACTGGTACCAATTGCCATCTTAATACAAACACCATAACATGCAGTTCATTGCAGCCATCAGGGTGGTTAGCAACAGTTCCAGACTGCACACGCCGCAGCTGCTTGAATTTTGAGGCTTGTGTGTAGCAGTAACGGCACTTGAACTGGTCTCTTTAATTCCTGTGGTAGATTTCGAAGACAAAATCGTCGTGGAATGTGTGGGTTTTGTCGACTTAACTGTGGCCGGTAGGCTGTTATAGTGCTTTGGCTTGTTGGTAGAATGGGGCGTGGTAGACACATGGTTGTCAGGTGTCACTCTCGTTTGGGTGATACTAGAGGGCGTGAGCCTAGTTGTAGATGACTTTGTGGACGTGGTTGTAGTTGACGTTGTGGGTGTGATCGTAGATGATTTTGTTGGCATGGTCAGGGTCGCAGACGATTTTGTCGGCGTGGTCGTAGTCGTAGATGACTCTGTGGGCGTGATCGTGGGCGTAGATGACTTTGTGGGCGTGGTCGTGGTCGTAGGTGATTTTGTGGGCGTGGTTGTAGATGACGTTGTGGGCGTGGTCGTGGTCGTAGATGATCCTGTTGGTGTGGTCGTGGTCGTAGATGCACTGGAAACTGTTGTCATTGGTCTGGTACATCCATCCTGGTTACATGTGCAGACCTCGGCTGACGTGGTATGGCTCTGCAGGCCGGCGCCAGTCAAGGCATCAAATGTAAACAACCCAGTCATGGCTGCGTCACTGTCTGTCAATCTTGAACATCCGTCAGCTGATTTACTCGCAGAGCATAATCGCTCCGTCAGCTTCATAGTGACGGTCACAAATGACTTAGTTAAAGAAAGAAAATATAGCGATAAATAAAAAATCCACTTAAAATCAAACAACTGCCAATCTTTTTTTTTTTTTTTTTTTTTTTTTTGTTAGTTGGTTTGTTTGCATTCTGTAGGAGAACAAAAATAATCAATATGGACTTTGATTGGTGGCAATAAAGTTAATTGACAGTTTTTTCGTTTACATTACTGTATTCCAGTTAATGTACTTCTGAAAATTTATTTTACTGCACCTGACAACATTTCACATATTCTATTTCATAAGGGTTTCAGGCAATGGAATACAAAGCAAAACGTATCTATTTATACAGACTTGACATTTAATATGGAATATTTTTTCCAAATAATTTTTCATCATTTTTTCCTATTTAACTGACTGATAAATGAAAATAAGGAATAAAATCGTGTTTTAATAACTTTTAATTATCTATTTGATGTCAATGTGACACCTGTTCATTAATAGCATTCGCCAGAGAAGCCAACAAAAACACATTGCCTATTCTATGTCATACGACAACCATTAAAAGAGATATTTTGGATCTCCATATTTTCCAAATGATTGTCTGTAAAAGAGTTACACGCTCCACAAAGGACCCTCATGTCAGTGTCTAGTCACAGTAACGGTTGCTGTTACGCCTGACCTCTTCTGGCTGCTGCCAGCGCTCTCAAGTGGCAAGGCATTCCTTGGGATAGGTTTTTAGAGTTCAATCTGAAATAACATTCCAGGCATCGGTCAAAATCTGTCCAATTTGGTCCAGTTTTGTTGTAGAACGTGTAGGCCATTGATTCGGCGAGTGATGAGCTACCCACATGTTGTCTATATGGTTCAAATATGGCAATTTTGATGACCAAGATAGCTGCTGATTTCTTGGTTCTGTAAGTAATCTGCTATTTAAAGTGCTCTGTGTGAGCCGGCAATCTCACTGTGCAACCTAAAATTGTTCCTAAGTCCCCCCCCCCCCCCCAAGTGGTTCCCAGATCATTCCTTTATTTTTTCTGGTTAATGACCTTAGTCACTTTAGACGCGGCACACGCTTCGTCGTTGGCCTCTTCTGGATGTCTGTAAACTCTGTTTTGACTAATTGGGCGGTACAGGTGAAATCTTACCTTAATAAAGAAAGCCACGAGGCTTCAGTGTTCAACCCAGAAACGGTCAAGGTCCCCAATTCATTAGAGAAACATACAACGATGTTTTACAGTGGGTTCCTCGGAGGTCGTCTCGTATTCTAACCTGCTAAAACCAGTTTGGTGTTCGTTAAGGGCCTTGAAAAATGCGTTTTGGTGGCAATTTACCCCTCATTCTGAACGTCTGGGTGGCTTTTGTTTAGTTGCAACAGCATATCCCGAAAGACATTGGGTCCTGTACCCTGGTGGTACGATTTCAATACATTGGGTGTGGCATCTGTGTAGGTACATCAGTCTGGGCATTACTCTATAAAACTGTGCGGACCGTTTCGTTTGCCGCAATTATCTGTCCGGCAATGTCTGTGTTTTTAGCGCCATTCTTCCACAGATTAACACATTTGTAAAGCACTGCATAGCTCATTTTACACACTACAAACCCGACCACTTGTATGCAAAATTTCAAATTCTTCTATGCAGTACTTGCCTTCATATGGATACTTTTTTGACAGAACCATGCTTTGCCAAAACCAAGCTTTGACCAGCCCAAAGGAGCACTACCCAATTAAATCACTGTACATTACATAATGCAGCAGCGTAACAAACCTACTATTTAGTTAATTGGTAGCGCAGACCTGACTACACACTTCTCCATTCACATATCTTATAAGAGATCAGAGTTTTTTTTTTTTTTTTTTTTTTTCCGCAGCTTACTGAAATTGGAACCTNAGAACGCATTTTCACCTAGGCATACCTTCGAAACTGAAATATTCCATATTAAATGTCAAGTCTGTAAATGTGCTTGGAATTTCTTATTTGTTTGTTGGCTCGTTATTTTTTTTATTTGTTTGTTTATTTGTATGAATTTTTTTGATTAATTTTTTTCTTACCGCAGACATCGTCCCTTCGCCCACAGAACTCAGACACGACCCACGGCAGCTGACAGTCTTTGTCTGAGTTGGACTCGACACACACTTTTGGTCCATTTCCCCCAGAAACCAGTGTCCAATAAGTCCTAGGAGTAACTGTACCATGAAGTCGCTGGAGGAATATTCCATGTACTCACATTTGGGGCATTGCACTGCTGGAACTTTTGCATAAATAATGGATGAATACCAGTATATCAATTAATGAAATATTCATATGAAAAGAAACAATTAATCATCGTTTTTGCAAACTAATGAAAATGAACATTAAGTTTCACCTCTCTGTTTGCCATTATACTATTATTAGCTTTGGCTGAGATCCCACCATGGCTTGCTTTAACCCCAAGCTGGGATAATTGATCGACAACGAAGGATTTGTCACGTGTTCAGAATTTTTTTTAGATATTGTAACTAATATAAAGACACAGTCCGCTTCATTACATCAATGCGTAAATGGAAAGACGTGAAAGAAAATAAAGCCTCTGTAAATATTACTTGTAAATCATACTAATGGAAGAGACCCAAAGAGTATGGCAAAAAAGTTCCAAAAAATGTCTATGATGATTCATGTATTAGAATAATAATTACATGTATTTTTATTAACATTGTAGTACCTACCTTGTGGTAATGTCACTAGACTCGTGGTGTCGACATTACATCGGTCTGAGTTACACACACACAGGCGTCCCTCCATGGCGGTCACAGTGGACACGCTGTTTGGGAGGATGTTCTGAATGTCCTCCAGATTAGCCAAGGTCAGATTCATACACCCTTCTTCGACACTGGTCGTTGCTAAGCAACCGCGTACCCAGTCACGTGAGTTAAGAGCGGCGTTGGTGTCCTAGAGAGATAGATATTGGGGATAGGATTTAGGCCATCTTCTGAGTCTTCCAGAAGACGGTCAGATTTCAAGTTTACATTGACGGGTATCTGTCTTTTTCTGTCAAAGACGGTCAAAAATGGGGGATGGATCCACAAAGATAATTTGGAAGACTGTCAGAAAATATCTCTGGATCCGCCCCTGCAGGTACACTGTACATCGAAATAATTACACATCCTCATATCCTCTTTTGTATATTTTTATCAGTATTTATTAACAAATATTATTCATTTATGGGTTGCCACAAGAAATTTACATGAGCAAAGTCAAGGTCGCATACATTTTTTGTAATATTTGCAGTTTTGACTTTTCCCATTATCCCCGAAGTATAAATATTTTCACTGTTGACGTCCATAGTATCCATCAATATGAATAGAAATCAAATATGTTTTTAAAGTTCTGTAAAACATCAGTGCAAATATTTCACAAAATACGGGGGGTCACAGACATGACCAAAATGTTCGTTTTTTTCTGAAATGGCACTTATCTGGTATTATCATTTTGAATATCGGGATAAGCTCTGGGGAAGAGAGAGAAAAACAAATAAATAGATTGGCGCCCTTCTTACTGCTCTACCCCTGATACCTGCACTACCAGACTTGAGACACCGTTTATACTTACTGTCTTTGTTAAGGACTGGAAAACCCTCAGATAGTAGCAGGACCCACTACACTCTCCAAAGCTTGTCGCCGCAGAGGGGTTGTCTTCGCATCGTCGGTCGTAATTCCGGTAAAGGGTTTGTGAGAGAGGGTCCAAGGCGTGACCAAATGACTGGCAGATAAGGCATTGAATGGCTGTTCCTAGTTTTGACAAATAAATAAACTGAAAGAAATATAACAAGTCCCTCGCTCTCAAGGTTCTTCCTCAAGTTTATAAGTTTTTAAAGGGGATTAAATAAACCCAACTCTTCTCCATGCACCCTTTACTTTTAAACTCTTGCCCAAAATGGTTGGTACACGAAAATTTTGGGATGTATACCGCCCTGCTTCTTTCATTATTATTGATATTACCAAATTAATACTGTTTATATTGTTAAATATGTGAAGCTGGAGGATTGGTAAAGTCAAGGAGAAACAACCAATGCAAATGTGAAAAAAGCGTTAATTTATTTAGGTTTTTTTTTTTCTCATGCCCCCCAAAAGAGTACTTTTTTTACATAACAGTACCAAGTAAAAAATTAAACATAAATTTATACTGTGATTGACAATTAATATGAAATTAGGGGAAATTGTCAAGAAACATCTTCAGAGTTCATTATTAATCTAAATAGCGGGTATGCCCATCCCGAGCTTGGATAATGGCCGCCACACGGCGTGGCATACTGTGAACTAGAATTGCAGCTCTTTGGAGAGGAATTCTGGTCCATTCATCTTGAAGGGCATCTCGAAGTTCATCTAGATTTGCAGGGGGAGGATTTTCCTCTGAATAGCACGACCAAGTTCGTCACATGTGCTCAATTGGGTTTGCATCTGGGCTTCTTGCTGGCTGTGGCATCAGCTGAATGTTGTTTTGTCGGATATAGTCTGCAATTAAGCCGGCTGTGTGTGGCACCCCAAACATGTACAGAACCACCTCCCCCAGCTATGAGAGTGCGTAGGCTCCCTGGGGAGAGGCTGTTAACTGAAAATATCCAGGAAACAATAGCTGGAGGAGGTGGTTCTGTACATGTTTGGGGTGCCATTTGCAGCAACGGTATTTGCTATTTAGATTAATAATGAACTCTGAAGATGTTTCTTGACAATTTCCCCTAATATCATATTAATTGTCAAAAGTACTCTTCTGGGGGACATGAGAAAAAACCTAAATAAATTAACGCTTTTTTCACATTTGCATTGGATGTTTCTCCTTGACTTTACCAATCCTCCAGCATCACATATTTAACAATATAAACAGTATTAATTTGATAATATCAATAATAATGAAAGAAACAGGGCGATATGCATCCCAAAATTTGCGTGTACCAACCATTTTGGGCAAGAGTGTATATACGACTGGTTAGTTGTGCAATAAAATAAAATAAAATTAAATTAAATTAAATTAAATTAAATTAAACAAAATTAAATTAAATTACATTATATTATATTAAATTGAATTTAAAAAGAATTTATATCAGTCGCACCTCTCCCCCTCCCCTATATTTTTTTTTACTGTATTTGTACTATATAAAGGCAAAACTATTTGGTCTATGTACATGTAGCATGAATGTTCGCAAATACACGTAATTTACCTGACTGCACAAAACACAGGAGGACAACCAAGCTTTGACAAATAGAAGCCATGTTGAGACGACTGTACTTTCTGCAGTTAGTCAATTAACACAGAATAATGCACACGGTGTTGTTATACTTGCCTCATTTTTGAAAACAGGAAAAAAAAAACGCATGCGCATTTTTGCCACTTCCAAGAAGTGCAATAACAGGAACTTCAAAGCAGTGCCTCATTCAACAGAAGTATTTTTTGATCAATTTGTTCGTTACAGTGACAAAACCGTTTTTATTGATTTCTGTTAAAACGTCTGCAGTGTGGCGTCATTGATAACACCTGTAGACTACTAAAACAGCTAGTTTACACAATCACAGACAAAATGTCAATCAATTAATATTAGAGGAACTCATGTCAGTGGAGTATCCCAGTTAAAACTGTTGGGTGTTTTTATCACTAACAATCTTAAATGGTCTGAACGTGTTGATATTATCTATAAAAAAACATGCATATCCTCGTCTGATCTCGTTCATGTATATCAGAGTTTAATGCGGACCGTGACTGAATATGCTTGTCCTGTATGGCACCCCGGATTAACTGGAGAACAATGTAAAATAATAGAATCCATCCAGTCAAGGGGATATAGGATCATTTTCCCTGAATTAACTTATGTTGATGCTCTAGCCAAAGCAAAACTTATTACATTAAAAGAGCGCAGAGTTGAACTCTGCAAATCATTCTTTGCAAAAATACAAAATGACACAGACAAGCTGAACTACCTTTTAACCTGCAATCCACACAAGAGACTAAGAAATAGCCTGTCAAAGTTAAACATACCAAAAATTAGAACTGAACGTTTTAAAAACACTTTTATTCCTTTCTCTTTGTTAAACCATTAGTGGGCTAATTTTTACTTTTAAAAAAATTATTTTGGCCTTTATTGTATTTAATTATCATTACTCCATCCTCTTTTACACTAATTTTGAGATGCCTGTGCAAAAATTTACTTTATTCATTTATTTTAATTTATCCCTTTTTTATCTCATTAAATTTTGTTTGCATATCCTATATTATACCTGTATATCATTATTTCAATTTGTAAATTTTATTCTCACTCCATTTTATGTATAACTTCAACCTTTTGGTTGCCATGTTTTAATAAACTTATTTACATTTAATAACTGATTTATTATCACTTTAAAAATAAGACTAGATTTTCATGCAACGATACAGATTAGAATCGACGGTTCGAAAATCACACAGCAAAGCGGGTAAATTCAGAATATATACACCAACCAGCAAATGATAATACAGATGATGATAAAACACCGAGGCAATATAACAACACAAATAACATACTAGATAGCTTTAAGTTTCTTACAAAGTGAAAAGAACAGAGAAAAGAGCGATTTATTTTGAGTAAGTCTTTATATACAAGTTCGGTTAGTACATGTTCGCCAACCAAATTAAATTATACATAATCAGTTTTACCTATAAGAGAGTAGATTACGCAACGTTACAGGAAGAGATTCAAACTTGCACACCGAACTGTACTTTACTTACAGAGACATCTACCGGTAACAATACAAAACAATATCAACTAACACAGTACAGGTACTGTACCTATGATAGTCACGCTTAGAAACTTTTCCATTCTGAGAAATTAGAGATGGTACCATTCTACCGGCACCTTGCACCTTTCGCCATCATATCCATCTTCCGCGGTACATCGACACTCTTTCTCATTGCATCCCTCTACACAGAACTTATTGTTGTTGTGAACGTAACCCCGATGACCCATTACTATTGTGCTTCACGTAACTTTACATGTACTGTATATAGCCTGTATAAACAGACGTTTAGCTTCATCTTAGCAATGGAAGAAATACACATTTTGTTTGCTGAGATGGGTCTAAGGGTTGGGTTGACATGGGGGGGGGACCATACTCACCTTGCGTTCCTTACTCGCAATGCCACCCAACAGGGGGCAGAGGTGAAGCTGTGGAACAAACACGGGGGGGGGGGGGGGACCAACAGTTTATGCTTGATCGGGCGTAGTAATACCCCCGTCACACTAGAGGCAGAATGAACAAGAATGCCGTCGGAAAGACAATTCTTTGTGCATTCCTGGATATTCAAAGAGCATTCTAAAAATTCTGAGTGCATTTCAAATATTTTACCCATTCTTGTGGTCGGCCCGAATGTTAAAAACTTTCGAAGCGCATTCCAAGTGGAAAGTTATCGAATGGCATTTGAATAGTATTCTAACAGCAATGTGACTGCATTCTTAATATTTTCACGGCATTCCGACAACATTGAAAACATTCTGATCACATTCGAGGGATATTCGAACTGGTACGCGACTTAAGGGCCCCGTCGCACTTATTCGGAACCAGCAGAAATCAAGGTAGAACCAGCCAGAATGAATAAATTGAAAAATTCCTGCCTTTATCGGGAGGGAATTTCAAATTGCAGTCAGAATATTCCGAATGAAATTCAAATGCCGTACGAGTGTGGTTTGACTGCTTATTATAATTTGATATTGATGTATGAAGGTTAAATGATAAATGACTGTAAAAGAGAATAGTAGTAAATCCTTTATAACAAATTTGGTTTCACCATTTTATTACATCATATTTTATTTTAAAAAAGCAATACAAACACTACACTGGAATAAACGCATTGCAGCAAGCCAATCATTTTTTTTTCTAAATTTGCTTTGATAAATAATTTCACTTACTTCTCACAAAATATTTCTCTCATATGGTGATAAGGATAGACGATAGCTGATAATCATAAATGACAATAGGAATTTAACTGCATTTTTCTAACATTGAAGGTTTAAATCAGTAATATAGTGTCTTCGGTAAACTGGGACTAATGACATATGATCCATGACGCACAGTCTTTTTTTTTACGATATAAGAATTCCTAGTAGTTGTGACTCGGGAGTCTTTGGGCTCACGAGGTTTATTTTGTTTCATAAGTTTGTTAAACGCATATTGTCTTTAGCACTGTGGCTCAGCATATTTCAACACCAACGTTTCAAACCTGTTGGGCATTGTTTTTGTTTAAATTGCGCCTTGAATTTCCACCCTATCTTCATACCTATGGTACCTTGCCTCGTGGTTTCTCCTTTTCAGGCACGCACAGTTTATATCTAAGATATCCTTATTGGGCATACACAGCCGAAGTTTTTCCCGGAATTTTTCTAGATCTTGTTCTGCTTCATTTTCTTCTTCGTTCTCTTCTGCCGGCCACCTAAGTTGTATAGTAGGTCTGCAAAACGTACCGTCTATAAAGTTGAGGATCAGTTTATTTGTTTCATCTGCTTCAAGTTTATCTCGGTCAATATCCTGGAGGATGATTGCAATGATTTTCAACTTTTCGGCGTTTACCTGAGCTTGTGCCACTGCTAAAATGTCTTTGTGTTTCGGTGTAAAATACTTCTCAGAGACGAGCATGATGAACAGTCTACTTTGTCTTATTATTACTTCTAAATTGTCTGGAACTAAATCTGAAATGAGAAAAGAGGTCATTATAATTTAATACTTGCTTATTCCTTAACACCGATGAAGAGGGGGGGTCACTGTGCATCCAGTTGTGACTAAGGCTTTATACAAATAAGCGGGACTCTATAAACTCAAAGCATTATCGAAAAAAAGTTAAACATTTGTGTTTAATGGGGGGTGTTTACAGTGTATTTACGATGACAACGACATAAGTACAATGTAGTGCAAAAGCAAATTACTTTCCAATCACAATGAACTTTTTTTTAAATTTTTTCAGTGTAACTTTTTTCTACAGACTTGACATTTAATATGGAATATTTTTTTCCAAATCATTTTTCCTATTTTGCAGACTGATAAATGATAATAAGGATTAAAATCGTGTTTTAATAACTTTTAATTATCTCCTTGATGTCATTGTGACATCAGTTCATTAATGGAATTCGCCAGAGAAGCAAACAAAAACACATTGCCTATTCTATGTCATACGACAACCATTAAAAGGGATATTTTGGACCTCCATATTTTCCAAATTATTGTCTGTAAGGAGTTAAACGCTCCGCAAAGGACCCTCATGTCAGTGTCTAGTCACAGTAACGGTCGCTGTTACGCCCGACTTCTTCTGGCTGCTACCAGCGCTCTCAAGTGGCAAGGCATTAGGTTTTTAAAGTTCAATCTGGAATAACATTCCAGGCATCGGTCAAAATCTGCCCAATTTGGTCCAGTTTTGTTGTAGGACATGTAGGCCATTGATTCGGAGAGTAATGGCCTACCCACATATTGTCTATGTGGTTCAAATATGGCGATTTTGATGACCAAGGTAGCTGCTTATTCCCTTGGTTCTGTAAGTAAACTGCTATTAAAAGTGCTCTGTGTGAACCGGCAATCTCACCGTGCAACCTAAAATTGTTCCTAAGTTGTCCCCTATCAAATGATAGCCAAGTGGTTCCCAGATTATTTCTTTATTTGATCTGGTTCAGGTTTTCGTCGATGACTGTCATTGGTGTTTTGGCACCAATGCGGTATCCACTCCAAATACTGACGCTGTTAATGACCTTAGTCACTATAGAAGCGGCACACGCTTCGTCGTTGGCCTCTTCTGGATGTCTGTAAACTCTGTTTTGACTAGTTGAGCGGTACAGGTGAAATCTGACCTCAATAAAGAAAGCCGCGAGATTTCAGTGTTCGACCCAGAAACAGTCAAGGTCCCCAATTCAATAGAGCAACACACAACGATGTTTTGCTGTTTAGAGTGGGTTCCTCGGAGGTCGTCTGGTATTCTAACCTGCTAAAACCAGTTTGGTGTTCGCTAAGGGCCTTGAAAAATGCGTTTTGGTGGTAATTTACCCCTCATTCTGAACGGACTTAGTGGTTTTTGTTTAGTTGCAACAGCATATCCCGAAATATAGTGGGTCCTGTACCCTGGTGGTAAGATTTCAATACATTGGGTGTGGCCTCTGTGTAGGTACATCAGTCTGGGCATTACTCTGTAAAACTGTGCGGACCGTTTCGTTTGGCGCAATTACCTGTCTGACAATGCCTGCCCTTTTCGCGCCATTCTGCCACAGATTAACAAATTTGTAAAGCACTGCATAGCTCATTTTACACACTGCAAACCCGACCACTTGCATGCAAAATTTCAAATTCTTCTATGCAGTAGTTGCCGACATATTGATACTTTTTGGACGGAACCANCTTCTGTGTAGGTACATCAGTCTGGGCATTACTCTATAAAACTGTGCGGACCGTTTCGTTTGGCGCAATTATCTGTCTGGCAATGTCTGTCTTTTTCGCGCCATTCTGCCACAGATTAACAAATATGCAGAGCACTGCATAGCTCATGTTACACCTTGCAAAACCGACCACTTGCATGCAAAATTTCAAATTCTTCTATGCAGTAGTTGCCGACATATGGATACTTTTTTGACAGAACCATGCTTTGCCAAAGCCAAGCTATGACCTGCCCAAAGGAGCACTACCCAATTAAATCACTGCATATTACATAATGCAGCAGCGCAACAATCCTGGTATTCAGTTAATTGGAAGCGACACACCTGACTACACACTTCTCCATTCACATATCTTATATGAGATCGGAGTTTTTTTGAAAAAAGAATGCATTTCTACCTAGGCATACCTTCGAAACTGAAATATTCCATATTAAATGTCAAGTCTGTATGTTGCCTGCCTATTTTTCTGTTTCTTTTTCATAAAATAATTTAATTAATTAATAAACGAAAGATAAAAATAAATAAATACAATGTAAACACGATGCCCGATATATGCCAAAATATGAAATGTGAGTGATTATAGTATTTCAAGCGAATTTTACCTTATTTATGATAGGTATAAATAGTATTCCGGTTAAACGCTTGTTTACTTCCGGAATTAATTAATTTAAACCTTACCTTATTTAATTTTAAAATCACACATGGCTCTCCGTCATTATATCCGTACTCTTCCTTCCATATACAGGGCCCCAGAAGATCCAAATTGAAAGTACAGACTTTCTCTCGGGGTCTGACACCGTAACCACACTGGATATAGTTTCGGCCGTCCTGGTTTTGGTTCTCGTATTCTGAAAATGTCATGTTATTTCAAAGTTAGTTTTACTATGTTAATCGTGATTGAGTTCACTTTTTCACAAAAGGAAATGATTGAAAGAATCCATTTAAAATGTTATTAAATACCAGGACTGATGAATATTGCTTTTCAAACCTAAAAGAAATCTTAAATGGCATTTCTTTACCTTACGGAAGTCCACAGTAAAATTTATTTTTCATTTTATTACCCCATTCATAATTCATACATACTGTTATTCCTACAATAATGATTATGAAACTTTATAAGACGTTTCTAAATCTATTCACCAGAAAATGACATGTTGAACAAAATAACCATTCTTAAGTTAACTGACTTACGTATCAAATGTGCCCGGATGTTGGCAATTATAGGTGCAAAAGACTGCTTATCTCCTTGAACGAAGTAGATCATTGTTGACTTGGCCCAAGGCATTGGGCGAAAACTCAATCCTGAAAAAAATTCTTTATTAGTTCACTGTCAATGCACATCCGATTATTTCAATAGTAACCTCTTGACAGAATGGCGTTGCGGTGAACAACTTATTGCTTCATTAAACGCACACTATTGGAAATGTGTGCTTTTCACGTGTTTATACGAAAGCTAATAGAACAGATTCCAAATACAAATTTTAATCGGCTGTCGTAAGACTGAATACAGACTCTCTCTCTCTCTCTCTCTCTCACACACACACACACACACACACACAGACACTTTACAGCGCAATTGTGCCTCATTAAGTTAGTCGCCCGGTGCGTTTTTCAGCTGTGTTTTGGACCAGAATCGCCTAAAGTCTTTTAATTTTAATATTTAAAAATATTTCTATAGAATTTCAACTCACCGGGATTATTTCCTATTGCTCCAGCATTGCCATAGACCATGGGCGACCTCTTGTCTATATAATAGACAAATGTCACTGCCAAGCACGCCCCGAAGAAGACAAGTATACTTGTATAGAACACTGTATAGAAGATTGCGCATAACGCTGTAAAGATGCAAAAAAAAACTTTTTTGACATTTTGACAATTGTGTGTTTTCAATCTGAATGAAATAAAAATAAAGTCACTGTATAGAAGCACTTGAAATATTACCAACCATACACTGTGCATATATATACTGGTGAAGTGGCAATTGCGGGCTGGAAGCTTTCTGGAACTAGCCTTTACCGAGTCGGTGATATCACAACATGTTTCTAAAAAGTCACATCTGACACACCCAGCTCACCGCCTCACCAAAACCTAAAATATGGCCGACCCACTCAGAAACTTGTCGCATAATCCCCTAATACACACTGAATAGCGGTGAGCTTTCAAGTGGGTCGGCCATATTTGATCCGCAGATCTTCTAGTCCTCGGATGAACTTTTGATGTGAATGCGGCCATATATGTAGGTAACCGCGGTTACTTATCCCCATGTGCAGTCGCCATGACTTTGCATGCTTTCTGAGACTCAGGGTGACAAATGAAAGTGAAGCCAAAAACATATAAAATCTTGGGGAGGGATAATTATTATCCTGTGTTTTTAACATATTTAAAGGGTGCCACTACTAATAGAGTTATCGTTTAATTAGTCTATGACCTCATTCAGAACAGTGAACTAACTAGTCCGAGGGTCAAATATGGCGGACCCACTTGAATACTTCCCCACGGGGAATAATTTATTCAGTATCTATTAGCGGATTAGACGGCAAACTTTGTAGTGGGTCACCATTTTTGACTCTCAGACTAGTTAGTCCTTGGTTCTGAATGCAGCCTATATGAATACCTTTTTCGGAGACAGTAACGCGTGTTATAGATCACTGCATTGAAGAAAAAAAGATGGTCCGCATCGGGTCCTCTCCCTTTTTACGCCATGACTTGCTCACTTAGGTAAAATTTACCGATCTGTTCACAACCAAAGTGATCCGCACCCTAACTGATCCTTGGGTCAAATATGGCCGACCCACTTGAAAGCTTGCCCCGTTATCCCCGCGGGGAATCCAATAGGTAAGCTTTCAATTGGGCCGGCCATATTTGATCCACGACTCTGTTAGCCTGCGGATCAACTTTTTTCGTGAATGGGGCCTATAGCAACTTATGCGATGCACACAAATACGTGATAACTTTATCTGTTCTTAATATTAAATCACCTGAGTAAATAAAGAAAACAAACAAATAGTCGGTAACTTAATGAGAAGCGAGAATTTATCTTCTGGATGATTAGATAAATATGAATGAAGTATATAGAGCGTTTATATTCAGTGTACACATACACTGGATTTGGTCCAAGCGTATCTTTCATGCCTATCCTTTATTATGTGAGATGTTTATACTTAAGTTACCCTCTCATTCAAGATTACGTTGTATCATGGTATTTGTTGCGTATATTACTGTGTCTGCTACTCATATTTTGAATAATCTACAATACCTACATTATACATAAAATATGACAAGGCACGACATGGGCAGATTTATCAAATTGAAAAACATGAACAACAAAACCACTGTAGTGTTCATTCGTTTGAATATAAAGGGGGTGAAAAGCATTTCACGCATCATATGCAACATCAACGAGTTTTTTAACGTTTAAATTAAGGAAGTGCACGGAAAAGAATTGATCAAACAAAATCACACCGAGATCATGGGGACATTTTGGATGTCACATTTAGCGAGGAAGCCAGCAAAACATGTTGAGTAATCTCAGGCTAGATAAGAGCTGGAAGACACCAATTTCATACGTAATAATGATCGATTTTCCACAACTTATACAGATAGTTTATTCCATGTCCATGAGTAGTTGTGGCATGCCTATGGACTTATACTGATAATTTATTCCATGAAATAAGTACTTGCAGTGTTCAGTTATTGTTTAGAAATGCCCAATATTGATATAAACAATAAACCTCCACGCACTGGTAACTGAACGATGGTTCAAAAGTTGTTGTTGAAGGGTTTGTGCGAGTTTATATGTTAGAATGACGTAACACGCAGCGTCTTAATCGCCAACTGGAAATTAATCTTATCAGAAGAACGCACACACTGCTGGCAGGATGGAGTACGGAATGAGGGGCCATTCAGAATAGATGATCCGAGTACTAACTGATCCGCCGACTAAATATGGCCGAATCCATTTCAGAAGAGATCCCGCTAATCCCATGATCGTCTCCTCGCCTCCACACGCGCCGTCACTGCAGGGGCCTAGAAATTAAACCTCGGAACCGAGATTAATTCCGTTTAATGGCGCTTGTGGAGGCGGGGAGACCATCGGGAATCAGTGTCATTGCTTTTGAAGTGTGGTCGGCCATATTTAGTCGGCGAATTGTGATCAGTTAGTACTCGGATCATCTATTCTGAATCGCCCCTGAGAGAGAGAGAGAGAGAGAGAGAGAGAGAGAGAGAGAACACATTCCAATTATCCCCCATCCCGATCTAGAGCCCCGACACCCTCACCCACACCACTCAAAAAGTAAAAAAAGTGTACTATTCCACGTGTATATTACATTTTGACCGTGACATATACCTTGTGGAAGAATTTTAATGTATGGGTGCGCTTAAATCACCATGGTAACAATCACATGACTTCACTTCTTGCCAGGCATATGTCTAAATTTAAAAGTATTTTTAATGATTTTAAAGGTATTTATGGCTTACCTTAGCGATTACATTTAAGTGGAAGGGTCAGATCATTTCTTGTGATATGACGAGGGAGCGTGAACAGACAGCCAGATGTCATAACCCGACCAACACGCCCAAGTGGGGCCAATATGGGTAACCGTTTGGCTGGTTTGGATTCTTTTCTGGGCACCACACGGCCCCTATATTGGTTCTTTATAGTTCTATATCAAATTGAAAAATCGACATTTGGGCAATTCCACAGGAACCTATGGTAGAGTTGCAGGCGGAAGATGATGTTTGAGAAAGTGCTACAAACACACGGTGTCATGTTATATGTACTGCCTGTGGAACTCATCTACACGCTGGCAGAAGGAAAAATAAGACAATTTTGATGAGACGATCGAAAGGAGGGCAAGAATAATATTCTATACGGATAAAAAATAATATATATCTTTTAAAGATTTGTTGGGGCAATTACCCCCCCCCCCCCCTGCTCCGAGCGCGTATGAGCAGGCTCGCCTGGTTGTTAAGTAGTGCAATCCTGCTTGCCTCATGCATGTCTCAATTCTGACCACTGGTCAAGTCAAACCTTTTATTTAAAGCCGTAGAGCAAATTATTGGATATTTTTTTTATTTATTTTTATTTAATATACATATTTTTTCACGCTCAACATAAGGTAGATATCGGAGGTTCCATTTTAGAGCGAGAATCCAGAGGGAAATATCCAAGAGAAAATGTTCCAGAGAGAGCATAACATTCTACCAGAAGAGTGTGCCTTCATAAATTCACTCAGATTGGTAAGATACATATTTGTGCCTGATATAAGCCTTCCTTTTACGCCCATCAAAAGGCAGCAGCAGTATATCATATACATATTTCAAATGTTTAACATAACACAAAATATAATCTCACCCTGACATCTGTGCTATCATAGTATTACTTTTAGTATACATTTTAACAAGCATACGTACAGGACAAAGAAAATGTACATTTGAAATTATTTTCTACTTCCCTTTTTTTAACGCGATGAAAAAATATACTGTGTCCTTACCCCAATGTGATGGCGTCTTTCCAAGAAATTTTCGGGTTTTAGGGTCCCATACTTCATTTTTGATCCTGGAGGCTTTAGCTGCCAGGCCTCTTTTCAGAGCAGAATGTCCAGTTTGTCCGCTCTGGTAGGGGTGAACCGTTCCTATAAACCGCCTCTCCGTTACCATTATGCCAAGAGCTAAATTACCTCCACGAAGGAAAAGGCCGTTTAAGAACACGTTTACGAAGAATTTGATCTGCGTCAGTCGCAACTATGCGAACTCAAACCTACTCAAAACTTCCGCATGCTTTGTAAGGTGAATACCTTTAGAAATAAAAAACCCTAAAGTGCTGACAAATAATACAATATTGGTTATCCTTTTCAACGCGGTGATCTATAGTGTTACTTGTACAGAAATAAGTTCGTCGTTATCTCCAAGAGTAAACCTTAAGACTGGGTCGCTATGTCTTCGTGTCACCTTACCATTGTACACGAGTCAAATTACCTCCAATAACGAAAGGGCCGTGAAAGAACAGCTTTTTGAACAACTTGACCTGCGGCACTTGCAGCTATGCGATCACAAACCGATTCAAAACTTCCTTATGTTTTGTAAGGTAAACAGCTTCAGAAAAAAATAAATACCTAAAGCACTCGCACGTTGCACAATATTGATGATCCTCTTAAACGCAATGATCTTTAGTGCTACTTGTTCAGAATTAAGGATGCGTACAGGGGGTGCAGGGAACATGGATATCTTCTTAACCGATCAAGATAAAAACCAATATGTTTCATATCAATAAAAAGGCTTATTTCAACAGCTATTCATTTAATGTTATTATTTTACTACGTGATGGTTACCTAAGGAGATATAAAGCTTAACAGGTTTTCTCAGAGAAAGATTTAGACCAACATTAAAACTAATTAGAGCCTTTAACTCATCGAAGATTGCATTTATTCGTTTTACAGCATGTTCCTGGGATTTCATAATAGCAGCTCCGTTTCCAAAGTACGAGTGTTTCAGTCATGGTAGAAGATATATTTGAAGTGATAAATTTATTGATTTAGATATCTTTATTAATGAAATTCATATCAAGAACTTAAGACACCTCTGTCGATGGCAAAGGGGGCTAACGAACAATGCTGTGTACACGTGGGTACGTGTGGCAGACTGTTAGTTTCTCAGGCATAAAATTAGGCTAAGAAACCATATTAACCATTACTAAAAAATGATGATACGAAATGAATAGCTGCTGAAATAAGCGTTTTATTGCCATACAACTTGTTGGTATATCAGTTAAGAAGATAGCTATTTTTCTGGAACCCCCTATACGCGACCTGAAGTTCGACGTTGTCTCAACTGTGTCTTCGTGTCACACTACATATCAATTATCTCTGTTGTTACCTTACTATATTAGGTAACGTTTGATGCCTGCACTGTATCAGCTTAAACAGAGCGCCCGATGGGGGATTCCCTTTTCCCGATGTCTGTTATATTTGAATATATTGTGATCGCTCCTTTACATTATCAAACACAAATCCAAGAGAATATTTCTCTGATAAAGGTTTTAATAGAATTTTAACAATAAAAATATACAGCCTGACCTAGCCTTCTTCTGTGACTATATTTCAAATAAAAAACTTTGTGAGCATGCAGATTGGTCATTGATGATTGCTTTAACATTAATGGCCACTGAAACCTTGTAACGGACACATCAGTCATTAGTATGCACATGACGAAGTCTTTATCTTTAACTTTTGCTGTTCTGCGAGGTAGTAAATAAAACTCTGTTATAATCCTTCATATAATTTATTAACTACTTCCTAGTTGGTTCCCGCGCCGCTCTCTTTTCATTTCTATTTCTACATCATTCAATATATAGCGGGCCTTATCTCTGTTTACATTACCCGCTGTTGCATAAATATCATAAGAGCATGTCAATCAACTCAGTTACTCTACAAAACACTCATCGTTCCTCATGCACTTGTGGCTGTCAATTACAAACATAATACACATAATTTGGGCCATCAGCATCATGTTGGTAAAACTTACTGAAAATCACTTGACTCGAATATTAAAAGAATTTTGAGGTTCACCTAAGGTACAAACTTGACAAATATACGAGGATTTAAGTAATAAAAAATGCGCTTATTGTGTCTTCAAGGAATGCGCTCTTTTTTTTAGCAAAATTAATTACCTCTTTACTCTTACCCATTGTCCGAAAAGGAATCTCGACTTGAAAAAATAAATAAATAAATAAATAAATCCCTGAAAAACCTCCATTTGTAGGCCCTAAAATATGGTGACATTGTTTCTAATCCCTCCCCAGCAAAACTGTGCTAATCGCGTGAGCAGTTGTCATCCGTACGAAGCCAACTTTGCGAAGATGAATTTGTACTCATCTTATAGTACTATAGGTGACAATAACGACGACCTAGAGCTTTCAAGCATTTATTCACTAACTGACTTTTCATACAAATTCGCACGTATTTATACTTTATTTCTCCGTACTGATCATGCATTTACTTGTTTTCTTTCCATTGTCTTTGCGTGATTACAAGGAATTTTTCATTCCCATGTCGCATTCCTCCATTCAGCATTTCCTTATTAGGTAATTTCTAAGAGACTTGTTTTCAATTAAAAGTATTTAAAGTATTATTTGAATTACTCATGCTTGGACCATATCCATGTTTGGTTTGTTTGTGTTTAATACGTGGCAGAAACTTGCAAATCGATTGAGAAATTAATCAATCAAATCAATCTATATGTGACTTTGACATCTTTTCTACCACGAAAACAATTTTTACACTTGTTGACTCTTAATGAAATTTAATTTACACTCAATAACTCCTTATCATTTTAATCATTTGATTCTTCTTAAATAATCACCAGCAATTAATGAAAGTGTAAGCAATTAACTTAACAACACTATAAAACGATGGTTTTTCTTTGTTTTATCACTTTCTGAAGTACAAGCATGCGTCTTCAACTGAATGAGATAAAAAACTATCAAAAGTGTGATAACTATGGTAAACATCACATCGATATAACACCTGTACATGTATATCACGCTTACTCCCCCCCCCACCCCCCCTCCCCCCTCTAAGCTGAGACATGCATGCACGCAACAGGTGCGAGGCTCCCAAGAGTACAAGGGGAATAACACCCTCCGGTACACATGACCTTTTCACAGCGAGCGGTAGACTTAAATGATCCGGTCAAGTGTGTCAGGTTCAAACGTATTAAGCTACAGGAGGCTTAACTCCGTTTAACAAGAATTCAACAAATTAGTTTTCAAGTGCCTTAATTTTTCAAAACGTTTTATTAGATTTACGAAATAAATAATACGACAGCACTAAACTGAAATACTACTATCACACACGCGCGCGCGCGCGCGAGCGGGCACGCACGCACGCACGCACACACACTTGTACGTTCCCATGTACACACATTTCAAAAAGTACTTAATAACATTCCAATGCAAAGGCATAATACAAAAATATATTATAACACTGCAAAACATGTATACGTACATCTTACAAACAGATAATATAACATAACAAAACATAAGCACATCAGTTACAAATATTAAGATCATGCACTACATAGACACATCTTCAGACTAATATGATGACATTGCAATCCATTATGCACATCACAAACAAATGTCATGACACTGTCGTATGTGCCAGTAGGCACATTGTACAAACAAACCCACATGTATGACATTGAAATGTAAACGCACATCACAGACAGGTATTTGGACTTGGTTTACACGGGCACAAAGTTTTTATTAATATGGTAACACTGAAGTATGTAGGGTCATCATTACCTTGCTAAAAAATTGTTTACATTGCGGTACATTGTAGGAACAGTAGGGACATATAAAAACATAAAACATAAAAAAAATTAAGAACATGTTTGCAACACATAAAAACATTGTTTACATTGCGGTACATGCACTTGTAGGAACACTAGGGACACATAAAAACATAAAATCTAAAAACATAAGAACTTGTTTGCAAAACATAAAAACATTGTTTACATGGGCACGCGAAGTAAACAACACATATGAATCAGCAAAATACTTTAACCCTGGAATAACAGAACAGTATACAAACACTTTATAGTATTATCTATGTATAGCGTAAAACGTTTTACACAAGCACGTGCATATACTCATAGTTTACAAACACCCATATAAGACATTGCGCTATATACTGTACACTGAGATACATCATCTGTACCTTTCAAGAGTTAAGGAAAAATGTCCAGATATGTATTTTTACTCACTTTTTTTTTTTTTTTTTGGGGGGGGGGGGGGGGAGGGTAAGCAGAGAGAGAGGGTGGTCAAACGTTGTTGTGTTCGTTGGAATATATCCATAATATTTTATCAATGTTTAGCAAAATTGGTCGTAAGGTTTTTTCGAGTGTATACAGCCAATTTATTTGTGTAATATCGGAAAAGTGTGTGAGGCCATCCAAGTATGGACCTGGATTGATGCTTTATAGTAGTTAAACTGCCCATGTAAACTACTTAGCTGTCGATCTCTTGTTTACCGCTCTATATTGTTAATTTTTT